>OZ020190.1:3842081-4442081 GCA_963971165.1 Philopedon plagiatum | reverse complement strand
TAAAAATAAATAAAGTATAAGCAAATAAAATTCAAGCTCGCATTTCTTGTTTATTTAACTTTTATTTTGTATACGCAGTAAGATTTTGCAATTCCCCATATAAATTCGATTGGGTTAAAAATGCAATGGTATGGGGGGAGACGTAAAACTCTGTATCCATATTGTTCTGCTAAGTTATCTACTAAATATTTTCGTGCTGGTTTATTTATCTGTTTAATTAATTTTTTTCATTACTAAATTTTTTATTATTACATTAAAATCACCTCTCTAACAGCTGTTAAGGGTAGCAACTGAAAATGATTGTCTCGTTCTTGTTTAAAATAGTGTATCACAGATGCTGATTCTACTAACTGTTGGCAGCGGCTGTTTAACTGCTTCGGCATTTCGCAAACAGGACTCAGACAACTATAACACTATGATTTTTTTAAAAAGAACAGTTTTTAAACGCAAGTTAATAGTTTAAAGCTCCAAAAAGATACAAAACACAAATAAAACCAATGTAAGTAAAGCTCGGGTAAACTTCAAACTGTCAACAAACAAGCCAAATGCATTACAAGGAACAGCCTCGAAATTTAAAATTCATTTAAAACAGTCCATTACAGTTTTCGTTTTATAATAATTATGTGGTGGTATCACTGCACTCATTTAGTAGCGTCAGTGGTGACGTGCATCATTTTATATGAACTTTACTTGGGCGGTACACCGAAGGACACAGGGGGAGATCGAGTTGAACGCTCGGAATTCTTCGAGCGCAAATCTCAGACATACGTTCTTAGCATGTCCTATTAGATGACCAAGTAAGAAGTAATATACAATGTCGAATTTCTGTGCTCGGAGCGTTCCAAGCGTCAACTCGTACTCCCCCATAGAAGAATAGCAGAACCTCTGCAGGCAGCAAGTGTCATATCCGTGTAATAAAAAACGTTAATATTGGGCCTTTCTTAGTTGGTCAATAAACTGATGCATTACGTAAACTCATCGGCAATCGAGAGTTGAGGGTTTTCGTGACTGTAGCAACTGTGCTCCCGGGACGCCTCTGTTTCTTTCACGCATTAAATTCTTTCAAATTAAACAAATCACTTTTCCACCCGCATACTATCATCTCCCTAATGATAACCATCAATTCCGCGCCATATTTTAGTAATAAATATGAATTTTAACTATATACGTTCCGGTTGGTTGCACATTAAATTAGGAAAATTACAAAAAAATTTAAAGCGTAATTTCGGTGATTTCGAGCTTTTCGGAACTTTATTACTTTGGCACAGGTTTGGAAAAAAAATTATTCACATGTAATTAAAATCTTTTTATCTGAGACAACTCAAGCAATCTTCAAACCTAAGTACTAATGTATGCGTGGGCGCCTGAAGAGAAGGGAAATGTAATCTATTGACACGGGATTTAAAGGATTGGAGGGCGGGCGGGGAAGGGAAAACATCTGCAGGCAATTTGTTCTATATTCTGGAGACCCTAGGTATGAATGAGCGAGAGAAGTGGAATTTTCTATGCTTTTGTAGCTAAACTGTAAAGGGATGCATACGTAATGCCCCTCGTGTTGTTTTGTTAGGAACAGTTAAGGGGGGAACAAAATCCGTGGAAGTATCAGTAGAAAAGGGACAAATTCCCAACAGCGCGGCGATGAGCGAGAAGGGAGTTTTCTTGTTAGGACTGATTGATCGATGAGCATGATACAAATAAAAGAAGATATGACACCGCCCAGATAGGCGTGGCCATGAACGTCACGCTGTGAGTAATTTCGCCATATTTTGTAAACGAAACACGTCTTTGTTAAGATGGCGTGGTGTCAAAATTATTTTTTGGTGTTTTTATAACACTTTTAAGAGTTTAAAAGTAAAAATGAGGTGTGTTGTGTATGGTTGTGATGTGGACAATCAATGCAAGGGCTTTATGCCCGATATTAAAGTTTTTAGCTCCCCAAAGACAAAGAAATACAAAGTATTTAGAAGCGTCTGTGCAAACGAGAAAATAAGTCAAATGTGAAAAATGCTAGGTTCTAGACATTTTTTTCGTTCAGATTCACTAAGAAGGTTTAAGATTTAGTACTGGTTTAAATTAAGATCTTATAGTTGATCAGTTATGTTTTGACAGGTTTTTGTCCTGTCATTGTTAATAAGTCGTCACTAAAAACTTGTGAATTATTCTGATATTTCAGCGATTTGCTTAGTTTCCAAATGATTTTCATCTTGGAACGAGTTGCTGTAATGAATTTAGTCCTATTATTGTTGAAAGTACGTACTAAAATTATCCTTTTCTTGATAAATTTGCGAAAAAGCTCAGAATAAAACTTAGTTTTCTTATTCTTATACTTGTCAGTTTAAAACTTTTGGTTGTCAATTTAGACCGGACTAGCGTTGGAGAATCTGGCTGTTTATGAAGGTAATTTAAACCATGAATCGTATCATGTCATATATGTCAAATGTGTTTAATGGTTTTACAAACCCTCTTCAATAAAAAAGTTTACTGTGACAAACAATAAAATTGCTATATATTTTAATAAGAATATGCCTCTAAAAAATTATCATCTTAATTATTAGGCATAGTTTTATTTTATAAAATTATTTACATTTTCTTTTTACGTAAATATATACATGGATCGCAATTGGCAGGCAATTTACCAATATCTATTATTTTAAATTAATTTATCCCTTTGTTTACATGATTATTTTATATCAAATACTTTAAAATTTGTATTATGAGCAGGAGGCAAAATATATTGCCAATAGAATTTATTTAAAATCGCCTATAACTAACAAACTCTATATTGCGTAACTGTGGATGGGATTGGTAGTTGAAGAGAGAAGTGTGAAGAAGACATAGGGTTGGTGCCAGGACTGCTCCTTGGGGTATGCAAGCATTACTAGGATGGAATGTCAGATGATATATATATGTATATTATATATATATATATATATATATATATATATATATATATATATATATATATATATACATATATATATATATATATATATATATATATATATATATATATATATATATATATATATATATATATATATATATATATAACTGAAGAAGGCCTGGCAACAGCCATTCTCAGGAAGTAGGTGGGGGACCATATAGTTATATAGTTGTCCAGTTTATAAGTAACTTGGAAATCCGTGATCGCTCTTAAACGTAGATAATGGTATCTCCGTCCCTGTTTCTAAATCCATGGTGTAAACCAACATAGTTAAAGGCATAAACTGCAGACCTATTATTTCCATCTGCACTAAAAGAAACTGTCAATAATTTACTAAGACGTTAAGTGAATTAAAATTACTTGCTGTTAATGAAATTACATCATAAACTTGAAGCTACATTTTAACGGCGTAATGCATTTGCAATCGTAAATAATGGTTTTCATTTGATACAGTAGAATTAAAGAAAAACCTTCTCATTTCCATCGTCAGTGAGTCTGTTCCACAACTTTTTCATTTGCCCATTAAAAAGGTGTGGGCGAAATTGTGTACAACATAATTGGTTTCGAGTTTTTTAGCTATATAAATGCCCTAAAAATCGATTTAAGGTTAAACATTTTCAGGCAAATTCAATATGGCGTTTTTTTTTAATTTTTTTAACAATTTTTGAACGTTCAGATTCACTAAGAAGGTTTAAAATTTAAAACTGATTTAAATTAAGAACTTATAGTTGATCAGCTATGTTTTGACAGCTTTTTGTTCTATCATTGTTAATAAGTCGTCATTAAAAACTTATGAATTATTCTGATATTTCAGCGATAAGCTTGAGTTCCAAATGATATTCATCTTGGAACGAGTTGCTGTAATGAATTTAGTTCTATTATTGTCGAAAGTACGTACTAAAATTGCCCATTTCTTTATAAATTTGCGAAAAAGCTCAGAAATAAATTCATAGTATAAAACTTAGTTGTCTTATTCCTACTTTATTTTAAAACTTCTGGTTATCAAATTAGACCGGACTAGCGCTGGAGAATCTGGCTATTAATGTTTAAACACGTATTTTACATTTTTGCTAAACCTGAGGAAACGCTCTAATTAATTGAGAAGTTATGGTGATAGATTACTGTGCTGGCCAATAGAAATTTTGCCCACGGACCTATCACGAAAAGCTCTAATGTAGCCAGTGACATTCAGGAACTTACAAGTCCCCGTTGACTCGAACCGCTCTACCAGAGGAATATTAAAGATAAAATTATTTACATAGTTAAAGTACACAATGTAAAATAAAATGTTTTTTTTTTTTGGTTATTTTGAACGATTTATTTGTAGTTTCATTAGGTTTGATCGATTGAAACCTATATTTTTCCTTACAAATGTATTTGCAAAAATGTTTGACTTCTAAATATTTTTATAGGCCTTATTCGTCTTGTTGAAGGTATATAGTAAAAGAACCGGCGGCAGCTTCATTTTATAACAAGGCTACTTTACATTATTTGTATTTTCCCATTCATTCCATGAATAGTTTTATCTGTTTTTCGTTACACAATCTAAGGCAACTAATTGGACTCTGTGTTTTGCGATTTACCCGGTATAACGAAAAATCTGAGGTGTAGCTTGTGTAACGTCTAATTACATTTTATTTGTCCCTCCGAAACAAACCATCCCACGCTCCACAAAACACCACTAAAGTGTCAAATTACGTCAAACTCGCCAGAAATTCGTATTGACAGAAGACGGAAAGTCGGAGAAAGTTTGAGGAACGAAGATAATCGAATACACTTAGTTAATATTTGTTTTCCTTCTGTCGAACACTCAAATATTTCCGGCGAACTTAAGAAAATCGTATTTGAAATGTTTGACTTTCTTGTAGAGAGTAATTACTATTTATGAAGAAAGTTTATCTTTCGATGTACAGAGAAAACTTTTATTGCAATTGCAAATTTATGCATAAAGAGATGTAAGTGCATTGTAACTGTAGTGACGTGCCGTCGGGCAGCTAGTGGGGCGGAAGGCCACCCCCGGCCTCGTCGTAACGGCCCCCCCTTCCATGAAACCATGACTGTTTTGGTACACAGTAGCTTTGCTGGATGCTGTGTACTACTGACGTACTAAAATACTGTTTGTTATGACTTTATAGCCTGATATATTACTTTCAAAAGAGATGTTTTTTTAAAAAATAAAAACTATTTGTTTATTTGTTTCCATTAGAAGCCAAAAAGATCCGGCGCAAATTTTGATAAGATCGTAGTGAGATGTGGAAGAAACAATCTAAGAGCATGTAAATCAAAAATACCAAAAAAGGCTTGCATTTTTTATATTACATATTAATATTAATCTATGGTTCATATTTTTGTAGTATATTTCATTTTAAATACCTTACATAGACGGCAAATGTTTGTTTTTGTTTATGATATTTACACAGATTACTCCTACCAGATGCGAATCTCTTAATAAATTTTCTATATCAAGATTCCGCGGTCGTCGTCGATGCCGAGAATGGAATTTTCCACGCGTTGAGTAGGTTTTAATTCAGAGGAATTCTGGATTATATTTTAAAATATTAAAACATGATATTGTGTGACATTTTATATAAAATTATATCATTAACAAATACAAAAACGTATATCGTTTATTAAAATTACACTACAACCTAGTACAACCACAATTTAAACCATAAAATCAACGCAACAAAACTGATGTAATAACATTTGCCTGCTATCTATTCCACCAAGCCGTTCGCACACGCTCGCACCGACAAATTTAACGTTTGGCAACAGATTAAATACGGAGGCGGTAGGCACCTTAAAAGTTCTCTAAATCGGGTCACCGTCGAAAGCGTAAGATTCGCATCTGGTAGGAGTAATCTGTGATATTTAGTAGAATATGTAGGAGTGATTAATGTATATGTGACAATATTTTTTTTTAAATTCGCTATTGAAATCCTTTTTGTACAAGGCTTTGGGGAGGGGGGAGCTGCGCCCCCTTCCTTCTATGACCACATACTCTCCAGTAAAAGGAAAGTAATTTGGCGCCCTCAAATCATTGTGCCCCCACCCCTAAAGGCACGATACCCCACTGTTTAACTGTATGCAAGGGAAAGGAGTGGTTTATAAAATAGCGGTCCGGCTTGCAATGATGTATGGAGTGGAAACAATAAAGTACGTGAACGGAGGTTACTTCATACACGTGCATATGATGAGAAAACATAATAAATATGTTGGCAGTATGAGAACTGGTTGGAGTTGATGTATTTATTAATTGTCCAGCTATAAAAACCTAGAACACTCTTACATATTACATTTTCATAACCTTTGTTGTAAAAAAAATAATGGAATTTAAATAATATAGACGTATTTCTTGCGATGTGGAATGTGATTCGCCTATGTATACCCATTTAAATAAAATCTTTCTCTTAAAAAAATGCCTCCTACACAAAACTTAATGGCGGTAATATCAAATATTTCACTACAAACTGCTCTCAACTAAAATCACCTAAAATTTATATTTTATATATATGGTACTGTATATAATCTTCCTACGCAAGAACATTTTAGAGACACTTTTCCGCTATTATAGCTCACATTCTACGCTCTTCTTTATAAAAATACCTATTTTATTTCGAGGCCCGCTTCAAAAATCTAAACATTCCAACTCCATCAAGAGGAAGCCTCTCTCAGTCGTCCATATTTTCTCGCACCCCAACAGATATTTTGTTAAATTTATCGTAAAAGAGCAATATTTTTTAGCACACACACGCGCGAAAAAATCCCAGTCCTTAAGAATCCCAACTCTCATGGGTGTAGACAGATTTTTAAGGGTTTCTACATAAAACTTGCTGATTTACTTGGTTTCCAAACGATTTTCATCTTGGAACCAGTTGTTGTAATGAATTTAGCTCTATTATTGTTGAAAGTACGTACTAAAATTGTCCTTTTTTTGAGAAATTTGCGAAAAAGCTCAGAAATAATCTCATAGTATAAAACTTAGTTGTCTTATTCTTACACTTGTCAGTTTAAAATTTTTGGTTGTCAAATTAGACCGGACTAGCTTTGGAGAATCTGGCTGCAAATGTCGTCTCCAAGATCGAGAACTACTCTTTGTGGGGGTTACTTCTCCACTCCAATGGCTTGGACTGCAACACCGGCATAGGACTTCTCCGAACCATCAAAACGTCGAAACATTGACTTCCAAACAACGTGACTCAAAGAGATTATTTCATTAAGTAAATAAACCAAATAATGAAATACTTAAGCCGGTTAAATAATTAGGCTGGGTTTTCTCTAAAAAGAACAATATAATCAGATTCCAACACATGAAATTATAGGTTAGAATTCACGCCCATTTAAAATATATAATAAAAATAAGAAAAATCGTCGCTACTCATCCTTTAGAATCCCTTATAAAGGATCATCTATTTAAACAGGAGGGATGAAACTAGATTTTAATTTCCTCAAAAGAGAGGCCTTCTGTTTACCAGCCGTTCATAATGGCATCGGACAAATGACAACTCTAATGTCACTACCGTCAAACAAGACGGTATGGCCGACACTACTACCTGCAGTTCATGCTCTCGCAAATCCACGCGACTGCGTCACCACAGGCAATCTCCCGGATTTATAATGAGCGATGTTTTGTCGCTATTTTGAGGGAGAATTTCATCAGAAAAGATTTTAATTTTTTGGGGTTAAGCTTTTTGAATAAAGTACTTTTGTATTATGAAATAAAAAATGCTGGATAGGCCTGATACCATACGAATAAAATTCAAGAATTTTTTGTAGAAAAAAAACCTAGGTTACTTACTTTTATCCTAAGGTTTTTCACTTTCTTTTCCATATCGCATCCTAAGGGATTATTTTTTTCTGGAAGAAAATCCTTCCAAACTGATTAAAGAAGCCAAAAAAAAATTTCTTTTGTTAACCGAATTGCGACCCATGGCTGGCTTCATCTGCACATAAAGAAAAAATGGGCACCCATGTGACGGCACTGACACATCATAAATGTTCGCATCAAGGTCAAACCCAAGTGATTTATACAAAGCAATACCATTGGAAAAATATTAAATTTTTTCCGGGAGCTAGTAGGAATGGCGGATTAAATTTGTATATCGATATTGTATTGATCACGATTTAAATTTGGCGCCATCTTTCCATATATTTATTACTACTATATTGTTAGCATCCAATCTACCCTTTGTTAAAATTTGTAGCAAAGATAAATCTTTTGTTCTGTACCACGTGATGTCTTAGCACTTTGAAGTTTTGACGGAACTGTCACTGTCAGTTCTGACAGCAGTTTAAAATGTGAGCTTGTCCGTTTCCTTTTCGTCTTTTTACCTTTCAAAAGTAAAGATTAATGTGTTTTTATTTGTGACAAGTGGACTAAAAGTTAATTATTATCCTACTTACGATATTGACATAGCTAATGTACCGATAATGCCAGTGTTAAGCAGCAAGAAGTGAAGAAATTACTTGTAGTTTTTGGCGGCGGATATTCTTCACAAGAATGTATACTGAAGAGTGAATTCATAATTTTTAATTCTTAATTTGAGATTTTGGGGCAAAACGGGTAAGAACATTATGTAAATAAAGCGAGGCATCGTTTGGAAATCTAAAAAAAAAACACATTATTAATCTCGAATTAAAACTCAAAATACGTAAGTATAATTTATTGTAATCATTAATTTTTATATAATACATTATAATTAGAATCAAAATCTTCTTAAATAATTAATTACCTACCTATGCAAAATCACTTTGTCTTTCTCAACTGACCGTCGACATGCGAAACAAGATCTCAGTTTCTATCTAAAATATTATTAACTCTGTTTCGATATTGTACTTTAAAGTATATAATAATTTATACTTACTGGTTTTCTGATGTTTTATTATAAATTAAAATAAATATTCACAAAATAACGCTATGGCGAAATCGAAGGCTTGTCAGACTCCAATTTGGACTTTTAAATATGACAGGCGTGA
The DNA here is from genome assembly GCA_963971165.1 of Philopedon plagiatum. Lineage (NCBI taxonomy): Eukaryota > Metazoa > Arthropoda > Insecta > Coleoptera > Curculionidae > Philopedon > Philopedon plagiatum. Next base: position 4,433,161 of record OZ020190.1, on the reverse strand, counting down.
GCGGCCATGTTGTCATCTTTGGTGTTTTGATTAGCGGACGGTACGTAGTATTGAGTTCACTTGTTTGGCAAATCACGTGGTGATTTATGAGGGATGTTCAGGACGTCACGTGACTTTTTAGATATGGTTTCCAAAGGCTACGTCTTTGCTTCAACATTTTTTCGTCCGCTATATAGTTAGTAATAAATATCTCCATATACCTATTACTAACTATATAGCGAACGACGAAAAAATGTTGAAGCAAAGACGTAGCCTTTGGAAACCATATCTAAAAAGTCACGTGATGTCCTGAACATCCCTCATAAATCACCACGTGATTTGCCAAACAAGTGAACTCAATACTACGTACCGTCCGCTAATCAAAACACCAAAGATGACAACATGGCCGCTCACGCCCGTCATATTTAAAAGTCCAAATTGGAATCTGACAAGCCTTCGATTTCGCCGTAGCGTTATTTTGTGAATATTTATTTTAATTTATAATAAAACATCAGAAAAACCAGTAAGTATAGATTATGTACTTTAAAGTACAATATCGAAACAGAGTTAATAATATTTTAGATAGACAATGAGATCTTGTTTCGCATGTCGACGGTCAGTTGAGAAAGACAAAGTAATTTTGCATAGGTAGGTAATTAATTATTTAAGAAGATTTTGATTCTAATTATAATGTATTATATAAAAATTAATGATTACGATAAATTATACTTACGTATTTTGAGTTTTAATTCGAGATTAATAATGTGTTTTTTTTTAGATTTCAAAACGATGCCTCGCTTTATTTACATAATGTTCTTACCCGTTTTGCCCCAAAAACTCAAATTAAGAATTAAAAATTATATATTCACTCTTCAGTATACATTCTTGTGAAGAATATCCGCCGCCAAAAACTACAAGTAATTTCTTCACTTATTGCTGCTTAACACTTGCATTATCGGTACATTAGCTAGGTATGTCAATATCGTAAATAGGATAATAATTAACTTTTAGTCCACTTTTCACAAATAAAAACACATTAATCTTTACTTTTGAAAGGTAAAAAGACGAAAAGGAAACGGACAAGCTCACATTTTAAACTGCTGTCAGAACTGACAGTGACAGTTCCGTCAAAACTTCAAAGTGCTAAGACATCACGTGGTACAAAACAAAAGATTTATCTTTGCTTCAAATTTTAACAACGGGTAGATTGGATGCTAACAATATAGTAGTAATAAATATATGCATCTTTCAACAACATAACCTAGACATTCTCGGCCAGATTCTTCAATGCTAGTCCGGTCTAATTTGACAACCAAAAGTCTTATGCTGACAAGAAGTGTAAATTACACCAACAATAATTTCTTCGCGAATAAATTCATGAATTAATTAGCAAATTTCTTCACGGCCGCATTTCGGTTTTACATTTGTCACAGACTTTATGAAGTTTTTTGACAATTTCACCATCAGTTGCCATTCTTGCCAACCTAAAAATAATTTTGACATTTTGAAGTTATATAATTTTCATTTGTTTTTTGAACAGGACCCTTTTTACTAAAATCGGAACCGAAATTAACCAATAAAACGAACTAGCGCAAAAATTGTGCACAAATAATCGATAAGTCATGGAGACTATATAGTCGCCATGTAATAAACAAACAAATCAAATGCCATAACCTCACTTTTTCGCATTTATTTTAAGTTGCCACTACTGAATTCACGTACAAATTGACTGAAAATTAGACCTCGTGCTAATTCGTCAGTAACTTCACGAAGTTCTTCATGAATTTATTGGACAAATTTTAGTATAATATTTGTCACTCCAACATGTTGGTATTGTTGGCCAAAAACATCACTAAATCCTCTACCGATTATCATTAAGGTATTACGGGGAGTTTATTTGAGAAACGGTTTTCTGAACAGCTTCTACCCAACATTCAACCAAACTCAGTAGTTGTAATGGCTTCTCATCGTTCAGAGATACTAAACAAAACCCCTAATAATAGTACCAAGAAACAATATGTTATAACTTTTATGAGAAATAAGAACATAAATATTCCCAAAAAGATTCCATTGAAAGAAATATTTATTAAACACCATAAAGTCCTACAATTTTAAAAAAGAACACGTCGTTGACGAACATTGTAAAACTCAAAGTCATGAAGTTCTGTGCTTGCCGCCCTACTATTGTATTTTTAATCCAATTTGTTAGACAGAAATTCAGAAAATTAAATCAATCACCGATATTGAGTTTAACGGTAGTGGACAGCATACCACAAGTGGTGAATGAACTGAACAAGGACGTGTAGAAAAACATTATTGCCCCTGTTATTCAAAAAGAAAATGAATATCCCATCTTGCCTCCTGTAGCCCTAGTTGTTATTCAACCCAACTTGGAAAGTGACTCCAGTTCTGATTATTACGATGGAACGTAGATTGCATTTTTGACCACCATCATGTCATCATACCTTAGTACATTAACTACGTATACTACCCCACTGCGGGTGTCAGAAGAGAAATTATTATATTTTACCTAAAACAAATTTTAATAACGGCTCATGTGACTTAATTTTTGCATAGGTATGCGTGAAAATTTGCCAATTTAAAACTGACTCTTTTCTATAGGATTTACTTACTTACTGGAATGTGATAATTAAAAATATTTACTGTAATTTAGCTTATACAATGGGGCTCTTTAATGTCATGACTTATGTTTTTTAAAGTGATAAAGATTTGAAAATAGTGTCACAAGTGGAAAAAACAATAATATTTCATAGATCTATTTGGAAGCTCAATAAGTAAACTATAATCCTATTTTACTTATTCATAAGTTATTGCCCTCTACATTGGCAGGATGTAGCTTATTTATTGAATACGCATTAAAATTGCAACTATGAAAAATTATAGTTCCTTTATAGAATCAAACAATTACTTATACAATTAATAATTTATTTAAACGACGCTATTATCTAGTCAGCAAAATTGCGGTTTCTGACCCAAAGTCAACGCTTCCCAAAAGGAGGGGAAAACTGCTGACTGGGTGATAGGGCGATCGAAAAGACGAGAGTTGGAAAATACACTAGTGCACGATCCCCGGTACCTCCTCCAATTGTCACGTACTAGTTTTAAGGGTGACTAGAGGTGTAGAGGTAACGGAACCTTAACTAGATCGAAATGAAACGTGAGTTAAAAACAAACTTAAATCGTTTATTTACAAAAAATAGGAACATTCAATCTTGACATAAACAGAAAACAGATTTATATAATTTACTCTCGAAAAACAACTTAATTTTCTATTACTTGCATAACAGTTTTGAAAATCATTTCTTCTGCAGTTTATCACAATCACAAACGCATCGGACCGGGGATCGTGCAGTAGTGTCTTTTCCAACTCTCGTCTTTTCGATCGCCCTATCACCCAGTCAGCAATTTTCCCCTCCTTTTGGGGAGCGTTGACTTTAGTTCAGAAAGCGCAAGTTTGCTGACTAGATAATAGCGTCGTTTAAATAAATTATTTCAAGTAATTGTTTGATTTTATTAAGGAACTATAATATTTCATAGTTGCAATTTTAATGCATATTCAATAAATAAGTTACATCCTGCCAATGTAGAGGGTAATAACTTATGAAAAAGTAAAATATGATTATAGTTTACTAATTGAGCTTCCAAATATTGATGTATGAAATATTATTGGTTTTTCCACTTGTGACAATAGGCACACTTCGATATCAACATAAATTCTACTTTTTTTGTTGACTCCATATTTTAAAACCTCAAGATTGCGACAGATCTGATTTAAAATATCTATTGTAGTTAAAATAAAAATATTACTACAATTTATGAATATTGTGAGACGTCCATGTCCTACATTTGTTTAATACATAGCGGCTAAACGTTTTTATGGTGTTTCAACTGAGTTTATAAATACTTTACATGCAAATTATTATAAAGGCAAATAGGTTTCAATAATAACACTGATCAAGCAAACATTGAGCCTGGTGCGATTGCTAACATACAGAACTAGTACGCATTCACATATTATCCAAAACATCTGCATAATACGCATATTACCTCATAATACGTAATTAATATATCGATATCGATATATTTTGGCCATCTCTAGACGCTAGTCAATTCGGATTGCCTTTACGGCCGATCGCCGGTCGGCGGCTGTCGAAAAATCTCGGAATTTTCGAGTATTTCACGTCGTAAAGCCTGAATGAAGGCCTCATAAGTGTCAATTTTTAAAGCCCTCTCCACATTTAACCGCTTCGTTTCGGCCGTCCTGCATAATAGAGATTCTTGCCGTCGATATTTGACGGGATAACCCAATTTTATTTCGCCTATTTCTTATATTTTTATCTTCTGTTGAGTCGCACATGACCCCTTTTTCCCTTTTCACAATATCTAGGAGAAATATTATACATATTGAGTTGATAAAAAGCGCAATTAATTTTTATTATTATGACTACCGATATATACCTATTCGGAGAAAAGTATAGTTTCTCAAATTCAAAAATAATCTCTGCAGCGTTGCCATGTTTCCTAATTTTTCTGTAAACACCCTAAACAAATTTACTTTTTTTCTCGACTGCATAACCTTTAGACGGGTGACACACTAGGGAAATTAAATTCGTGAAACGTCACATACAATAAAATTTATTGTTCAAAGCAAACTAGTGGAATTTGTTACGTATACATTAAATTTGACATTCTACCTTGCTGCATTCAGTGTTTAGCAAACTGTCTTTCAATGAAGATGATGTGATTTTGCTGTGGTGGCCAAACCGACCGAAAAAGACGATGTGACAGCCAGCATAAGAAAATTAACAAATCTCAACAAACAGAGCACGTTGTGTTTCATGATATTTGGATATGAGATAATAGCTGGTTTCCTGTTTTAGAAACGCCAGTCTGCATCTTATCATATAGAATATAGATACAGGGGTTATTTGATGATGAAACAAGTTTCAGGTTTCATGCGACTACATTCACGAAATTAATTTCTCTAGTGTGTCACTCACCTTACAGCGACATCTGACTTTTGAGATATTACACGATTTTGCTTGTTTTAGGGACTTAAAATTAGACAACATTCTGCTGGATTTCGATGGCCACGTTCGAATTGCCGATTTTGGAATGTGCAAGTTGCAAATATTCCTTGACAGAATGGCTGACACTTTTTGTGGCACTCCTGATTATATGGCACCAGAGGTAAGTCAGCATCACCGAGGTAAGATATCGGTGCTCACCATGATAAAATTATTTTCGATTGTTTTCTTCTTTAAGTAAACGAGTACGTGTGTATCATATCATCACAGTTGTGATGATATTCTTATTAAGGGAGACGTGTGTATCATACAGTAAACAATAGTTATTTCGCGTTTTCGATAAATACATAATCAGTAAGTGTCTTTTACCGAGCGAGAAAATTTGTAACAAAACGAGGCCCGCAGGGCAGAGTTCTGTAAATTATGAGATCGGTTAGCACTTACCTTTACCTTACTTGGAATTATATATATTATGTATTGTATACGATTTTTTGTACAATCATACAAATTGCAAAAACTGCAGCGGGACTATGTAACATCATAGAAACAGAAATAAGAAGGAAAGGCGAAAGAAAATAATTTTCTTTTCTATGTTATCTTATCCCATGTAGAACTTTTTCCATACCGATTCGGCTGAGTTCGGAAATTTCTTTAATTTTATACTACCATTGCATTAACACTAAAAACATCGGGTTTGTAGTTAGATTCAGTAAAAGTGAAACATAATTGAGGTTATTGTCAGTTACCCACACTTTTAAAGTAAACAAAATCAAAGTGTGGGTTATTACCTAACCTAAATAAAAATTTATTTTCTTGCGCTTTTTTTATACAATCGAAGAGCACGATTTTCAAACTTCAAAAAGTCGAAAATCTCTCTGGTATTTGTTGTCTTGTAAATAAGCTGGGGTAGAAACGCCGGCGAAAAGAGGTAAAACATTTTTTCTATTTCTAAATATTCGTGTATGGGATCGGCAAGCACCAATGAACCCGAAAATTCTTAGATAGTACGAAATGGAGAAATAAAGAAATTTCTTTTCTATCACTTTATATGGTGCTACAGCTGGTCTAATTGGTATGAAATATTGAGCGTTCGTAACATTATAATGGGTTATTCGGAGTGACTGTGTCTGTTGTTAGGGAGCGGTTCGTGGTAATTGTTGTAACTGTTAGTTTGAATTTGTCGATTACGATTATTCAAGAAATTTTTAATACAGCGTAACAGAATGAATCTAAATGTGTGGGGATGGAAGTATTAATTAATTATTATTGATATTGAAATCGAGAAAGGATAAAGAATCGGTTGTTGGCTGCTATTCCCACTAAAATCATGTGAAAGAAAAAAAAACAGGTTTAAAATTCGACAAAATTCAAAAAATTCAATTTTCCGCCTGACGTCATCCTACGAAAAACAACGTAGTTGGCAATGTGTCGAATCAAATTAAGGATACGGCAACACCCCCATGCGCCTCTTTGGCCGTTTTAGTACTAACAGGGAAACAGGTCTTTGGGGCGTTCATGTTTGTTAATTTTTTTATATTTAGTACTTATTTTTGTTTTATGTGTTAAAATTCTAGCAGAAGCTAACAGGAGAGGCCTAATATAAAGAACATTACTTTCCATAAAACATATTTATAGACCACTTCAGCTTTATTGTCTATTTCATCTGCATTTTTATGGATACTTTTACAATACATGCATTAAACCTAAGCAATCTGGGTTCTTTAATTTTTCCGTTATAGCCTGTCGCAGTTTCAGAGTTATTTTGGCTTTTAAAAATAGTTATGTCTCCTACGTAGTTAATTTAGGTTAGAATAATGTAGATTCATGAGATCCATTCTCCGCGCTAAAATATAAATAATAAATCTTTTGTACTTTCTCTAGTGGCTAATAAAAGTTTTTCTTGGAAGTGAGATACAGAGCGATGAAAGGAAATTAGCTTTTATAGAAGTTTCAAGATATTATTCTATAAATACAAAAGTTTGCACGTATAAATATTTGGGTTTGAGGAAGTCTTGGTGCGGAGGGTGATAAAGCAAAAACTTTTGCCGTTATGGAGATTCATGTTACCATTTTGCCGACAGGAGTTTCTTTTTAAATTATATTAAATAGTTGTACGTATATGTTATGTTTTATGTGGAACAGCTCACGTTTTAAGAGAAGGGAAATGTAATCTATTGATACGGGATTTAAAGGATTTGAGGTTGGGAGGGGAAGGGAAAACATCTGCAGGCAATTTGTTCCGTAATATGGAGATCCTATATATAAATAAGCGAAAGAAAGTGGGATATTCTAGATGTTTTTAGTTGGACAGCAAAGGGATGCATATGAATAATAGCGGTTAGTTCTTCGAAACAAAATCCTTGGAAATATCTGTAGAAAAGAGCCAGATTCCCATCAGGGGGTTGTTTCAACCCCTTGGAATTAGAGTTTAAAAACCCTTCTTATCGAAACCCTACTAAAATAAACATGTATGCCAAAATTTACCTTTCTATGTCGGTCGGTTTGAGCTTGAAAAATTATTTAATTTTTATTGGTTGATTTTACCCTCTTGAAGGGTGACTTTTGCAATATCCTTTCTTATTGGGCATCTGGGGTCTAAACTAAAGCTGTATGCAAAACCTCAACTTTCAATCTTCGATAGTTAGTGCTGGGCCTTGCTAAATCATGATAGGGGGTGTTTTTAACCCCCCCCCCCCCCCCAGGGGTAAAATTTCAACACGAAAAAACTTAGTCTTATGTATAAAAATAAAATAAAATTAACGTGCTTTGGCGTTTTCCTTAAAACTTAGTAGTTTTTAAAATAAAAAATAATTTAATATATAGGGGTTGCTTTTACCCCCTTCGAGGGCGAGTTTTGCAAAATCCTTTCTTAGTGGACGTCTACGGCGTTAAATAAAGCTGTGTTCAAAATTTCAACTTTTTAGCATTAGTAGTTTTGGCTGGGCGTTGATGAATGAGTGAGTCAGTCAGTCAGTCAGTCAATTTACTGGTTTATATATTAGTATAGATAACTGAGCCCAACAATATTAATAAAAAAACAAAATCATAGTAATGACAGCTAAATTCGACACTTAAAAGGGCATTTAAAACAAAAACCATTTAATCGATTTTTATACGAGAAAAATTTCAAATTTTTAACACCGTTCATTTATCTTTTTTACGATCCGATCGCGATGATGTTGGGAATTTCCTATACAGAGAGATATTAAACGTCTTGTGGCGTGAAATCAATCGATCGACTGAAAACGGTTTTTACCATTAGAGATGTACAGGAAAATGTTGTCGGCTTGAGGAAATAGAGACGTTGGAAATTATGCTTTGCGTGTGTTAGCAGAAATCGAGTGTGCGTAAAATGGTAAAGGAAGCATAAGGGCTCAAAAATTATTTTTTCACAACCGGTTATAAGCTGTAAAAGTGGATCTACAAACATTTTCTATAGAATATTTCGAAAAACATCTAAGCTCCAGTCTACGAAAACACTGAAACACTCCAGTCCCCAGAATTACAAAAGATCTATTATTTTTGGAGCCAACTTTAACGCAATAAACAAACACGCTGCAAGCTTAAACGACTCTAACGAACGAAATACCAACAGCATAATTTTAACCTCTCCAAAGGGTGTCCGCGAGCAATAGAAGTAAAACTTCAGCCAACAATAGAACTCATTGAAGTAATATTTTTAATTATTTCTCTAATACCTTATATGTTTTATTGGAGTGTTTATTTCAATTAACATGATATGAGGATTATTCACTTAGTTTTTAGATTTTTTATTTAAACTGTAGTTCTAGTTCGTTTAATAAAATATGTTTTAATTTGAATCACACCACCCACAAATAGCTATTTTTCACCCAATTATATTTGACCATTCTCGTCAAGTAATTTATGTTTTAGCTTAAACAATTCTATACTCTAAGGAATAATAGTAATTTATTGCTTTCCAATAGTATTTTTGTAATTGAAAGAATGGTAATATAGTTTTCAAAGAAGTAAGACTACGTTTGAACTCTAATAATAAGTCTATATTTAAAGCAATGTTTTTTTGGTTATTTCAATGATGTTTTGTTGAAACAGTATTAACTTTAATATATCCAAACTGAGAGTGGTCAAGAATTATTGAAAATAGCATAGCATTTTTTTCTGTGTACACCAAACGTTTGTCTTGAAATAATACTGGTCATGATATTCAATGACAAAGTGGGGATTCTCATCACTCCATAACTTTTCGGTTCTGGACGACACTTACGCCCTTGTACTGTGCAATTAAAATTAAAGATAGCTTTCCTTTTACGGCATTTATCGTTTTCACTCTTTTTGACACCTCGTATATGCTGAATCAAAATTTTTGATTGGAGCGTTATTTCTCAACAAGCAAAGCTTTTTACGAAGAATAAATTTTTTCCGTAAATAAAGTCAAAAATAAAAAGTTTCCCATGTGTTAAGATGCTTTCTGAACACGCTGTATTTAATCCCTTTTATCTTTTTCCTCGCCATGTATTGTTTACAACCATTAGTCACGTGCCTGTCAAACAATAAGGAGCACTGCCTCGAGTGTATATTAAGTTGCCTATACTCACCACACCTAACTCAAATCGTTCCTTTGTGATGCAAATAGAAAATATTTCTTGTTAGCGAATAGTTCGTTTTTTGATTATAGTGTAATTTAGGTGAAATGATTTTTATGAAACAATTAAATTTGTTAAAAACTACCCTATAAGTATTGTAATGTGCCGATATGCAAAAATACCACGTGCCCCGTGCGCTCTTCTTTCGTCTTGTGCCAGAAATAGCGGAAATTAGAAAAAATTAGTGCAATTTTAATTAAAAATTTTACATAAATATTATTAAATGTTAGTATCGCCAAATTCAAGTAAGCAATTTGCTATTTATTTATTTTTATAAATGATTTTAATAACTTATTTGGAGCTTATTAGCACCTAACATTATCTTAAACAAATTCCTTTAAGCGTTTACTCTTTTAATTTCTGCAGATATGGGTTAAGTCAGTATTTGTAGAAAAATAAGCAGTCATCATAAATGCATGAACTGTGGGCAACAAAGAGCAAATAACCGGTTTGTTGGCCGTCAAATTATTTGATTATCCTTGTGGTCATTGCTGAACAGTGGTTTTATTCAAATGGAATGTTTCTTATCGATGAAAACTCCCAATCTTCGGGAAGTAATCAAGAAAATAACTTAACACTCGAATTTACAGTACACCAGCCAGAATAGCACTTTTATTTATATGTAATATGACGTCACAACCAATAGCGTTGCGTTTCACATGTTCTAAAATTTGTACGAAAACTTTTAATTGACAATCTTTTTTTGTTAGGTAATAAAAACCAAAAGAAATGGTAAACAAAAAATACCATAAATATTTAATTTCTGCCGAGAATACAAAAAAATATTTCCACTTTATTTGGGTTATACCTATGTATATTCCCTATTTAAACCGGTACTAAATCGTAAACTTTCTTATTGAATCTGAACCTTAAAGTTTATTTTCTGTTTTCCATTAAAACCGCTTTTTAAAGACTCAATAATTCTGTCGAATTTTTGTGGCTACATGCAACAACAATGTTAGAAAGAGTAGTGATGACAGTAGAGTATACTGCTCTCAATTTTATTAAAGTTGTAGTGTCTACTTTACAGTAGTTTAACGGCAAGCAATAATTCTCTATCGGCCATAACTTTAGGAAATTATCGGTGCAAATAAATGAAAATCGTGTTAAATTAAAGAGACGCCAGAACGCGTACGACGCCGACAACCGACGCTTGAAAAAGCTCCAATTCGAAAATGGCCGAAGATAAAAGATTATTTATGACTATTTGAAAAGCGTGTAAACAATCTCGTAGTGTTGTTAGTCCGGGCGGCGACAGCATGGAGGCCAATTTTTTGAGTTTAAGAAAACTACAGCCTTACTGGAAGACTCTTGTTGTTGTTCTGTTAGAAACAGTTAAAGGGGAAGCAATTGAAGCTGGTTCCTCGGAGTAGATTCAGTACAAATTATTGTAGAAGAGAGACAGATAATGTACAACGATGAGTAAGGGAAAGGAGATTTCTTATAAAGACTGGGTCATTGATGAGATGGATAGTCAAGGTGACGCCGCCGTTCCCCAGACGTGGGAACAGTAATCTAGGTTAGGTCTTATTTGAAAAACATAGACAGAGTGTATGTAGTAGTGAAGTATTTTATGGCTCCGAAGAGGAAACTAAGCTTTTTAGCTGCTGATGTGCCTATTGATGCCAGCGGAGATCATGTTCGAAAGTGATGCCAACAAGTTCGGACCCTTCTACATTCGATGGATTTTAGAAGAGGAATGGACCGGATTTTGCAAGATATGTGAAAATATCATAAAACTTGTTGCTTGTAAAATAAATATGATTCACTTTATGAAAAATTTAATTTTTATACAGGGATCATAAAATATACGAAAACGTTATGTTGCTTAAGAATAAACATACCTTGTTCAGAATTTTCTACCAAAAGAACAAATATGAAAAATGTGTTTTAAATTAAACCCTCAGCCAAAGTACAAGATTTAATTAAAACATTTAAATATAAACAGCCAGATTCTCCAACGCTAGTCCGGTCTGATTTGGCAACCAAAAGTTCTAAACCGACAAGTGTAAGAATAAGACAACTCAGTTTTATATTATGAATTTTTTTCGCTTTTTCGCAAATTTATAAAGAAAAGGGCAATTTAAGTCATACTTTCGCCAATAGTAGAACTAAATTCATTACAGCAACTCGTTCTAAGATGAAAACCACTTGGAAACTAAGAAAATCGCTGAAATATCAGAATAATTCATAAGTTTTTAATGACGACCTGTTAACAGTGGCAGAACAAAAACGTGTCAAAACATAACTGATCAACTATAGATCTTAATTTAATCTAGTACTAAATCTTAAACCTTCTTAGTGAATCTGAAACTAGAAGTTTTATCACATTATGATTTCTTCAAATCCGAACTATTCGCTCTCACACCTTTAACCAGAGTACTAGTCAGGGCCGGATTATCCATTAGGCTAAGTAGGCTATAGCCTAGGGGCCCAAGGCTTGCGGGGGGCCCTTGAAATTAATGCAATAGACTAAAATAAAAAGAAAAACCGGAAAAAAATACATTTACCTAATTATGCCAACGATTTACGGTTGTAAAAAATTGTGACACTGTACTTTAAAATACTTTTAAATAACGTGTACCTAATAGAGTGTGTTTTAAGAGGTACCTACTTAGGAAATGAACCCTTAAGCCAAAAACCAGATGTGGAGTGGACGGGACTTTTAAGAAAGGGATGGTGCGTTTTGACCTGCTAAACGAGTAATATTAAAGACGATAAGACTAGATCAATATTTATATTTTCATTGCATTTAGATTTTAGATAACATTAAATTTAGTTACGAACCAGATCGGGTTTTAATCCAACGTATTTATCAGAACGGTATATAATATATTTTTACCATGGTATAATAATAAAAATCCAAAAATAATAATAACAAATACAATAATAACAAAACTATTCCTTCCTACTAATATTTTTATCGACGGCAGTAACCAACTGTAGTGGGGAGAGATCATTTTCAACTTTAGAAAGGGTAAAAAGTCATAAAAGAAATTCATTAGGTGATGAAAAAACTAACGATCTTTCTTTATTGGCCATAGAAAGTGATCTTCTTAAAAAAATTCAAACTGAAAAAATTATTGAAAGTTTTGCAGCTCTAAAATCACGGAAACGAATATTTACTTGAATAAGGTACCAGTCAACACATACTATATTTTTTTTAATGAAGATACCCATGCTTTAATGTTTTTTGTCATTCTTATTATTTGATGTATATGTATTATGTTTTTTTTTTAATAAAGACATTTAAAAACCAACCATTTTTGTTTAAAATTTTATGAAAAAAATATCTAAAACATAAATGTATTAAATGGTCCAAATAGGGGCCCTAAATCAATTTTAGCCTAGGGCCCAATGCACCGTTAATCCGGCCCTGGTACTAGTTTCTACATATTAAAAAATAATGACACTTATGAATATGTTTGTCAATGTCTTTATTAAATGAATCAATTATTATTTAATTTAAAATACTTCTCATTAAAGTACTATGTACTGAACAAAAGATTTTTATGGTCCATTGTTATGTAGTAGTATCATACCGCTACATCATGGAATAATTTAGCGAGAATAAAACTTAACAGTAACATGCACAGAGTGTACCTACTGTTATTTTATAATTATAATCTAAAAAAAGGAACATTTTCAGTAGAAAATTAAGTTTGGCAAATAATCAATATGATTTTTGAGTTTGCATCTCCTTTACAAGCCGTGTAATCCTGGTTCTAATATTATTGCACAAAGCTACACGCATATCATCACTTACTTTTAATCAATTCCTGAACTTATTTTTAATAACAAGCAAAGCAGAAATTCCTTGTTCACATATGTAAGTCGTGGAGAAGAGCATAAAAGGCAATTTTCCGAATTTCAGTGTATGAAATTGCTGTTTTACACCAAAACTCCTCAAGGGATACAGATTTACACGCGTCCTCACAGTTTTTATCATTTTGTAAATTCAATAAGCGCTTCTTGGACTTCTTCAGCTAGCTGTCCAACATTAATACCAAAAGGATTACGAATCAGCATTGGTTGGGTTTTATTGTTATCGAAAGGTATCCACTTTCGATCAGTGGCGTTGACTGCCGCGCCGGTTAAGAACCACTGCTCTAAACAGTCTAAGTTGCACCAGGACACACAACTTTTCTTTTTTACCAGCTTAAGAGCTACTTTTCCAAAAAAGCAATATGTTTTCCAAACTGGATAGGGTAAGGCTCAATGCAGCCCGGACTATATTTGAAAAGTGTGTAAACACTTATAGTATTATTGTGAACGAGTGGATATTGGGGTTATTATAAGCTATAAAAAACGAGATTAAATGAAAGCCACCCTGGTGTGAGCGCGTGTGATCCCTTTGTTTTTTTTTCGGAACGAGGTCACTACTATTGTTTTATCTTATTAAAGCGCTTGATGTATGTCAAGTAAAGTTCACAAGGGTTGATAAAGCAAAGTTAACTAGGAAATGTGAGAATATAGTAAAGAAGTGAAGGCTAGAAGCGATTGAAAGAATAATATTAGTTTGGTAAATGGCTAGTGTTTTTAACTAGTAGTATTGAAAAAGCTCATATTAAAGAATACCTACTAACTTTTAATTTGTAACAAGAAATGAATAACACTGTTTTCTTGATAGTAGGTTACTCTCTTTGGTGGGATCTACCAAAATTTTTCCAATTTCTTTTTAAATAATGAAAGAAAAATGATTTTTTAGAAATATAGAAATGTGCTTTCGTTTATTTCGCAGATAATTAAGGGCCAACATTACAACCAAAGCGTGGACTGGTGGTCATTTGGCGTCCTTCTCTACGAGATGCTTCTCGGACAATCTCCGTACAGCGGGTGCGACGAAGATGAGTTATTTTGGTCGATATGTAACGAAAAACCCGTTATTCCTAGGTTCTTAAGTGCCGAAGCCAGCTCTGTTTTAAACCAGGTAAGTTTGTTGAGAAAAATTCACACGATTATTATCTTTTTCTTTAAATTTTAAACAGGTTTCTTCTTTCAGATTTATACTTTTAATATAAAACGAAGATTTAAAAAATTCAAACTCTCAACAATAAAAGAAATATGAGTTAAGGTTTAGTAGTTTAAATTTGAGTTTAATTTTAACCGAATCACAAGAGGATGTTATGAATTCGGCCCGTATATTTTTTTTATGAATATTCGAGTAACCGATTTACCGATTGCGATTATTTTTTTTAATTATTATGGTAGACAGGTTCTCCCGAATCGTCCCATTTTAAGAGTTATTTTGCTAAAGTTAGTGAAAACCTAAAAAAAAATGTGAAAAACTAAAAAAAATCTCTTGAAGATTGACAATTTTTGCTTGTATATCTTGGAATAGCTGCACTGATTTTAATAATTTTCTCTCCGTTGTGTTTAACATAACAGTTGGTGGTGGTGGTTCTGTTGGTGTTTGACTTTAAAAAGAATAATAAAGGGGTGGGGAAAATATTGGCTGATATATCATTTTCGGGGTTATTGATATCAGAAAATCTAATTTTGTATAGCAGATGTTCAATAAATTACAGGGGGGGGGGGGGACAAAAGGGCGCGACTGGGAATTTTTTTTCGGGGTTATTGAGGTCAGAAAATCTAATTTTGTCTAACAGATGTTAGAAAAAATTACGAAGGGGATAAAAAATGTTAACTAACGTCATTTTCGAGAGGCTATTGGGGTCAGAATATCTCATTTTTCCTAAAAAAATGTTAAAAAAGATTTAAAGTGAAGGGGAGGGAATAGAGGGAATAAAAGGAGAGGCTGGGAATTTCTCCAAAAATGTTTATTAACGTGGCATTTTCGGGGTTATTGAGGTCAGAAAATGTAATTTAGTCCAACAAATGGTAAAAGAAGGGGGGGGGGGGGTTGCAGGAGCCGTAGAATATTTCTCCAAAACTGTTAACTAATGGGTTAACTATTGAGGTCAGAAAATCTTTTCGAGTCATCTCTTTTTGTGAAGTCAATTTTTTAGAAAGAAAAATTATTGTGTTTCCCACTGTTTACATAGAAATGTATGAGTTAACTAATAGTTAGTTGATAATTATATTTTTTTTAGTTTCTGGACAAAGATGGAAACAAAAGACTTGGGAATCGATTTTCACCACATGGAGACATCCAAGATCATACGTTCTTTAAACCAATTGATTGGACGGCGTTAGAAAATAGACAGTTAGAGCCACCTTTTAAACCTAATTTGGTAAGTACTACCATCTGTATATCGATTGATCTTTTTTGCTTCACTGACTTAGAAATTTTATACAAGGTCTTGCCTCATATCCTCCCTTATAGCCGATATTTAAAGAATAATAAAGCAGTTGCAAACCAGAAAGTTTTAGATTTTTGTCTGAACTTTTAGAATGTGTTGTCAGAAAAAACAGTTGGATATCGCTTCAGACTTTTATAAAAACAATTTTTTTTAGTGAAATACTGTGAATCACCCGCATTTTTAAGAATCACACTTTTGTGATTTTAATGCGGAGTAATGCAGAGTAGTGCAGGGTATAACAGGGTAATGCAGAGTAATGCAGGGTAATGCAGAGTAATGCAGGGTAATGCATGGTAATGCAGGATAATGCACAGTAATGCAATTCAATGCACAGTAGTGCAAAGTAATGCGGACCAACTTGTACCAGTAATGCGACTAGTGGATGACCCCTCGGTCGCGTAGTATATTTGGGATATTTGTAATAAATAAATAAATAAATAATCAGTATGACAGTAATAAAATAAAATTAATACGCAATATCTTTCCGAGTTCTGGTGCTCTTACTATCAATATATAGATAGTAATTAAAGCTGATCGTGTATGGTGCCCAGTATAATTTATCTCTACAGTCTACTGTTATTAACGTATCAGAATGCAGTAATAGGTTTTACTTAACAAAGTTAAAATTGGAACGATGAAAATCTTATTACCGCATTGTTATAGAAAAAAATGATATGTTAGACGTGTGATAAATGAGGCTTGACACCAGTAATTATGATTGCAAAACTCGCTTCCGGTTTATTTTTATAAGAAAGTTTCTAGGGGCTACAGACCTAGGTACCTATCTGCTTGTCCCATTCTTTACATAATTTAAGTGAAGCAAAAATTTAATTGATAAGTACATTTACAATACAGGTTTTAAGACCCCTTACAACGTTTAAAAAAGGCGAAGGCGAAGGTAAAAGAACGTAGGTACTGTCCTATCTTTTTAGCCAACCTCTAAACGTGAAATAGAACATACTTCAACAGGGTGCTATAAATGACAAGTAACTTGGACACCTATTGCGGGATCTAAGAGAAAGTTTACTATGTAGTGTGTAGTTTCTAGGTATTTTCAGAGTCGTTGTAGAAAAAGTTTTTACTTCTCTAGCTACTGCCAGGGTGTCTGTCTGTCGGTCTATCTGTTGACAAGAAAACTCCATCTCTATCATAGCTGTCGTACGTATTTAGTAAAGTTTATAGCCACATAAATCCCTATAGCTTAAACTTGCACATTGGCCAATGTCTTTTAGTATAAAACCAATAATAAAACCTTAAGCTTTTTACGGCAGGTCAGATGTAGTAAAAAAAAAAAAGTTATAGCTTTCCCAAAACAAATTACCTGCGCGTATCGGATCATTACTTAAAAAATCCGGTAAAATAAAACGCCTTATTTAATTTAGCCGAAGTAACCCCGGAAAATCCGATCAAATAAAAAATAATAACCAATAATTCAGTCCCGAATCGGACCTTAAATGCAAAACAGTTTAATGCTGGTCGGGAACGATACATACTCGCGCGATGGCGTTCGGGAACGGTTATGACCGGCCCGAGGGAGACATGATCGGGACGAATTCAGGATAAAAAGGTCTATAAAATGGTGATTACAGCAAAAATTATCTGTCTGCCAATAACGCGGGAGTGGACAAGTGGTGGTGTATACGTAGGTGAGGGCAAAAGTTCAGTACGCCGTAAGTGTTATCAGAATGTTTTTTATATTTTGTGTATAAAAAGCATTTTATTTAAATCGGACCACCCTATACAATAGGAAATATGCATGTATTATTTTTAATGCATAAATTGTTCAAGCAATTCATTACAAACCCAAAAATGTTATTTGGAAGAAAATTATTGAGATAATTTAACTAAGAAATACACTGACCGGCACGAAAAACGGACACTTTAATATTTTAACGAATTTTAAATCCCCATAACTTTTTTGTTTTTGAACGGATTTTAATAACCTGTAGGTTATTTTGTTAGCTTTAAATAACTCATTTTAAATTAAACAGAAAATAGTGTATATGTCATATTATACGAGGAAAATCAA
The DNA here is from genome assembly GCA_963971165.1 of Philopedon plagiatum. Lineage (NCBI taxonomy): Eukaryota > Metazoa > Arthropoda > Insecta > Coleoptera > Curculionidae > Philopedon > Philopedon plagiatum. The sequence goes on along the minus strand of OZ020190.1, from coordinate 4,415,217 downwards.
AATGTTTTTTAAGCTTAAGTTTGAAACATCCTGTGGAGTTATCGACAGGCCAGGAAATTTCGAAATTGATTGGCTGTCAAGGTTTGACTTTATTCAACATTTTGTTTTTGATTCATCTCGATAGCTCTACTTTTGTCAGAGACAAACATGTTTAAACGCTAATAATTCACAGTCATTTTAATTCCAGGCAAACCTCCGCTCCTAATCTTAATCAACACATCCGTAAAATATTGTTTTGGTTTCCATGGAATGCTTTTGCAAATGTCATTCGAAAAACATAATTATTGTGTTGTCAATAATTGCTCTGGTAAAGATGGTTTTAAGTCCACAAGTGGTATCGGGTATTGTAGCTTTGATACAAGATGGTAGAGACGAAAGTTATGTAGCCAGTAGATTTAGGTGTGTGCGAAGTACAGTGCAACGGGTTTACGACCAGTTCCTCGAGACAGGTTCCTACAGCAGGCGTCCAGGATAGGTCCTCGTAGAGGAACTTCTATAACAGAGACGATCGCGTCATTGCAACTTTATCGCTAAGGAATCGACGTTTACCAAATACGAAATGAATTACACCATTTAGGTGAACGAACTGTTAGAAAAGACTAAATGAAGCAAATCTCCTGCCAAGAAGACCCGCTACGGGACCCAAGCTTAATAGGGGACATCGGCTCACTCGGATGCGATTTGCCAGAGAACACCAGAACTCAATTTAAATTAAACAGAAAATAGTGTCTATGTCACAAGGAAAACCAATATGCTGTTTTTAAGCTTAAGTTTGAAACTGAAGTTCCGACTGATGGCTAATGTTGTGCTAGAACATCAGCAGACTGTATCTGCAAAGTGCTTCATTGGCGTATGTCTACCTTAGGTTATTGGACTCTTAAAAAATCTACGCCCAAATTCACCTTTGTTTTCTGGGCATTTTCACCATTACAATGCTCTGCGGCATATTGAAAGTCAGTCAAATCAACTTTTTTGCCTGACTGTGGATTTAAACTAGTGGATCATCCTGCCTTCAGTCCAGATCTAGCACCCTGTGATTTGGGGCTTTACTCCAATGCAAAATTAAGGATAAAAGGGCGAAAGTTTACTGCTTGAAGCATCGACTGTGAGAATATGCCACTTTATAGACCAGTCGCGTATTCAGAATTTCGTTTCGGAAGGAGGTCCATAGCCTAAAATCGAAAGTGTCCACCGTCCCACTGAGTGTGGTTCCAAGAACGCGACATTTTGCTCCTTCGCAAATTAAAAAAATTCGGTCAAGTGGAAGGTATACTTGCACAATTAGTGTTCCGTGCCATCAGCCCACCACTTAACCTGAGCAATCCTCGGCCGCCCGATCTTTGCCCATTTGCCGCGCTACCCGCCGCCGATGTCACAAAGCCGTATCACATCGCGTAAGCGCGGAGCTGAGTGGGGAGCATTTCGACTGAGCCAAGTTAAAAATTTTGAAAAACGTGTAAGGACAAAAGTTGTTCCTTACATAGTGAGAAATATTTTTCGTTAAAAAACTTTTTCTGTAAAACCAACAATTAAATTGTTTATATAGATCCTGATAATTTTGGTTCAATCTACACCTAATTCTCAATGTTTGATGATTTTTCAAATTTTTCTGAGCGATCCTTTTGGTGATAAGGGTGGGGACATCAATTTTTAAGCGTTTTCCCCCAAAAATGTTTAAAAAAATGCATCATATAAAGGGTGTCCCAATAAGAACGCACATTTTAATTGTGAAATAAAAGTCATCATTTATTTTAAAATAAGTGTTATTTATATTTTAATAGAAAGTTAATACACTGCAATTTAACGTGAAAAATAATATCTGGCAAATGGCCGCCCCGACTTTGGTAACAGAATCTTATCCTTTTCGAGAAATTTTTAATTACATTTTCACACAATTCTGGCACAATTTCGCTAATAACGCGTTCAATTTCGTTCTTCAACTGTGGTATTGTTGTTGGGTTATTAGCGTATACGCGTGATTTTAAAAAACCCCAAAGAAAGAAATCGCAAGGCGTTAAATCGCACGATCTTGAGGGCCAGTTCTGATCTCCATTACGTGAGATGACACGACCGGGAAACTTTCCTTGCAACAACTGTATTGCTTCGCGTGTAGTGTGACATGTCGCACCATCCTGTTGATACCACATAGCTTCCGTATCCATACCATCCAATTGAGGCCATAAAAACTCAGTGATCATGTTACGATAGCGTTCGCTGTTCACAGTAACTGCATTTTCTGCCTCATCTTCGAAGAAGTATGGTCCAATCACTCCACCTGCCCAAATTCCGCACCAAACAGTGACTCTTAATGGATGCATTTTCTTCTCGTGAATAACTCTAGGATTTTCTTCACCCCAAATCCGGCAATTTTGTTTATTAACAAAGCCGTTAAGGTGAAAGTGTGCCTCATCGGTGAACAGAATATTCTTCGAAAAATCGACATTCCTTTGTTGTTCTTGCAATACCCAAGAAGAAAATGTACGGCGTGTCGCATGGTCCAATGGCTTCAATTCTTGCGTCAATTGAATCTTATAAGCATGGAAATGAAGATCTTTTGTGAGAATTCGATGGGTAGTGCTCCTTGTAAGGTGCAACTGTTGTGAACGATGACGGATAGATGTTCTCGGATTCTCGCCAACACTTTCACGCACTGCGGCAATGTTTTCAACAGAGCGACTAGTACGGCGACGCACTGGTGGTTTCACGTCCACGACAGAACCATTTTGCTCAAATTTGTTAAGTAGTCTTTGAACGGTCGTGTGATTTGGCGCATTGTGTCGACCAAAAATGCCACGCAATTTTCGAACTGTTTCCGCAAAACATTCTCCATATTTGTAGTGTGTTTTAACAATAATAATTCGTTGTTCGACCGTATAGCGTTCCATGGCTACTAATCGCAAACTGTTTACATTATTCTTATCATTTGTTTGTTGGCCTACTGCGAGTAAAATAAGAATGCCGCGCAATTCAAAATGTGCGTTCCTATTGGGACACCCTTTATATTGTTGAATTCATGCTTCAATAAGCTTTTATTTGCCACCCTACACGATGCCCTCAAAATTTTTTTTCCCCCTCCCTGTATTGTAAGCAACCTATTTTGACACTGCTTTGACAGACGGAAGTGAAAGTTACTCAACAAGGTATTGGTTGCCCTTAACGACAGGATGTAAGTCAACTTACATCCCTAGGGAAATAATAATCTGAAATTATTATAAGAATAACTTTAATTTTTGACTTCATCAACATATTACAAAAATCCGGTGATATTAATTGAAATGAATATTAATGGTACAATTATTACAATTATTAACAAAATTTGGAAACATGTTTTCTCGTTTCTTCTTGATGTGTATTACATTTTCTGACTCCACAGATCCTTCATTTCTAACCAATGTTTCTGTCACTGTTGAAGCACTGCAAGATACTTCTGGCTGGGTCTTATTGTATAAAATTTTATTCGCTACTTCCTTTTTATTGTTGAGGCTCTCAGCTATGTAACTTTCCGCAATAGTAGCGGATTTCCATCCACCATGTCGCTTGATAGCTAATACATCAAGTCCAGTATTTGCTAATAAAGTTGCCGACGTTCTTCTAAAAGAGTGTCCAGTATACATTTTGAAGTTCTCAAACTTTAGAAATTTCGCAATTTTACTTGGAATTGACGAAAACGTATTTTTCCCAACAGGCTGGTTTAAGCACTTTCCATTTTAATATCGCATAAAGAAGCGCGGATTAATAGTCGTCATGTGGGATCTTATATCAATGTACTTTTGAATTATTTTGAAATGACAAACCTGAGTGTCGTCACTTTTTGTCACTGTAAATGTACGTGACATTCCATTTTTGGAGTCAGGAATGGTCACAATTATGACTTCTTGACTTATTTTAACATTGTCCATTTTCATTTCACAGAGTTCATTAGAACGGCACGCCCCAGCAACTCCCATTGCCATTACGCCCTTCATCAATAAGTACATATCATCGGGGGCTTCAAGCATGAACTTATTCACATCTTCCCTGTTAAACACATTCGATTTTTTGGGTCTGTAACCATCATTTTTTCTTTTCAAAAATGCTCGAAGTTTTGGATACTTAGAAATATCTATATTTTCCTCTATAAAAAGGGTGGACTTCAACATCGAATACTCACACCATAAGCTTGATGGGGACTTCAGTAAAGCACTTTTCTCGTGGAAATACGCCAAAAACAAGGCTTCTGAGACTGCAGTAGCCGTCTTGCTTTGGCACCAATTCTTAAAGGATTTATATGCTGCTTCATACCTTTTTTTCGACTTTTCCGGTAGTAGAGATAAACAAGCAATATTTGCTGATTCTTCTATGTCTGAAACATCCATTTTGTCCACAGAATCAAATAATTCGACTTCTTCAAGCTTTTCGCTATGAATTGTCAACTTGACGTTGTTGATAAAATAAAAACTGCTTATATTGCTCTGGCAACGGATCACGGCTGCCTTCATAATTTAATGAGAATGCTATCGAATGTAATGATAATAAAAATCCAAAAATATATCCAGCATTTTCTGGTAAACATACAATTCAGGGAGGGGGAAAAATGTTATATACTATATGGGATGTAAGTACATTAACCAGTCTCGGACTTTTTTGCCAGCCCTCGCTATCGCTCGGGCGCAAAATTCGTCCTCGACTGGTAAATGTTACTTACATCCCTGATAGTATAAATAGCTATTTCCATTTCCCAATTTATCCCCTGAAATTAACACCAGAATCAAAATTTAACTTTTTATACTTCACGTCTATAATTGGGCCACCTATCTCTGTGCTAAATTTCAAATTTTTACGTCGAATAGTTTCAGAGAAAATCGCCTATGACAGACACACGGTCAGTGGCGTCAACCAGAAGATCTAAATTTAAATATCTAAAAGAGAAGATCTAAATCCCGCGGGTAGATTTTATAAAAGGAAATTACAATGCAGAACTTTTTTTTCCGTAAAATACATACTTATCCTAGCCAAACAGAGCAGGAAGAAAAAAAGATAGAATCGACTCCGATATCATTTTTCACTTTAATTTTTCCTTCTTTACCCCGTAACGTTCACTTTGTGACGTGTACACAATACACCCTTCAAAAGTATATTGATGGACCCTTCCATCACTTTTAAAAGCTGGAGTACGACATGCAGTTAAAAACAAAAACTTGACATCGTTGAAATATTACCATCTTTTTCTCCCGTGTGTTTTTTTGTTGCTGTTCCAAGAAGAATATCTACACACAGAAAAAAACATTGCATTAATAATAATAATAATAATAAAGATGTTTATTTATGCCAATAAAAATAATTTAAATATAAGTATAAAATTGCTAAAAGTAAAAAAGAAAACCAAAAAATGACAGTAGTATACTAGTTGGCATAAATAGGTAGGATTTTGATTTATAAGAAATCATTCTTCCAATCCTACCCCTACTAAATAATTTTTTATATTATTTTTAAAAGTTATATAGCTTAAGCCCCTTAGACTAGAAGGAATATTATTAAAAATGACAGTAGATGTATATTTCTTATATTATATTATTACCAGTAATAGTTCTTTTGCTGAATACGGTTTCATTGTCTAAATAAAACTTAAGATTTAAACAGTTCATTGAGATTAAAGCAATAAAATGTCAGTCAGTGTTCTTTATTGGTTAAGGATGTGTTTGGAGATCAAGACGAAGTCGAGAAGTCGAGCACAAAATTTAATTTTCGAAAAATTGTGTTTTAAAAAAAAAAGAAAGAAAAAGAAGTGTTTTCAAGAAATCATTTTTCCAAATATTTTCATTATTGCTTGTAATCTTAACTAGGCAATATTTCTGTTTTGTCCCATAAAAAAATCAAATTCCATAAATAGGAAACTTCGACATTAAATCATATTAATGCTAATACATATCGAGCAAATCGCAATCGGCTTTATTAAATCGCCTGTTATTTTTTCAACGGCTATTTTTCAGGATTATTGCCACCGATATTTTTTCGTTTGATGCATGTTTATAGGCGAAAATCCAATAAATATTTAAAAGGATAATTGGAAAATAAATATTATTGCTTTTAATAGCTATTAGTTTTGGTGTTTTTTGGGTTGTTTGAGGTTACACGGATAATTTATCAAAAACATTTAAAATGTGCTCGATTGTTATTTCATGTAGGCATGTGTATTTTCACGTACATTCTAAGCGCCTACTGGATACACAGAACAACATTATTACAAATAATATTTTTATTCTTTATCAGACTTTTTTAATAAAGTAGAAAAAGCGCCAGTGATTAGTTTGCGGTGCACATTTCCGGTAAAAATCAAGCATATTTATATTTCTCTCAGTAGGTGCGACTACAAAGGTCCTGGATGTCTTATTCTTGGTATTTGGAAGTTTAACTATGTATTTAGGAAGACCGTCTTCCGTCTTCAATATTATCAACACTTAAGTTGATTAGATCGTCAGCGCAGCAGGCTCCGGCTATCCCAATTAATAATACAACACAAAAAAATCTAAATGGGAAATTTCACACAGAATATTGATTTTGTTTCTATAAATCGAACCGTGAAATTTCACGTAGCTTGTGTTTCTATAAATTTAATTGTACCTTTCTCATCAGAATCATCAGATGAAGATTGTCGTCAGCTTGTGACAGATAAGTGTTTACTTGCTCTCTGGTAAAAATTTAGATTTTTTTGCAGTAACCAACGGAGTTTCATTTCAGAAAGGATACTAATTTTGTATATTTACTTATGTGAATATTGTCGTAAAGTATTACATAAGATTTAACCATCGAATATCGAGCCCATAAGGTAGAGCATTTAAACTTTTTAGCTTTTCACTAAAGTATACCAGCATTGCATTTTCAGTAAAGTTTACTACATGCTCTTCTAAGTACCACTTTTTAAAAGTTTGGTATGCTGCTGCATATAACTGCCTTGTCGTCTCTGGTAGCAAATTGACTGCCACAGCATTTGCTGTTTCAGTAATTTCTTCAGGTTCTTCTACATGAAAAACTTTAAAATACGTATTTTACCACAAACGCAATTTTCACGATTGTTTATTTAAATTTTGACAGTTTTCTTAATTTGATTGGGTTTGATTGTTATTTTTCCTTGATGTATAATGATTCTCTACCCAAAAGCGAAATAAAATTAAACTAAATTTAATTGTCTTTATTTCACCGCTGATTATTTTTATTTCCATCATAGTAAGGAGTACGCAGCATGTATGTGGATCGAGATAAAGACATCATTTATTACTTTGTGTTTACGACCAGTCGAGGTCTTGCTGTTCTATCTTCAGTTTTGCGTTACATTTTGTGTATAAAATGGTGTCGTGCTGATTGGTTGAGAGTTGGATAAATTTGTTTTAGTCGGTAAATGCTCATATCCACTAGATATTTCAATGTCTCTTGATGCCACTACAACCGACATTTTGAGAAAATTCACTTTCTTCTATGCAATATAATCAATATTTAAAAGCATTGGCTTATCTTGCCTTAAAACTAGCATTTTGTTGAAAAGCAATTCTGTTTAAGTATACATTATTTTGCCCCAGATAAAGCCTGTCATTGCAAACCAATGGTGTTCTGATGCAACCGAATGCGTTTTTATTCTTAAATCAATCAGAATCGGTATTGCTAAAACAAAAATAAGTTAACCATTAATTGAAACAATATAGTTGTCATTCAATAATAGCGAACGTAGCCTTTGTAGTTTTTGTGTGTAGATTATTGGACCTAATTTTACCAACAGTAAAATTTTCGCCATCAAATCTACTAGGTCAATAATTAAAAGTGGTAATTTTTTTATTGGATCCCTTTATGTCTTCCTGTGAGGTTGCCCACAGTCTCAGAAGTTGTTAACACTATATTGGTGTTAATTTTTCCTCCTTTTTATGACTATGAACGATTTGAATGAGACACAAAAGGACCCTTTTACTGCTGACGCGTCTGCATCAAGTCGTAATCTTTGGGATAAATTTAGTATTGGTCGCTGTTTGTTTTTCAGTTTATTGCCCGTAAAATTGAGAGGCATCAGCTGACCGTAGTTTTAACAACAGCTTTTGTGTAACTTTCCTTTTGTAGCGTCTAGAAGTTTATGATAGTTCTTGTTAGTAGTCCTTTTATATTTTTTCTACATAAATTTAGAATGAAAGTTATTACCATCACAAAACTTAGTTGTTGTTCTTATATACACGTCAGTTTAAGCCCAAATTTGTTAATTTAGGCACAGAAATGTCGAAAAAGACCGGTCTTTAATGTCGGCAAATCTGCCTGTTAAATTTTAAATCAATTCTTAGGGCGCTTCCCTCCCGTAAGAAATGTTTTTCTTTATTTTGTCGCACGTTACGTTACTCGAGAATAAAAGCGATGTACTTTCTTCTTCTTTTTTGGCTCCTTCATGTCTAAACTTTTTTTATGTCTGAGGCAGCCCACGTAGACCTTTAGCCTAAGTACTGGGTAGTGGGCGTCTGAAGAGAAGGGATATGTGACTTATTGATAAGGGATTTAAAGGCTTTCGAGATATCGCCTTTTAACACTTTAAATAACTCACCCTGGATGAGGTCGACATTCTACTTACGCATGGTACTTAAATCATTCTTGACTTTATTCATCCATTTCTGCTTTGGTCTTTCTCTACCTTTTATCACATATGCTTTCATCATTATTCTTTTGTCGACAAAATTAGTATTTCTTCTCACCAGATGTCCGTACTACCGTAGTCTTCCTTCTGTACCTTCTAAAATATCCACAGCCACAACTTTGGTTCTTTCTTTTGATCATTCATTCCCAACCTTGTTCCTTTTCGGTACCCCACACATCGATCTTAACATTGTCATTTCTATCAAAAGGGCGCATTTACGGAGGGGGGATGGGGGTAATTCCCCCTCCATGAATTCCAAAATTATAAAGAAATTGCTGTATAAATATTTTAGTTTCTCTTACATTGTAATGCGTTAAAATTAATTTTTCTAAAATCTCAGAACTTAGAAATACCTGTATACATACAAAGCAAACAAGTAAATAATATACGGGGTGCCCAAAAAGTCTGGATTATATCAAATATTTCAAAAACTACTGCAAATCTATTTTTGAAAATTAGCACGTCTGTGTAGTTAAAAATGGCACACCTTGGAAGGATAAAACCGTTTTTGTCACTATACAGGGTAAATCAGAAAGAAAGAAAGGCCTGTATATTTTTGAAGATTAAAATAGTCCCTTAAGAGACAAATTCAGTGATATAGGGTTTAATTTATTTATTTGTCAAATTAATAGACTTATCAATCAAATAGACTTATTATCAAATCCTTATTCGTAAGCAGTCAAAAACTAGAAATTAGGATGGTAGCTTTAAATGAAGGAGAAAAAATAATGATTATTGGATATGGTGACCGCAGGAGAACACAACAGGAAGTATGTGAGTTATTCATGCAGACCTATCCTAATCGACCTGCAGTAAACCAGTCATGTGTAAGCAAACTGGTAAAGAAGTTCAACGAAACGGGAAGTGTGACAGACAAATACAGGCTAGGCAGACCAAAAATAGCTACTGGTGGTGATAAGGCTTTGGATATTTTAGTTGACCTACAAGATAATCGAAAGCGATTACTTCGACACTTTGGCTTAGACCACAATGTGTGTCACCAGTCAGTTGAAAATGTATTTGAAAGGGAAAAAATTCGCCCTTACAAGATCCAGCCATTTTGGTCTAGAAGTGGGTCAATTTTTACACCAAATGTTTCCAAATCAGTGGATAGGAACGAGAGACGAGGCTGCGAGCCTGCCAGATCCCCAGACCTGAGCCCTTTGGACTTTTATTTGTGGTGTGATTTAAAGAATACGGTTTACAAAAATAGGCCGGTTAATATTGAACATTTAAGGGCTCGTAATAGAAATCAAATAGGTACGTGAAATTCGATGGTATACTTTGGACAACGTCTTACAGAAATTTAGAGACAGGCTTGGCTATTGCCTAGCTGACGGTGGCATTAATGGCAGACATTTTAAACATCTCATAAAGTAGTGTTTGTTAAATTTATGACACTTATTTAGGCAAAATTTAAGGCTTTGATGCCCCTTGCCCATTTGTTAAATTATAATCGTAATTGGAGTTCCTAGAAAAGTTCTCGGATCTACCGGTAATATGTTTGGTAAACTATTATTAACAATTCCTATCAATTTCTTTTAAGCTCATTGAGTTATATTAAAATCGCAAGCCGATCGGTAATTTTTCTGGTATAACTCCTCCTCGTAACTTAAAGGTGAATTGTCATTGTCAAGTTCAATCAACCATTTACTACTGTGTCCATTGTAAATCACTTTTTTCCAGGGACCAATTTTCTGCCACATACTGTACAGTGAGTACTTTGACCAGGGACTTCTTCGGGGGTATTAAATGAACATGCATCAGAGAAGGTTTTTTTTACATGAAACTGCTCTGTTTTCTAAGTTATAAACACTACTAGTCGTGAATGAGGAGTTTATTGGCACATAATTAAAAATTTTAGTACATTTTTTTGTAATTTTGCGGCGAAATGAAGTGCTGTGTTTTTTCCAGTTATTCATTAGGAATTACTACAAACAACAAAAAGTTACTTTATGTGATGTGTACATTGTACATGTACATACGGCTATTTTATAAACAAGAAGTTTGTCAAGCTTTATTGGGGTAATCTGAGTTAGCATAGTTTGCGAAATTTTATAAAAGAAGCGGTTGTTACTGATAATATCACCCAAGAGTTTTAAAACATAATATAGCAACACTACTCTTCCAGTTTTTATAAAAGTGATTTTAACACCACTTCTATATAACTAAGGGTATTCTAGTTGTATAAATACCTTTACGGCAAACCAAAGTTTTATAATATGGTTACGGAAACAGTTATATCACCTTATTATATACTGGTAGGTTATAGTAATCTTATAAAACCGTTATAACAATAGGTTACCAAAGGGTACAGATTATAAAACCTCAAAAACCGTCTTATATACTTTTATTACCTTTATATAACCATTATATAACTTGGTGTTACTATAAGTTGCCAAAAATGTCTATTGGGTGGGGCATCCTTTATGTGTTCCGTATACACATAAGACAATACAAATTGCAAACATAGTACTATAAAATAACCCTATAAATCTCCACAGCTCGACAGAGTTAACTGATTAATACATATACATACATCATAAAACGAAAACAGGGTTAGGCAATAACTTTTATTGACAAACAATGTCTAAAATAATAGACCGAAATATCCAGGAAAACTAGAACCAAAAGTAGGGAGTTGCAGGGATGATTTAGTGGAGAAACTTATATTTTACGCGGCACCACGGCCCCTATCTCTACTCCGACTGTCAACGAGAGTTGATATAATATAAAATTATGGCACGTTCTCAAATTGGGATTTATAGTTTTAGTTGAGGCTGACGCGCGGCGAGGTCTTAAACTTTAACGGTTTGCTTTTGCATATTTAAGTAGCTGAGCAAATTTTTAAAATAACCATCTTTTTTTATTGCATTTTTAAAGTGTTGCGGCAGATTGGGGTTTATTGGACAGTTTATTATCAAAATTTAAACTCGAAAATTGCTTGATCTTTTCCCTAAAGATAAGAATAAAAATTTATTGTGGCAGTAAAGGTCGACTAAATAAAAATTTTCTAATTCTTTTGTAGCTAAAAAGTTATTGTTTCAGATAAATTGCGTCATAATTTTGATATTGTGAACGTTATTAAATTTTAAAAATCCTACCTCACTGAATAGGCAATATGCATATATAATCCGAATAAATTTCAAATATTTTTTTTGTATTATCTACAGTATGTCCACAGATGGGGTGAACAGGGGGACAAATGGACCAAAAAGTAAAGATACGAAAAAAGGTCAAAGTTTTTGCTTGCTTTAAAAATAAGATCCACGATACCAAAAATTAGTTTTTTTGTACAGGGCATGCAACAAATGCAAAAACGTAAAATTTGATTAGAATTAATGTTACATTTTTTAAATGTTAATGCAAAACGTTAAATGAAAAAGTTTTTTTAAATTTTAAAAAATTCTTATTCGGAAATTACAAGTAAAAATTTTAAATATCTAAATTAGGCTTTTAAAATTAAAAGTCGCATTGTCGCCTTTTTATTTGATTATACCTTTCATAACTGTCACGGATGTGTCAAAATAATAAAGATGTCTTTAGAGCAAAGATTATTTATAATCCAAATTTACAGAAATGGCAAGAACTGTTATCGCTACGTTATTGAGAAGTCTCAAGAAAAGTGTTGGGGAAACCCAACTGTTTATTCAATTTTTATAATTCTATTTTTTAATTTCAGTAAATAGTACTAACCAAGCAGGTATAAAATCCTTTTAAATGAAACAAGCTCAAACTCATCTTTTTCGTGAATTCACCGTGCATAAAAATACGCAGTTATCGGCAAAACACAAAGGCTATTCTAGCTGAAAAGTCAAAAGAAAAACCTCTCCTTTAATTTATTTCTCTAAAACTGGCCCGTTGTCGGCGACTTCAAAGGCCTAGTTTCCCTTGAAGTTCTTCTATTTATTAGTTTATTACTGTAACTTTCTACCGTTACAGTTACTACGAAATGCAAACATGGCCGGTGACTACGACTACCTACTTCAAACCCTCTAGCGCTTCACTTCGTTGTACCGAAGTATCAGTTCAACCCTTTCGTAATGTCTGCTTAGATATGATTCGTAAGCGTCATAGCAAAGTGGCCGGCAATAGGCCAGGTACAGTCACACCTCTCCGCGAAGGGAGGTTCCTTTTCAGGTGAACTTAGCTCGCAGCAAGAAAACATCATCACTCCAACTACTGACACATAGTAAGGCTGTCGCATCCCTTGATGCGACAGAAACGCGAAAGTCGTGTAGACCTAAGGTCTAGCAGACTAATGGCCAGTTGTGCCATTTACCAAAACACTGTTTAAGAACTTAATCAGTGATGAGATTCAGAAATCCGTTGCACCGCCTGTATATCAGCAATTAGGAAGGAGTAATCTTTGATTAAATTAAACAGCCATTTTTGGTTGTTTAAAATATTGATTAGTTGTAATGTCAATGATTAACGTCAAAGTGGTAGATTTTTTTCTTTTTCGTTTTGTATAATTTGTTTATTTCTTTGTAAATCACAATGAATTTTGATGATTTAAATGAAGATATTTTTATTAATGATGATTTGGATATAACAGACATTGTCGATTTTGGATTTCCGCGCAAAACTTATAAAAGAAATAATAATTTCGACGTTAGATGATTACACTTTCTTTAGATGTTTTCGACTCACTAAAAACACTATATTACATTTAATAATAATTTTATAATGTCATGGCAGGCATCTTTTTTAAATTTGGGTTCCTGGCCTCCTCCGGTAGCATTTTTTTCTTTCTTTTCTTCCGCTGCAATTTTTCTTACTTCTGTTTTTCTATTTTCGTAAAATCTTTTTAGAACTCCCGCTGTTCTATAGGTACCATTTACTGCAGCGGAATTAACTTCAACGGAAATTCTTTCCCAAGTTCTGTTTTTTTTCTATAGCGGAGATTTGGTCAGTTTTTTTATTTTCCAAAACATGTTTGTAACGCGAACATACATTTGCTTTTAGCAGTTTTTCATCTGAACTGAAGCTTATGCAGCAATCGCTTTTTTTCTTGTCAGAATTCATTTTCTTTAATTTACTTTGTCCAAACTCAAACAGATCAAAAGAAATTGGAAATAATGAAAATGACGTTTACTTGCAAATATTATTAAAAACTGTCAAATTCACCATTGTTACCTAAGCCAACAAACAAAAACTGCATTGTTGCCAAGTATATTCCTTGATTAACTAAACACTCTATTATGTATCACGGTGCAACACTTTTAAAAATTAGCATCCGATTAAAGATAAATCAGTGATTAATTTATCATTGTTTACAGCAACAAATGGCACAACTGGCCATAAGAGTTACATTTGTTCTCCCAGGCATAGTCCTGTAAATCGCGTTCAGTGACAAATTAGGTGTACCAGTGTGGGAAAAGTTCCAGTGTTTCGATAAGGCATGACTCCGCAAAAAGTGGTAAGGTCTTGTTAAAGGTCTAGCAGACTAAAAGTTACTTTGTCTCTCTAAGGCATAGTCCTGTAAATCTCGTTAAGTGACACAAATTAGGTGTACCAGTGTGGGAAAGGTCCCAGTGTTTCTCTTAGGCATGATCCTACATTTTATGTTATAACAAGAAATAACATCTCGTAACGCCAGAAAATAAAAATATGTCAAGTACTAGTGTCGAAACCAATGGTGTATAAAATAACCATACTTGAAAGAAATAAATATGCAAATTGTTTAGTGAAATCAACTTCTTTTAATAAAACAAGTCGCGGCTGTAGGAGACTGCGCTGGATGACAGTGAACCAGTTAACTAATGGAAATATATGACAGTAAGCGTAGGTAGGGTTTAAACTAGAGCCTCAACTTTACAAAAACTTTCAAATGTACAATAATGCAAAAGTTCAGTACATAAGTTAGTAATTAAATTTAGAAAAACTGGATCCGTTAGTGATTTAAAGAAGACCCAGAACAGATACGATGAAAACGATGCTTTTACAGTATTAGTTTTGCAATCTGTTGATGAATATCCTATCATGTCTTTAAGAAAACGATCACGAAGTTTACAATTATGTATAAAGCCATATTCAAAATGTGTTTAAGGAATATAAAATTCGTCCTTTAAACCAATTTTTAAACAAACTTTGGAAAATGGGGACCGTTCAAACGCTTGTATTTTTGTTTGTGGCTTGGTGATGAAATTCTAAGTAACAACGTGAACTTTCATAAGCTGATAATATTCTCAGATGAGTCAGCCTTCAGTACAAATAGCACTTTAGCTTCTCGGCATGTGAGATTCTAAGGTAGAGAAAATCCAGAGTTTAGAATTGCGAACCGCCGTCAGTATTTTAAAAAAGTAAATGTTTGGTGCGCCATTTCCTAATATGGGATTATAACATTTTTTTTGATAATTGTATTGTAACAGACATTCTTATTTACATATGCAGGAGTCATTTTGTCAGATAAGGTAGAGGAATTGCCTCTTCAGTATCGCCAAAACATATATTTTCAGCACGATGAGTGTCCTGCACATTATGCTGCAGAACTAAAGGATTGGTTCAGTCATAAATTTGGAAATCGATGGATGGGCCGAAATGGTCCAATTTTGTGGCCCCCTAGGAGTCTCGATTTGACAATTTGTGATATATTTCTCTGGGGGCGCATTAAACCACTAACATACTATGAAAGACCCATTGAAAATTACGAGAAGAACTTTTAAAGCAGGGAATTTTAAGAGCGATATAATAGATTTCACTAGAAGAAATAAGAAGAAGCTTTAGCCATTTTCGACGTCAATTACAAAAATGCGTAGAATATTGAGAAGTTTTTGAAAAAAGTTTAATAAAATAAGAAATATTTCTCGAATATTACAATTATTATTTAATATTCTATTACCAATTTTCTTTAACTTGTATGAGTCTGTAATTTTAGATCATAAATTTTCTTTGCTTTAAAGAGAACATCTTTATTATTTTGAAAAATACGTCACAGTTACCAAGGCTCTCAAATAAAAAGGGTGACAATGTGACTTTTGATTTTAAAAGCGTAACAAAGTTTTTATTTAACGAATTTTAAAAGGGAACTTTACTGAACCAAATTTTACGTTTTTGTGTTTTGTTGCATATCCTGCACAAAAATGTTTTTTGGCGTTGTAGATCTTATTTTTAAAGTATGGTTGCTTTTATCAATTTATTTCGGTTTTTATTATGAAATAATAAAAATATTATCTATTACAAATTTTTATACAAAATTCAAAACTTGCAAAACGCGATCCTATTGGTTGTGACGTTACATGATATGTAACAGAAAGTGGGATTATGGCCGGTATATTGTAAATTCGAGTAATAATTAATTTTCTTGATTATTTCCGGAAGATTAGGAGATTTGGTGGATAAAAAAACAGCAAACATTTGATTAAAAAGACTGTTCAACAATGACCAAAAGGACAATCGGATAGATTGCCGACTAATAAGCCTATTCTATTTCCTTAGTTACCTACAATTGATGACTGCTTATTTTTTACAAATCATGACTTTACTTAGATCTGCAGAAATTAATTGTTGTAGTGGCATACTTTCTAAAGCCTTGGTTAGCACCTAAATCTTGATTTTAATAACCATTGTAGTACACTAACAACTGCAAGGAAATATTATTTCCTTACAGTATACAAAAAATATTTTCTAACAGTTTTTCAGAAAAGTCAAAATTTTTGATCACTTAGCGGAAAAATTATTTTCGCAAGTAAATCGCGAGTCATAGTCTTTTATATTGTGAAAGACTTTAAATTAAAGGAATCATACCTTGTTTGGTTATAAAAATGTATTTAAGCTAACGATATGGGCTACAACCAGCGTTGCCAGAGCTATATTTGAAATTACACTAGAATATTAATGTAAAATATACTAGATTTAAACTTTTTGTACAAAAACATAAAAACCAATAATTAACTTTTTGAATTTTTATTTGTAACTGTAAACGCGCAAAAAATTTTAATTGTGACAAAGTTATTACATAACAGAACATATTTCTTGAAACTACAAACTAAAAACTATAATTTTCTGGACTATTTCTCTTTATATAAGGTGTCTAAAATAGGTGATACCACTGTTGCTATCTCCGAAACGGTAAAAGATGGGAGGTCGGTTGAATTAGAAAAAATGTGCCATTTTTAATCCCTACTCATGTTCCGTTTGCGGAGTTGCCAAATTCTCTATAGCTTCTTATCTACAGGGGATTTTTTAAGAATAGTCAAAAATTTAATTGTTAAATATCTCCAAAACTATTATAGTTAGAAAAAAATTGCTTTTACGAAAATCACACGATTTTTACCTTTTCTAAATTAACGTTATTGTTTTGTTTATACCATTTGTTTTTATTGAGTTACTGACACTAACTTATTTTTGTCAAATTCGGACCTGGACTTTTTGCTTCACTATTTGAATGAGTACTTCATACCCTTTACATTTGTGTATCACTTGATTATGTTTATCGACGTTTCGGTGAAGAATAGCATCATCATCAGGATATTCTGCCAGTGCGGATCTGGCATTTTTCAAGTTAATGCGCTATTTTACAACCTCAAAAACTACAAACTATAGTGTGCCTTGTGCCTTAACATGAAAGATCCCAGGTCCATATTGATAGAAAATCCTGATGATGTTGCTATTGCCACCAGTTATGTGTGACAAAAGTAAAGAGATCAGCTGTGGATCTTTGGTGACGAAATCTTTCTTCACAGGCCCAAGGTACGTCAGTACTTAGGCGGAACGTTTATGTGGGCTGTCCCAGACAAAGAGAAGGAATTTGTGCTTCTAAAATTTTTTATGTCGTTCTATCCTTTTTAGATATTGTCAGTTTGCCTTACCCCGTAGATGCCAAAACTACTTTTCTTGATACTTCGTCAAAAACCCATTTTCTTAAATTATATCACCTATAAAATCATCTACGGCTATAAATTTGACGTATATCTTTGCTCGTTCTCTCAAAATGTTCGCTAAAGAGTTTTTTTCACTGTTACTATAATTTTTATGTCCCGTTATCCCGTTAACCCCGCCGTTAAATTTCAGAAGTTGTTAACAATATATTGGGCTTAACCTTTTATGTCTTTTTATGACGGAAGGTCTGAATCATATAAGGGGGGATGGTTTTACTGCTGACCGGGCTACATAAACCTACAACTTTTTCCCGATAGCTTATAGGCTAGGAGCTAGCGACGTAACGTCAAACCTTCATCATATGTTAACAACGATAAGGAATATGTCTGTATTTTTATTATTGCACAAATCGCTTAAGGAAGTCAATACAAACCTAAAAATATTATTTTGAAGAAAATTACTAGCATAATTTAATTAAAAAACAAGTTTAACTTCTCGGTATAATTTATTACAATTTAGTTAGCAGCAAGTGAAGTGACCTCAGGAGATAAGCAAAAAAAGGTATCAGTCTGCATGTTAACTTAAAGTTTATCCTAGGGGATCTAAATACAAACTTTGAATTGACACTTCTGTGATAGTCTGAAAGCAAGTTGTATAATATATATAAATTGATTTAACAAACTGATTGTTATTATTTGTAATACTGTACGCTTAAAAGTGGCGAAATGTCAGTCTACAAGAAATAAAGTTGAACAGTTTTGTTATGCAACCCAAGAAACATCCACATTTCCTAGCGTCACATATTCAATCCGATTTAGGGGGAAGTGGGGGAATCCCAGTCAGGTGGGCAATTCCGGTCACTTAAATTCTTACTATGTAAACGCATTCACCTAGTAGTAATAGTGCTGTTATCTACTATCCAACGGCCTAACTTAATTTACACCAGGTTTCGCTTTAAATGCTCCAATGTAGTAGAAGTATTATTTGGGTTGTAGAGACACAACGAAGTTGGCCAACCCGATAACACTCAAGGACTTTTAAGTTTCATTAAAAATGATGTAGGTTTTGACGTAGCTAGCTCTTAGGCTATTATATGTCGTTGTTCTGATTTTTTTTATTTCCTAGTCGTAAAAGCAATCTACTGACGAAATCTGAGCTCTTTAGCCTCAGTAACCTGGGAAAAATATTTTATTTGAATATTCAGACGAAGAATTTATATAAAACATAAATTTGATTTATTTTTTATATAAAAATATATTTGATTTATTTTTTATTGGTACAATAATCGTGATCCTTTTATTTGACAAAGGACAATTTTCGTAAAAATATTTTCCCTAAATCGTCATATAAAGATGTTACTCGTCTTTTTCTTATGTTAGTTCAATGGTTTGATGATTTTGTTTTGGATATAATAATTTTAACTGAAAAAATCTTACAAAATTTTCAAAAACTTTTTTTTAGGAAAGGTTATCTCAACAGGTACAGGGTGGTCCACGTAAGATAACCCAATATCCGATCTCAAAATCTGTATGACCTACAAATGAAAGCTAAATACAAAAGTTTTTTGTTTGGATTGACTTAAATTTGTATAGTATTTAATATTCGCGTATACAGGGTGTTTGGTTTCTCCTGGCCATGTATCAACTTTCTTGTTTTAGATGAGACACCCTAAATATTTTTTATCATGGAAGAAAACTATTCAACTGCAGTTCTTATGAATTTATTTATTTGGACAATGTGATAAAATTATCGCCAGAACATGTATAAAGTTCGATGAAATGTTCCCAAACCTACCGCCAATAAACCTCCGAATCTTTTTAACGGATCCAGAACAATTTTACTGAGTTTGGTTCAACTTTAAAAGCGGCGTAACTTCGGATGAAGACAACCAGATTAATGTTGTGGCATATTTTTGCAGTCTTCAATGCGATGTGCTAAATATGATTTACGGATAACATATTAATCAGTTTAAAGAATTTTAGAACAGCATAAATGCATGATTATAAGTTTACTAAAGTTCAAGCCATAAAGCCTGAAGATCCTCAACAGAGAGTCAAATTTTGTGAAATGTTGTTGGTGCGCAAACTGCGCACCCAAGAAGAGCCAATATTTTTAAATAAAGTAATTTGAATTGATGAATGGAAATTTTCAAGGGAAGGGATTTTCAGTAGAACAAGTAGTCATATTTGGTCAAGAGATAACCCTCACGTCACCAAAGAAGCTGGATTTCAAGAAAAAATTAGTTTTCTGCATGTTAATGGACAATCAGTTACAGTACATAATAACAGTTGTCGAAAACTTCGTAGATAATCTGCCCCTTGAAGATTATCGAAGCTCTTCGTATCAAGTCGATGGAGCTCCTGCACATTGTACAAGAGAAGTAACAGTAGAACTTGATAGGATTTTTGACGACATTTGGATAGTACGTTTGGGATCTTGGAATTGGCCTTCAAGATCACCGGATCTCAGTCAACTGGATTTTAACTTGTGGAGCATGTTTAAGGAAAAAATTTACAAGTCACCAGTAAATTCAAAAGAAGAGTTGCCACTTCGAATTACCCAATCATTTGGAGATCTAGATCCAAACGAAATTAGATTTTCCACGACGAACGCAGCGAACACCCGAATTTAAAAAGACTTTTTAACTTTTTAGTGCGCTTCTCATAAAAGCGTGTTTTTTAGTTTTTTAAACTATAACTTATTTAGTATTAGTTGTCATTCATGTATGTTTTGCATTTTAAGCATGGAACTAAATATACTAAATTCGACTTGTTTTTCTCGGGTAGCTTGATTTTTAAGGATCTTATTAAATTTAATGCTTCGTGGCACATTATTTGGATTACATTTTGATAAAAAATTCTTTTTCTTAAAACCTTTTATGTACGGCACGTGTCCAAATTTAACAAGTTTTATAAACAGCCAAATTTTTTTACAAAGGAAAAGGCTTGAAGTCAACGTGGGCTCTCTCAGTTAAAAAAAAACACAGGCTTTCTATAGTAATAACAGTACAGGGTGTATGGTTATATTTTAAACGGTACCTAAAGCTTTTATTAAACGAGTTATCAAAAAATTTTAAATACAAAAGTTTTAGCGTTTGTCATGAACCCTCATAATCTGTTAAAAAACCAAATAAATGCCTATCGCAAAGCTAACAAATGAGCATCAACTTCGTTATTTAAACGCAATGCCCTGTATATTTTTCATTATTTTGAAAGCTTATTTTTTTCTAATTTCAAAAATATAACTTTGCCTGTATTCCGTATTCCTGTAATAAGTAGTTTTCGTAATATTTAAGTTTAAAAGTGACAAAAGTACTCCCAGCTTCTTTGCATCTGCAGCGCAGTGTGCTTGAAATTCAATTATTTCTAAAAGATGGTCATTATCATTATAAAAAAATCACATTGGGTTTCTCCGAAGGGAAAAAATTAAATATAGTGAAATTTTATTATAAATGAAATAATATATTATAACAAGAAATGCATTATAAGAGAATTTTCGAATGACGCGGCACCAAGCAAAGCAACAATATTATATAGGTACAGGGTGACAAATTGAAAACGATCAATGGACTATAAGTTTAGAACAAAGAAAGAAATTTCAAAACGCTTAAAACCATTCTAGTAGTATGAAGGGGGAAGTAAAATGTTATTTTCATTGTGGTAGAATTATCCCCTAAGCCGTTACATCCACCTCTTGAAAATCTTAAATGGGAAGATAGGTTAAGTGTCACCTTGTTTGAAAGGCCTCTCATTCTTAAAAACCGAAGCGTCACAATGTACATAATTGAGAGACCTTTCAAACAAGGTGTCACTTAACACATCTTCCCATTTAAGATTTTTAAGGGGGTGAATGTGACGGTGTAGGGGATAATTCCACCACAATGAAGATAACATAATTTTACTTCCCCCTTCATATCACGAGAACGGTTTTAAGCGTTTTGAAATTTCTTTCTTGGTTCTAAACTTATAGCCTACTGATCGTTTTCAAACGGTCAACCTGTATAGTTAAGCAGCTTGAAGAAAAAAAACAATTCAGAGGAAAAAAAGGACTGTAGAAAGAGACCATGCATTGTATTTAGAATTATTACAATATTTCGAAGGTATTCGTTCGTTATATTAGTAAGCTTATTTACATTTCAAATGATTTTTTTATAAAAAAAAAACGGAAAGGACTTTTCTACGTTGCCTATAGCTTTTTAGACGTCTATGGTACCTACCCCTAAAAGTAAGAAATTTTAACCTGTTAAAAAATTTAGGTTAACAGTATACTTTGGACAGTGATTTGGCAATTATTTTAATAAGCCTGGTTTGGTCTTTTAGAAATTTTGTTAGCGTTAGTTTCTGAATGGTTGAAAGAATTATTGTGAATAATAAAAATGCTTTGTTGTGATTGGACAAAGACCAAGAATAATAAATCATTATCGACCTGCAAATAATGTTACTAATGTGACTAATATTACTTTTCAAAAATTGCATAGAAATAATGGTTTTATTAAATAGCCGCAGAAAAACATGTTCTCATTTATATCCCTCTCGCTTTTATTCTATATTTTACAAAAATATCAGTCAAATTTTTTGAAACAAATGGTAGACCACCATAATAAAATAATCACATTAAATAAATGTTCCTTTCTCAATATTAAATTGCCCTGTTTAAAACAATCCATTTTCAAGATAAAATCATCGAAAAACCAGTGCAAAATGCACACGAGGCTTACAAGGATTGCCCTCCCAATGCACAGTTTAAAATGTTTAAAAGAGAACTGCCATAAAATGGATTAAAAGTTTTGAGTGCTGTCCAGCCTGGCAGAAATACCGGGAATTGCTCTAAAGGGAATTGTAGGGGAATAATTATTATTATCAGGGTTTTTAAATTTCGTTGTTAGGTCAGTAAGGGTAAGCTCGCATGAAAAAGTAACTAGAATTTTCAGTTTTAATTTGTATTATTATTTATTAACCACTTAACTAAATAATTTTTTTTTCTGGCGACATTCCATAAAACGATTGTATGCATCATATTCATATTTTTTTGAAAGTAAATGTGATGTGACAGTATTTAGTGCTTCCACCAGTTCTGAAGGAGTTTCAGGAATGAAAAAGTCATCGTCACTAATTATTTTGCACTTTTTTACTAGATATATAATAGTATATTGTACAACACGTTCTGAAAATAGTTCTTTTCGCACAAGTCAGGCACAAGCCGAACGAGTGTGAAAAGGTACTTTTTAACAATTAAATTCCTCTCTATCTTGTTTTTGGTATTTTTAATATTAATCAGAATTGAGTGGCTCAATTCAGTAATATTATCCACCCTCAACTGAACTAAATCATTACCTCTACAGGCTCCTGCCGCCTGCGACGCCAAAAATAAGTGCTATTTAAAAATAATTAATTTATGAGTATTGTAAAACCTATAAGATATTTACTACAAACACTAACATGTGTCATCAAAAATTAATTCTCTGGGGCTTCCGATAAAAATTTGTCAACCTGGTCTTCTGTGCCTTTGCTTTTTTAGGTTTATATACTTTATTTCTTTTTTTCAGCAGGGCAGTTAATTTGTTAATTTAAATAAAGCGCCCAAAGTGTTAAAGCTGAAAGATTCCTGGGTAATTATTGATATTACTGGAAACAGCGAATTTTTTCATGAAATTTTGCACATACCCTAATTTTGGGTCGTAGAACACGAATCCGAAGTCAGCTTTTGGCGGTCTCGTATGGTTTTTCCAAAAAAAAATTGTTTTTGGAAAACTTTTAGGTTAACTTTTTGGTTACCTTTTTGTTATAGATTCCTTTAAGTTTCGACACTTTCACTTCAACATATCTGTAAACTTATAATTTTTATTAGTTTTCGTCACACAAAACACCACATTTAGGCAAAAATAGCTAAGAAAATTGCTTTTTTCTATAGAAAATTCCATTTTATCGCTACTAGATGTCATTATTTTGCCAGCTGTCAATTTTCCGGCGTTGCCACGTTGCATTTTATTTTCCCTAAAAGGGCAAAAAGATGACCCCAACCAACACCCTGGGGCACCGATCCCTCTTCGCCTGCGAGGAAAGAGACTGGTCAGGGCCCCTAACCAGGTGCTAACCCTGCTCCGACCTTAGGGTGCCCTCCGATCCACCGTTATACCACCGTTATATCGAAAATATTAGATCTGTCACCTAATTCACCGACTTAGAAAAGTTTTTGATACGAACGATGGATCGGAGGGCCCCCTAAGGTCGGAACAGGGTTAGCACCTGGTTAGGGGCCCTGACCAGTCTCTTTCCTCGCAGGCGAAGAGGGATCGGTGCCCCAGGGTGTTGGTTGGGGTCATCTTTTTGCCCTTTTAGGGAAAATAAAATGCAACGTGGCAACGCCGGAAAATTGACAGCTGGCAAAATAATGACATCTAGTAGCGATAAAATGGAATTTTCTATAGAAAAAGCAATTTTCTTAGCTATTTTTGCCTAAATGTGGTGTTTTGTGTGACGAAAACTAATAAAAATTATAAGTTTACAGATATGTTGAAGTGAAAGTGTCGAAACTTAAAGGAATCTATAAAAAAAAGGTAACCTAAAATTTAACCTAAAAGTTTTGCAAAAAAAAATTTTTTTTGGAAAAACCATACGAGACCGCCAAAAGCTGACTTCGGATTCGTGTTCTACGACCCAAAATTAGGGTCTGTGCAAAATTTCATGAAAAAATTCGCTGTTTCCAGTAATATCAATAATTACCGATTCCTGGACTCCTCCCTGAAAAACACAAGCAAAGCATCTTGAAATTTTTCACTTTTCGTTCACAGCACCATTTCGCAAATGTCTAATATTGCGCTTCGTATATTCTCCTTAATTTTACCGGTAAAATACCATCTAGCGCTTCTTTAGCTGCTTCTTTTAAGTCAGAATCTTCCATTTCGAAAATTGTGATCACGAAATTGATGACACTGACAACTTGTTTATTTTAACCTTAGCTAAGTAACTTTTTTTATTTCAAAACGCACTAATAAAAATAATCAACTGGCTCCTGTCAAATTAAGTTGTAACATTGACAGGTGTTTTTAATTTATATCTACAGGTTACCTAATTTTAGTAATAATTTTCCCGAAAGTGCAAAAAATAGTATATAATACCGCGGGACTAAAGTGACCTAATCCCACTCACGGGATTAAATGGGGCACTTTAGTCCCATAATATACCCTTATAATATACTATTGAGTAATAAACTAAAAACCACTGTCAGGTTCTTGTTGTTGTTCTCTTTTACAAGATTGTTTGTACCATGGAGTTATTAAGAAAGGATTCGATGTTCCGTATACTGTGAGCGTATTGAACGTGAAGCCTTACATTTGTTGTTTGTTATGAATACATCTTCCCCTATGGGTACAGTTTACGAACTTGAAGGAAATACGTAATTGAATCAAGAATGGTAGTAGAAAGAGATAAAACAGCATTGGAATGTTGGAGCTCAGAAGTGTTGCTGTCTGTGCTGGTTGTGTTTACAGTGTCGCTTAGAATGGTTTGTTTTGGTTTCAAGGAATGTTAAATCATCCCGTATCCATTCTTAATAAATCCATGGTTTGTACATACAGCGTACTACGTAAAGGACGTTTTTTTACAACACATTATGGTTTTGTTTACTTCTTTTTCATAACCAAAATGATAAGTGCACCCTTACAAAGCTTTGGGAAAAGGTAATTGTTTACAACAAAAGCTGAATTATGCTTTTGAGATTTTCCAAGAGGATGTAAATAAAATTTAATTCAGAATTGGCTGTTTACTTCGAGATTTCTACTTTAATAAACTCAAACATCAAATTATAATTATATTTTAGTTATTATTTAATTTAGTTCAATTAATTATTCTTAAATTGGGGCAAAAGCAATAAAGCTGAATAAGTAGATTCGAAATGCTGTTAGAAATATGTAAGAGCAGAAGATATTATTAAACTTTATATAATATGGGTATTATTACAGTTGTTTTAGCAAATACCTATACTTGTTGGGCAGGGTAAATCATTTTATTTTTTGCTCAGCGTTATTTTGTTATTAAGACGATTCTTTTTTCAACGTACATAAAATTTAACTTTTTGTGAGGATCGGGTCATTTAAAGAATTGAATGGCTCTCTTATGGATGGAAGTGTCGAAGATAACGCCGCTACCCAGGTGGATCCAAATTAAAATTCAATATACGTCATCGGAAAGAGCTCGTTAAAATACATGATATCCGTATTTTGTAGTTTCTCCATTCTTTATAGGAAGGGAGCAATCGCCGATGAAATTTCGAAATTTTGACTTTTTTTGCACTCGACATCGGCACCTTTAAATCACTCCGTATTTTTTCCTATCAAACTTTTTTCAATTTTTCAACGCTGTCTTATAGAGGGATAATCAGACTTTAAAATGAATACAGAATCAGGAACATATTTAAGGGATAAAAACTGAATTTTCTTGATTTTTTTTCAACAAATCCTATTTTTAACAGACATTATTCTACACTATTTTGCCTATTTAGTGATTCTTTTTGGGTTTATTGTATCCGGTAATTATCCAAGAATACCTCTCACTAATTTAAATTGCCTATTTTTCGTTTAAGTTATAAATAAATAGGTTTATTTGCATTGGGGACATGCAAAATTTAAAACTTTTAAATTTTCGAATTTTCGACCATTGCCACGAAAACAAAGATTTGCAGTTTATTTACGTCGAAATTATTAAAATATGATGTGTCAAAATTTCGCAAAAATGCCAGTTTTTGTTGCAAGATTGGAAGATTCCTGGGCCGATTTCGGCTTGTATTATACATGAATACAATTTTAGGAACCTTCTACTTTAAATGCAGAGATATTTCATTAGATTAGTTACGCATTAAATGTAATTTTTATTGATTTTTCGATGACCCTACAATACTGGAATTTGCCATGTACTCATTATGAGTCATAAAAACACTTTTGACGACCCTGCCAATGGGATCACGTTTTACAATTTTCGAAATTCGCAGTAGAAAATCCCTTTTTTTTTGTTAATAAAGACCAAAATAAATTTATGAAAACAGTCACCACAAATATTAAATTTATATAGAGAATACAAAAAAATATTTCAGATTTATTTGGGTTTGATATGATGACGCATATTTTCCTTTTATTGGAAGGTGTCTCATAAGTGATTAGACGGTGGCAATGTCGATTTCCCGAATCTTCTTGTAAATTCTTCTCTTAAGCTGTTCTTCTTTTTCGGCCTCCCATCCATTGTCACCAACTTTCCTGCTTAATAGGGCCCAAACTTCTTCAATCGGTCTTGCCTGGGGAACATTGGGTGGGTTGTCTCTTTGGGTACAAATGGAACATTATTGGCCCGTAACCATTCTCGAGTTTCTCTGGCGTAGTGGCATGAAGCAAGATCAGGCCAGAACATGATTGAATCATTATTATGACGTGTGTTTAGAAATCGTAATAATTTAGGTAAACATTTGTTGAATATAAAGAGCAACTGTGACGGTTTCGTCTCTGACATGTCCAACATATGGTTCCGACACGCTTTGCGAAGAAATTACGCACTACACCAGAATTTTATCTTCGAACTTAGCCTTATTTTTATATTTCACATTGTCCGGGGCTACATTAAAATCATTGGTATAGAATCCATCATTACCTTTTATCTCCGAATTGGCTGCAGTAAAATATTTTTCATCATCCAAAACGATGGCTGTGTTGTTAAAAAAGTTATTAACTCTAAGTGCTCGGCAACAGTGTGAAATTCGTTCTAGCTGGGCTGGCTGGGCAGCTGTGCATTTCGGACATTTCCTTCTTTTTCTAAGTGACATCTCTTTGAATTTCCCGTTTTGCAGTCACGTGTGCACCTATTATCCAGTTCTAGATTTGGGACTTGTTTGGCAAAGCAAATCCTGAGGTAGAATGTTAAGATGAATCAGCATAACAGCGTAACTGTGGACGAGGTTGATAGTAGAAGATAGCAAGTCACTAATGTGAAGAAGAAATGGGGTTAGTTCCAGAATCGAACCTTGAGATTTAAGTTAGATGAGTGAGTCCATCACGGCAGATATGCGCTGATTGGAACAATGCTACCGATTCAGTTATATAGTCTGAGAGATAGACCGCCAATTGCCTTGGATTGTTGGGAGGCAACAATTTGGGATTCGTTATGAAACTCGAAAGAACGGTTCCAGTTGTGTGTATTCCATATCCCATTTTCTTAAGTTTGGTATCTAAAACAAAATGGTATTGTTTTAGATACCAAATTTTTCTTATGATAATAACGTGGCCTGTATATTTTTTGGCCAGACTATAGTTTTCTCTAAACATACTTAATTATAGCTGCAAGATTAAATTAAAGGAATGTTATTTTATTACTGACAAAGTAATTTTATTACAACGACATAATATTTAGGGTAACATTATGTATTTATATGATATACATATGAATTGAATTTTGTACTGTTTACTTTTAAAAGTACTTTACAAAAGATGAAGGCATTATTAAAATATATGGCTTTGTTTGCTGGTTTTCAAAAACACAAATAATAAACCATGTCTGCAAAGGCTTTATAGTAAATGGGCAATTTTCTGTAATGAAACAAAATTATATTTATTCTGGTATTTCGAGAACATACGGGAAATTCTACAAAGTAAAATTATTCTAATGGGTTTTCAAGAGAGATTTTCATTTTAACCCAAAAAAAATTCCGTCAATCCCTTATTACAAAATGTGACCGAAACTTCTTTTAAGAGATGAGCGACATTTTCATACTGGTGACTTGTACCGGTATATTTTAAAAAGAGACAGAGTGTGATGTCTTCATTCCTATGACTCTCGTGGCTTTTTCTTGCTTGATTTTTACTATTAGAGTTGAGAGATATAGCAATTTTTCGATAACTGTTAAAACAGCAGTGATTTGAGAATAGCCGTTATTTTTAACGGTGATTTTTTCACTTCAGCGATTTTTATGTTTAATGCGAGACGGAGCAGCATGGCTACTACTTTTACGAGACTAAAACTGTAATATATTTAATATAATAAATAATAAGTAAAATTATTCCTTGATAGTTGCTAGGGTAAAAATAGAATTTTTTCGATACGGCCTGTGGCAGAGGCGTGGCATATATGGATCGAAAATGACTTTTATTCTTGATTCTTGCGCTAAATTAAGTTAAACATATTATCTTTTTTTCTGAAATTAGAATTATAATGCTTTAGGTAATTTTGAGTATTATAGGTACACTTAAAAATTTTTTTGTGTTTTTATGACACTGAATCTAAATACGACAATAATTAATAAAATTCAACTCTTGGATATATTTCAAAAATTTGAAATTAACAATTCAAAATTGCAGAAAATACCATGACTAATTTACCAACAACATTGACTACGACCGACCAAACGGGCAATTAACAAATCACTGAACAATATCTACCGAATACCGAAAGAACCAGAAAATGCCAAAAGGAAGCGCTAATGACTGGCAACAGTTCAGGCAGCGATTTTTTCCTTACTTATCCAAGAAATATTTTATTTCTATAACTGGCGATTACGTAGTCGCCGTGATCTATTTTGTTTCGGTGATTTGTAATCACTGAAAACTGGTTTACCGAGATTTCTATCGCCGCGCCGGTAGCGATAGTGATTTGTCTTTCACGGTGATTGGATCATGGTGATTGATATATCTTACAACTCTAGTTAGTATACCTATGCTGTTGCTGGACGCTGGGGATCAAGCTCGGTCGAGTCGCAGGCTCGCTGCAGCTCCATCACGTTTATCGATGATCGCTAGAACCACAGTAATCTGTCACCATAACATCTCAATTTCGTCATAAATAGTCATGATATTATATCGTTAGCTAATAATGCATTTAAAACCTAGAGTTTAAATTAAAGTTAAAATAGTTTTACTTAAAATACGACATGTTTGGCCAGTAGTACATTGATCCAATTACTGCCAGCGCCTGGTGGCACGTGTCCCTATGCTTGCCTCGCTGCATGGGTCTTTGTCTGTAGTTTCATGGGCGTTTTCCACTCGAAAGCGACAGGTTAACGATTTCAATTTTTAGTGATCGTACTTTAACTAGTACGGATTCATTTATCCACTGCCATATGTTGTACAATAGTACCTGAGCATCTTTAAAACTCCCAAATAGAACATTTTCGTTTTGTTACAAGACGTCTTGTTATTATATATTTCAATCTTTGGAAATGGGAAAACAAAACCATAAATTCTGATAAAAACTTCCTTCCTCACGTATTCCCTCGTGTGTAACAAAAAACCTTTTAAAAGCAAACAACACCAAAAAATCCAAAACATTCTTTATATTTTATATACATACATAGTCCCTGAAAAAAATTATCCTGTCAACGTTCCACCGAAAGTCCTATGTAAACACAAACCCAATCTGTCCTCAATAAACATAAAATTACCACAAATCAACCTTATGTTACAACCAATCGCCGGCAATTTCTTTCCAAATTTTTTCGTTATGTCCTCGAAAGAAAATTATGTCGCGATATCCGGAGGAATCAATAGTCAATTAGTGTGGAAAAACGAGGCCTTACGCCAATTTATCACCTTTGGGATTATTTTTTTCCACTACAATATTTGTAACAGCTATCCGGGAGATAAGATGTTGATTGATT
Organism: Philopedon plagiatum; assembly: GCA_963971165.1. NCBI lineage: Eukaryota > Metazoa > Arthropoda > Insecta > Coleoptera > Curculionidae > Philopedon > Philopedon plagiatum. The sequence continues at coordinate 4,385,123 of OZ020190.1, read as the reverse complement.
AGTTTTCGAAGGAGACGGATACTGGCAGATTGTAGAAAAACTGCTTTGGACCGGTTTTGGACTGTATCATAATTTCGGGTTTATTTTCTTCTTCGTCTCTGTATTAAAGAAGACAAATTAGAGGCAAAAGTTTATCCCTAACATGATCTCTACTAATTAGAGATTTTTTTATCTAATTATACTGTTATACCATATATATATATATATATATATATATATATATATATATATATATATATATATATCTATATATATATATATATATATATATATATATATATATATATATATATATTCAGGGTGTCACTGGATGGGGTTACCTATACCACAAATATACCTAATTTTTTATTTTTCGACAAAAAGTTATTCTTTATAAAAAAATTTGCTTATAAAAAATGCGACTTGTGTAAAAAAATTAGTTTCTGTATACAGGGAGGTCAAATACTTCAAAAATATAAAGTGAACCTAAAAAGGTACCCTTTGGAACATCACCGCCGAGGCAGCGCGCTGCCGCTGCCAAGACTGTTTGACATGCAATTAGAGGGAATACATTTCGAACTTCACTGCCGCTTCTTTTGCGGCGCCACCAAAGAAGCGGCAGTGAAGTTCGAAATGTATTCCCTCTAATTGCATGTGAACCAGTCTTGGCAGCGGCAGCGCGCTGCCTCGGCGGTGATGTTCCAAAGGGTACCTTAAGAGTAAACTACCATTATTTTTTATTTTAAGGAAAAATGCCACTTTACAAAGTTACTTTTTCAGTGATTATCCAAAATTTCAGAAAAAAAACTTTTTATTTTTGCAAAACAAAAAATTAACTAAACTAAACGTTTTATTTACAAATTTGGTATTCAACATGAAAGCCGCGAATTTCTACACACTCTTGTAGCACTAGTCTGGTATTTTCGTGATAGTATTCCTTACTTTCGGAAAAATACCAGGCATGGAAAAAATTGTGACTTGGATAAAAATCGATTTAAACATGCCTTTTTAAATATTGGATTATGACTAAGAAAGTAATTCTAAACATTTCCTAATGGCATTTTTCTTAAAATCGAAAAATAACGGTAGTCTATTCGTAGGTAAGCTTTATCTTTCGCTAGTGCAAAACACAAGACCGTAAAATGACAGAATAAAGTAGAAGGATTATTCCTATAATCCTTCTACTTTATTTTGTCCTTTTACGGTCTTGTGTTTTGCACTAGCGAAAGATAAAGGTTTTGCATTTACCGACATATATTATATATATGGACCGAAGAAAATTCCCCATTTTCTATATATTTATATATAGGAAAACCACCCTATATTATCGTACGGTGGTGCACTTGTACTGTCGAAGAAATTCCACATATTTCGCTTATCATGTTAGCAAACAAAAGTTTTGGAGCAACATACGTAAAAGTAGTTTGGCGCGAGCCACTACATCTTACCCATCCATTTCGAACGTTTGGATATAAGGTCTCTGGTTGATTCTGGTCAAAGTGTGGTCTGTTTGTCAGCCACTCTGGGTGTGAGCCTGCCTGATGAAGGGTAAGGGCCCAGAAATCGCGATAGCAGGAGGGCACCCGGACCAGAATCAAAAAGAATAATCCTTCTACTTTATTTTGTTATTTTACGGTCTTGTGTTTTGCAATATATATATATATATATATATATATATATATATATATATATATATTTATATATACCTATATATCCTCCCCCATCTGAATGCATACCAGGAGTTACCGGTTTCAATAAGTGCAGGGAATTTCATATCACCCTGTATATGGCCAAAATAAATTAAAAATAAATTTTTATTTCTTACAGCTTTTTAAAATAATCTTCTTATTTCAGCAACATCCACTGGATACCAAATACTTCGATAAGACCTTTACGACGGAAAGAGCGAAACTTACACCGATAGAGACAGCAATCCTCCAATCTATGGATCAGACCCAATTCCAAGGATTTAGTTATACTAATCCCAATGCAACCGATAAGTGAAGAAAATCCCTTCAAAGGAAAAAAGGGAAAAGCGTTGTATATATTTTTATAAAAAGTCTATTGATTAGTTGTGACGAGTCATAACTGAAAAAAGAGATGCGATTTGTTGCTCTATTGGACAAAGTAAGACAATTGGTTTTTGAGATAAGCGCGAGGGCGCTGATGGTGGTATACCAGGTATTGTAGATAAAAGTAGACGTGATATAATCTCTTGCCTTGATGTAATGTATAAATGTATATACTCTTTTTAGTAAGTAGAAATCTCAAACTAAGAAACCTTGTTGGTTACCTCAGATGGAAACTGAGTTTTAGAACAATAAATTACAAAATGTGAAATAATGTATATTTATAAACAAATTTTTATTAACAGATATATATGGTGCCTTATTATTAAGTAAATATTGAAGAAACGCCATGGAACTATATCAACAATAAACGAAACATCATAATTTTACAAATTGTGAAAATATGAACTTACTCAAGATCACATTGAGTATACTAAGCACGTATGTAATTGAAACATCAATATATTTTTGGTGACGTCAATCTAGTAAACGTTAAACAAAGTAAGTTTGCGAAAAATAATAAAATGTGCATCATAATTTTACAAATTGTGAAAGGATGTTATGTTTATCACAATTTTTAGATCGTGCCTTTTATTATAATATAAACCAAAAAAATTAAAATATTGTCTGCCTCTGTGTTAACAATAATATACAGACATTCTATACAGATAGGTTGATAAGGTAATTGGAAAAAAATGCCATTGTAGTTATAAAGGTAACCTCGAATAGTATTAATTTATACCTTTATATTTTTCAGTCGTGTCATACGATTGAAAAAATTGTCTAGTCGAAATATTTTAATTGTGTATGTTGTAAATAAGGTTTACAAACAACTAATTAGATTAAAGAAATCTTAAGAAACCCTAGAAAAATTTCAATATTTGTGATACCAGTCACATTTTTATTTGTTGACCGTAACTTTTTGATTTGTGCCTAAATTTTTAGTAAAGGTAAAAAAGTTTAGTTGTTTTAATACCGGATGGCGTCTTGTTTGGCAGGTAATAACTCTTGCCAGATTGAAGATATTTACTTCCAATTTTGAGTTACTATATGGAATAAAGAAAAAAACAAAATACTTTAAACGAAAATATTTTTATTTCATAACCTAGTGCTCATAAAACTAAATACACAAATTTTTCTTTGAACTTATGGAACATACGTTATTCTAAATTTATACAGAATTGTGCGAAAATAAGTTTATAGTGTGTTTCCGATTTTTAATTTTATGGAATTGCCAGCAGCAGTATTACTGAATTGACTATAACGTTTCACGACGAACACAGGATTGACTAAAATGACTTTGCATCTTCTCGGTGCATTAAATTCAGTAAACTTGATTTCATCTACTTTGATTTCAAATTCTTTAAAAATTCCAGAATCTGTTTTGCGATTGCAAAGTCGCCGTTTGTAACAGCCTTGATATTTGAATACAGTAGCTTTAAATATGTGGAAATATTTGTCTGTTGTACATTTACTAGAAATGTTGGTGCTGGTAGCCAATTTTGTAGATATAATAAATATTATTTTTTGTTTTATTGATGAAGGTTATTTATCAAAGCGAATAAATCATAACATGCTATGTTCAAAGTTTTAAATTTATTTTTATTTGTTTATGTTTTAAACTGTATATTTTATTTTTAATGTTAGTTTTAGAGCGATAACGGCAAATACCAATTTGCATCGATATATTTACCGCTTCCAGTTTTGATATTTATCAAAAGTTGTGTAGAGAATGGTTGTTTTTAAATTATACCGAACTTTGTATACCTAGCAAGATAAATATAAAAAATATTTAAACAGTTAATTTATGGATTTTTTATTGACTAGTTATATTACCGCCTAATATTTTTTGTTTGCTTTATTAATACTGGATTTTATTGATTTGAGTAATAAAATTCCTTTTGTTTTGGTAACTATTTTTTCTTCGAGCGCGTAGAAAGTAACTACTTTCCGCCCTCATATGCGTGCTGAACAGTGGCGCAACTAGGCAGTGCCTTTGGGGGGGGGGGGGCTTAAGCACAAGTGGCAACACTGTTTAGGGTCGTTTATGATGGGTTTGCTTGGGTGCCACGTTTAGTAGACGATATAAATTATATATAGATTAGTACGCCTGGTTTTACTTATTACGGAACTTCATAAAAAATTGGATTTTTTTAATGTTACCTTTACCCATGCTGATAAATATAAACTTCTTATGTAACAATAAAACACCGATGCTATTCTTGTATACATGTTATAACAATTTTACATTGTGCTACATAATGTGAAAACTTTTACTAAAACTACTAGTTGACGAATTCTATACCAAACGGTGGAATTATCGTACTGGAAACTGCCCATTTTCCCATGGGTTTTGTTTGATTTTCTGGCTTTATTATCTAAAATATTAATAAAAAATTTAAAATCCAAATTCCGTTTGTTTCTAAATTTAATCAAAACAACCAAATAATATTAAGGAATTGTTAATTAAAATTCAATTTTAATTTGAACTGTATCTCGTTTAATTTTGAACAATAAATGCTCGCTATTCAATAAAAATCTTTATTATAGGCAGGTAAAAATTATTTTATTAATTTTTTCACGAGAATTGAAAAATATTTTACAATTTTATTTATTATTTAAAAAAGAATTTACGCTCTGTCGATGTGGGAAAACCTGAGCACTAAAGCAAAATTTGACGAAAGAAGAAGAATAAATTTTAATAGCAGAGGCAGTCAGTCCTTGTCTAGTCCATAGTAATTATTGAAGCATTGTAAACATAGGTTATTCCAGGGACGTCTCTACCCTAGTTGGAAATAAAATTAGGATCCGATATGAAAATAAAATGCAAATATTTATTTACCATTGTGTAATGTGAAAATGTGAAATACGAAAAGCCTTCGGTTAAAGTAATAGTAGAATATTTTACTCACCCAGTGTATGGATATCAAAATGTATTCTGAGACCAAATGCGCGTAATCTAGTTTTAAGCCTGTGTAAACGCCTGCATCATTAAAAGACCTTCAACAGTAGACTCTTTTAAGCTTGTACGCTTTGAAGTAAAGATTGCACCGTATTTTGAAAATAAACGCTCTACATCCAAAGATGTAATGTTTGCGTATTTAGAACACTGCAAGTTACTGCTGCAAGTGTCCGCACTTACACACTGCCCAATATCACGTAATTGCGCGAAATCCGGATTTTTGTGTAACAAAGACTTAAACTTGCTCGCAGCTTCAACACCAGGGCCGTATTTTAAAGCTTGTAGAGCTGTATTTACAGTATAAACAAAAATATGTGAAACGAGTCAGAAAGTGGCAGATAACTATGTTGAAGGCGGTCAATAGCATCTACTAATTCACGATAATTTGCGTTTATAGTACGCAAATCTGCTTCGATTGTAGGGTTATTAAAGTGCTGTTGAATTACTTTAACGCAGATATCACTTTTTGGGTCAACTGTTATCCAAAGTTTTTTTATTATGTAGTGCGGACCTAATCGTAGTTTATATTTGTTCTTTGACACGAGGAAAAGCGTACTGTAATTGACACTGGGTCGGTAGCCAGCCACGCACATATTTTCTCCAAAAAGATTGCAAATGTTCGTTTTGAAGCACTTAGAAAGGAATATTGTAACATCTTAATACAAATATTAGATCTTATATAATGCCCGAATAATCTGCAGCTGCTGGTTTAACACATATTTTTTACTCTGAATATGTTGTCTGCAACTAAAGGAACTCCAACCCACGATGCAAGTGTCACAAACAGAACATTTTATTTCCTGTCCATTGTACTTTAGGTCAGGATATAAAAATCTTTGAAATTTGTACTCAGACGGCAAAGAGCGGCGAGGTCTTGGCATCGCCATGGCCATGCTAGAGGCGAATGTATCCGATAAGCTGCCCCGCGTGATACCAGTGCTTGCTACGGCGAAACTGACAGCCGCGACATGGCGAACATGTCCGCGACAGCCGCGTGCCGGCCTGTCGTCGACGTCGTCCGTCGCTCCGTAATTCCAGCCCTGGAATTACCTACGTTTGCAAGGCTCTAGTAATTATTGTTTACAACCAAAATTAGAGGAGTATGTCGTCAAAACAGGCTTGTAATCGTAGCATAAACTCTTTGGGTCACTGGTCATTGAACAAAACGATAGAATCATGAACTTAATTCAACTTACATTACTCTTTCTGCCAAATTGGTAACCAAATCTTTTAGATCCATAACGCTTTGCTATTTCATCTATACCTTTTCCTGGCAGTGGTTCCGATATAAAATACGGTACCAAACTAAGATCGTAAGGTGGTTTCCATTTTTCCGTGTTTGCCTTGCGGAACCTAAATTACATAAAAAAGTAGATTTATTAACCAATAAGATACACCTAAAATTTAGTGTCTCCATCTTTACTAATAGAAAATATATTTATCCAGACTAAGACTTTTCGGAGACCCTGTATATTACTATACACTAGTAAGTAAAAGAAAACGTACTTATCAAGTTCCTTTCTCTCTCTAAAGGAGGCTACGAATGCTCTTATTGTAAAATAATAGATTATTTCTACCCCTGAGAGAAGACTGAATCCCAGGAAAAGGCCAGCAATTCCTCCAAACGATACTGCAAAAGAAAAGCAACACTAAAATTTAATTTTTTTTTATTGAGAGCATATTTAAAAAGAAAAAAAAACACATGTTGAGAAACAATATTGATCATGATAATTACAGAAGTGTACATTTGTACTATAATGTAATTCTTAGTATCTGTTGTTTAGATAGAAACTTTAGAAACCCTAAGCATTTCTGATTGTGGGTAATAAACATCAAACTTTTCTCTTTTACCGAAGCCTATTTCTGCAATATATCCAAGCATTAGTGCAATGTTTACCTAAAAGATCCACCCATCCAAATAGTACTTCTCTTTTATACCTTGCCATTGGCCACGAAACGAATTCTACTTCCATTGTATCTGTCAATCCTTCTCTAAAATTAAAAAAATATATCGAATTATAAGCCACTGAGAAATAAAAAAACTATTCTCATAAGTACACTTACTAACAATATATACCATTAAATCCTGCTGACCGTATTTGAGGTAGGGTTCAAACCGTATTTGAAACGCAACGTCATCGACAAGAGTGTCAAGAAAATTAATTACTTTTAAACCGTTGACAGCATCCCGCAAGGTCGCCAGGAATTTGACATTTCTCTTTGTCAGCGGTCTGCTATTTGACGAGTTTATTAAGCTTTTTGAGTTTCACAGTAACATAAATGGTATGATGAAGGTTCTAATAGAAATTTTACCCATGTTTTGTTAGGTCAAAAAACCCTATTAATAATTTTGTTCTCGGCATTTCCAGGGAAAATTCCATAACAGAACTTTTTGAAAGCTTACCATGAAATTTTTCATACAGTATGTTCGCGGATGGGGTTTAGAAGAGGACAAATAGGCCAAAAAGTGAAATATACGTAAAAATGTCACTCTTAATAAAAGTTTTTGCTTGTAAAATAAATAATATTCACCTTACGAAAAATTTACTTAGTCATACGGGCAGCATACAAAATACGAGAATGTTATTTTGCATAAGAGTAAACATACCTTGTTTATCAATTTCCACCAAAAGAACACAAATGAAAAATGTTTTAAATTAAACTCGCACCTTTAACTAGAGCACCAATTTCTGCAAATTAAACAATAATGACACCTACGGACATGTTTGTTAATGTCTTTATTAAATGAAGGAATTATTTAATTTAAAATACTTCTTATTCAAGTGCAATTTCTAAACAATACGAGCGTTTAATTAAACTCAAAAGAATATGATATAAACTAAGCAATACAATAAAGACATCAAAATTCAAAAACTCCACCTCTGTATTCAGCACATTTTTCTTATTGCTTTCTTAGGTATTTGAAGGAATTTCTGATTTCTTCCTGGGATATTGAACGAACAGCGGTAACAATAGCTCGGCAATATTGTTTGGTATGGGAGTGGCATAAACAATTTATTGTAAACAAACAATTTATTGTAAACGGCCCCATAGAATCATATTGGCCAACGTTAAGTCCTTGGGGGTCACAAAATTTGGCCATTTCTACCAATCCACCTTGGACCAAATCTGCGGTAATGCCATTCTAAGGCCTCGCCATCTTATTGAAAATAAATTTTTTGGCGAAAATTGAGTGTCAAATTTTCGAATTCATCGCTAAAAAATGTATCCAGAATTTGTAGAAATTGGAACACACTAGAAATGCCTAAACATCGCACTGAAAAATATGTCTACATTTAAATATACCTCTTCTATGATTTATAATAATATTCCTTCTAATCTAAATAGCTTAAGCTATAAAACTTTTAAAAAGAATATTAAAAATTATTTAGTAGGGGTAGGATTTGAAGAATGATTTCTTATAAATCATAATCCTACCATTTTATGCCAACTAGTACCTATATTACTGTCATTTTTCATTTTTTTTATTGCTTTTATAACTTTTATATTTATATATTTAATTTTTTTATTGGTATAAATAAATATATTTTATTATTATTATTTATATATTCTATTGCAGGTGTTATTAAAAATATATGGGCCTCTGATGCTATGGACAGATATCACGTTTGTAAAATATTGTCTTCGCCTCATTACCTACTTTAAATTCGGAGTTTCCTCGAGACCAGTACCAGACATGCTGGAATGCTACAGTTCCATAGAAAATGTACATTCATCAGAAATGACGATAAAGTTATAAATGGATATTTTCACTTAAAATTTGGTCTCCCACCCATAAACAAAAATTTAGTCTTTTCGCTTCATCTCCCTCTTCCAATGTTTGATTAAAGTGGGGTTTGAACGGAAATACTTTATTTCCTTTTAAGATAATCTGAATATGAGTTTTTTCCACAACTTCTAGACGATGATTAGCACGATTTCTAAGGAACATCACAGACTGCAGAACTAAAACTGTGTGGCAGCATCCTTTTGGTCACATTTCTTCCTCTTCTTGAGATTCAAAACCGAACCAGTTCTTTGGAACTTTTTTTATTGTGTTGTAGATTGTCATTTCAGTTATTAGGATTCCTACAAATTTCTCGCTAAATAGTAAAATGATGTAGCGGTATGTTACTTGGCCATCCCCATATCACTGAACTGTAAAAATCCTTTGTGCAGCAGTATTTTATATTAAATAATTGCTTCATTTAATAAAGACATTGACAAACATGTCCATATGTGTCATTATTGTTTAATATGTAGAAACTAGTACTCTGTGTGTTTTCAAATACGGTTCAACACGCGATATATTGACGTCATCGTAAAACAAGAAAATAAATGGGTTTTAAAATAAACCGTTTGAGCAACAAAAAATGGCTTAACTTACGATTTCATGTTTTGACCTTCGACTTCATAAACCGTAATTTGGCAACCCAACTGACAATTACATCTGTCAATATTTCGTATCTTCTCCAAATTTTTGGCAATACATTCCAATTTATCCAAGGAGCAAACTCGAAAATGTAACGTTTTCGGGTAAAAATAAGGCACGCACCCACACAACGATTTTGCGTTTTCCATTCTGCATTGGATAGCGCAGGCTATGTAGGTGTAAGTAGAGTCAACTAAAACAATATTCACATACTGTTAAAGGTAAATAAAAAACTTTATATTATGTGATAACAGTGGTCAAATACTTTAAAATCCATTGACGGTGGCGCGTGGCATTTGCCAGTCGAACATGTGTTAACACTGTTCGACTACTTTCGTAGTCTGATTGGATGGCTGCGCCACACTGTGGTCCGAAAAATTATAAAATCGGAAATAAATGGTATTTTTTCAAAGTTGTTCTAAAAGCGCCATACTTTGCAGGTCCTTCGTTATTTTTCAATTTTGATCCTTGTTTTTCCGAAATTCGGACCAGGCAGAGTGCGCCGTGGAAAGTCCACGTCCACTGAGCAACACTGCCATAGTACACATTAGACCTTATGATATTCTCATATTTAATGATTTTAAAACAAAAACAAGGGTTGTTGCATGGATTTATTATAATAAGGATTCGATATCCGTATACTGTGAGCGTATCGAACGTGAAGCCTTATATTTTGTTGTTTGTTTTTGTTTTTGTTATTCTCTTGGGGGAGCAGTTTACGAACTACGAACATAGACAAGACTACGAATTACTAAGTAATTGAATCACGAATGGTAGTAGAAAGAGATAAAATAGCATTGGAGTGTTGGAGCTCAGAAGTGTTGATGTCTGTTATAGTTGTTTAGGAACACGGCTGAACCTCGGTCTGAACACTCGGTTACACGTACGTCTTTGTCTAATGAACTAGAAAAGAAAAAGTGCGACGTATCGATTTATATAGATTTATAAATGACTCGGAGCGACTTTAAATAAACACCTTTAGAAATAGCATAACCTATAAATAATAAAACCTTTTTACCTTAAATTTATTATTATTTAGCAGAAAAATAAAATATTTTAGGGCTTTTATTACCTTTAGTAAATCTTGTGATGCTTCTAACGTATTTTTTGTACAAAAGTACAAGGTAAAATAATATGTGGCCAATGTTTACAAATTGTGTTTACAGTGTCGTTTAGAATGGTTTGTTTTGGCTTCAAAGAATGTTCCCGCATCCATTCTTAATAAATCCATGGACAGTACACATTAGAACTTATGATATTCTCATATTCAATGATTTTAAAACAAAAAAAGGGAAATTGCCTTTTTATTTCCCAATTGGTTTTTAAGCTCGTTTTAAAATTTGTGGTAGAAAATATTTTTTTTGTTAATTGAGACAAAAATAAAGGGATAAAAAGAACCCCCACAAATATTTAATTTTTGTAAAGGATACAAAAAAAGATTTCAGGTTTATTTGGCTTATACGCATATTCCCTATTGGATAGATCATAATTGGAACTAGCAACTACCGTAGCTACAATAGTATAAAAACCATGGCGCAGAAACCAAATAATTAGTAAATATTATTTTACGAGGTCCCCAATATTACCCAAGAAATTAAATTTAAAAAGCTCTCTTAATAAATATTGTATTACTGGCAATATCGAATGCATTATCCCGGAAAGCGGGAGCTAACAAAATTTAAATATAAAATTACTAAATGGCTTTTTAACAAAGTTACAAAACTGTATGACATTTCAGTAGAGGGTCTAAAAGTAATTACCATTTGGATGTGAATTGGAAATTACATTTTTTATTGCGGTCCCTTTTGTATTACAAAATTTACGCTCCATTTGGAATATCTGATAAATTCCCTACTATTTAAATAAAAGCTATTATTTCATGAGAGGATTTTGAGCTTCGTTGGAATGTTTGTTGTAAAAATAAATCTCTACGCTCTACAAGTGCGTTCTGAAATTATTTATAAATAAATTAATATAAAGGGTAATCCATTAGGTACTTCGGGATCTAATTTTTATATAAAACCAACAATTTTAGAAAAATAGCATGCTTGTTTATTTTTCTTAAAATAGAGACATTGCAGTTAAGCCTCCAAATGTCCCCCTGGGCTATTTCTACACATGTCCGAGCATTCTTGACGTAATAATTGTCAGTAACATTTTGGTACAATTGCGGTTCAATTTTACCAATAATTGGCGAATGTTTTGCTTCAGGTCAATAATCGTCTACGGATTGTTAAAATAGATTTTGTCCTTGCGGAAGTCCCACAAGAAAAAATCGAGAGGGGTTAGATCGTATGATCATGCAAGCCACTGAATCATCATTTCGAGAAATGAAAACGGCTAAGGAAACGTGTCCGTAACGAATCCAGAGTTTCCCTCGCCGTGACACGTGGCCCCATCTTGTTAAAAAACATATTGTTGTGTTTAAAATTCCTTAATATTAATGTTTCATCGTCATGAAAATGGGCCTATAACACCTCCGCCCACAATGCATACCACATGGTTACTCGAAGAGGATGTAAAGGTTTTTTCCTACGACCACCTATGAAAGTGAGTAAAAAAGCACGGTTAACTAGGCGAGAAAATGCCTTATATCACACGCGTGTTGAAAAGTACTTTACAACCCGTGTGTTGAAAAGTACTTGTCAACATGACACTTAAATAGATGAAAATATTAGTGTTGAAAGTGAGGGTTTTAAAAGACAGAAATTGAGGTTTTTTTGTAAATATTTTTGTGGTCGTAGGAAAAATATTGTACATTACTCGTGTGAAAGTAATTTTCGCACACTCGTGGGATTATTCGTGGGACAACATTCCCACTCGTGTGAAAAATGTCACTTTCAACACTTGTTATGTAATATACTATTATTTCCAACCATATAGGTATGTAATATTGACAATATTGACTTTTTTTAAATTTGAAAGAGTGACTTTTCTGTCTTTTTATTTCCCGTCCTCGTTTCCCGTCCCCATTTCCCGTCGTTGTTTCCCTGATCATATAATTTTTCAATTTTAAGACAAAATAAATAATAAATATTCATCAACCATAAAATTTTAAAAGAGTGGAGTATTGCTTATGAATTCTTCGCTATCTGATATCATTTTTGCAAAAAATGAACAGTCTTAAAACACCAAACTGAACTAAACCGTCGACTAATTCAAAGAAATTGTCAAGATAGCAACAGTGAACGTAGTGCCACCCTAGACTTAACTTAAAGAAATACATAAATATATTAAGTGCGCTGGAAATTTATTTTAGTAATCTGATAATTTGTGATGTATTTTCTCTGATCTTTAAACTTCTAAACTGCACAATAAAAATCAAAGACTTTCTCTCGAATTTTAAAAATAAACCGACCTTCAAGTTTTATTTCGTCTTCGAAGACGCATCGCCGCTGCTTGATGGACAGTTGTCTCGTGTCTTGAGTCGTGTACGTTTGTTTGATGGAAAACGACATCCTGTATACTTTGTAGTCCCAGATGTGTTGAGGTTGGACGTCGAGGACAATCATTTCGTCCGAGTTTATTATGTAGAGCTGCAACACAGGAAAATCATTTCGTCAGAGATTTTTTACATTATTATTGCTTATTTATTTGCAATACAAGAAGCAATGACGTTTCAGTATAAACAAAAATGATATTATACGCGGATGAGATGGAGAGTTTCCTGTCTCATCCAGAGAGGGCGCTATTTACCGTAATTATTGACATGTGTTTAGTCAACCCAGCCGGATCAAACCCAACCGCAAAGTCAGAGAAAAACCAAGATAGAGAGAAGAATATCTCGTACTGATTTCATTCATAAATACGATTTGCTTTCTATGACCTCCAAAGCGACTTGACTACCGACGTTTTAATAAAGCTGCCACGGGCGTGCCTTGCAGATTTTGGGTTATTATAAAAAATGCTGAATAATAAAAACCACATATGAAAAACAACAATCAAAAATTTAAAAAAACTCTCCAAAAATGTAGCCACGCATTAAAAACAGAATAGCCCGTCCGTACAAATGGTATAAAACACAGTGAGAGTGAGTATTGAGACGCGCCGCGTCGCAGAAAGCTCTCTCTGTTTGACGTGTTGCTACTGCACTGGCTATGGCGTATTGTGATAATCTCACGCGCCAAGCTCCGGGTGTTGCCGTTTGAAGGCCATGGCGTTGTCGAGCTGGCGGCAAGAAGAGATATTCTTCTCTCTATCTTGGTTTTTCTCTGGCAAAGTTTCATCTCACTCGTGTGAAAAGAGTCATTTCAACTTGTTGTACCGGGTGAGTCAACAGTTGCGCGGAGTACCTAATTTTATGCTTTGGAGAAATGATTTGTCGATGATAAGCTTTTGTGTTAAGGTTTGGTATATTCTGAATTATACATGGTGCGTTAAAAAAATAAGGCGTCACAAGGTTAGATTTTTTAAATGGGACACCCTGTATTTGAATGGATTTTTGAATTCTATGTGTAATTTCATAACTTTTTCATTAGGTTTAATATATGAAAAAGTCATAGTCGACTTGTAATGCAAATTTAGCATTTGCAAGCATCTCTTTGTTGCGAAAATACTACTTAAATTTCGACTCCAAGCCTTTCATAATTTTTATCCTGATTAAATTAAGTCAAAAAACATATTTCCACTATGAAATATTTGACATCTCATTTACAGGGTGTTTTATTTCTCCTAACCCTATCTCTAATAGTTTTTAAAATATTTTGATTTTTTTGGGACTCGTTCGACTTGTGGCCTTCGCCTTCGGCCTTAGGCTCACTAACGGCTCTCGTGTGAAAAGTATCATTTCCAAAACTTGTTGTAGGTACCATATACTATTCCATGTAGAATCACCTTCTAGTGTCTAGTATAAAAGCATTATTTTTCTTTATTTTTACATTTTGGACGGATGTCAAAAATAGTGTGACTTTTGTGGCCATCACCCAAATTCACTAAAAGGTTAAAGAAGGGAATTGAATAATTTAATGCTAAAAAGCTAAGTTTGTTCTGAAAAGCGTGTCGATTTTCTGTTAAGCGCTTTCCATTTTCTTAAATGTTTTATACGCGTCACGATTTTGTTTATTTAATTAAAATATTTTACAGGCTCTTGGCGTTTTATGTAAATACGATTTCAAATTAAAAACACAAGCCTAATAAATTGTTGTGACCTCTTTGAGGGCTATTTTTCCGTCTACGCCGTAATGCTGTGGGACAAATACGTCAGATACCGGCCACAATTTTAATCCCAAAATCTAACATGTTAACTTCGGGTTGAACTCGCATGAAACTCATTTTTTACTTGTTAAATTAATTACCGTTGTAATTGAAACAATAAGAATAAGTATTTTGATTAAATAAGATGTATATTCTTAGAAATAAATTTTTACTGAAACCAATGATATATCTTGTATTGAATCTAGAATAGGGTATTACTGGATCAAATGATATATATATATATATATATATATATATATATATATATATATATATATATATATATATATAAACAAATAAAACCTTATATTTCAAGCAATCTCTTAACCTATGTGTTAAGAATGATAAAGTAATCGTTGAAAGAAACAGAATTTTTATTGCGCAATACGGAATAGTGTCATTGAGTGAATGGGTATCCAATTCAATATACGATAGTGTTTTTTCTGTGCATGTGTATATTTTTTTAAATCCTTTTTTTTTTTAATATACCTCCATCTCTTTAAAAGACGTTTTTCTTAACAGTGTCCTGGTAAAAGCGCTCTCTTGCTCATAAATTTGTACTCTAATGCCTGGTGGTTTTACACAATTAGCTTTTTTAACTTTGTCTTAGTTTCAGATGATCTGTCCCACAGTTGAAACGATCTAATTCATTCCGTCCCCTTTCGCTGAATACTTTTATCAGCTGTAAATTAAATATAAGTGACGTTTCAATTAGGGCTCCAACAAGTTTATTTTTAAGGCCGACATCGCAACGGCGGCGCTTCGTTTTACAAGCTCTTAAGCAGTATACTGGGTGAAACATTTCCTCGGATACTTGTTTTGTCAGTTTCAATCGTCAATTGTAAAAAGCAGTAAGAAAAAGGTATCAACAAATGGAAAAAGCTGATTTGGGTAGACAGATAATCTCCCAAGGCAAAAAACCTTAAGTACCTGGTAAGGTAGTAGATTGCAAAGAGATTGCTCACCAACTTGCTATAGAAAGAGATTATGTCGACAGTTTTGGAGGCATATTGACCGGCAACCATAAAGTAAGAAGAGGAGGAATAGAGAAAGCTAAAGTAAAAGTTAGCCGCTTTATTACAAATAAAATCAAATTCTAAAAGAGTAGATCCAAAGTTTTTATTGACTGTTTTATTTGATTTTACGAAAATTAATGTGAGGTTTTTTAAGTATATTAAGTTCAAATAAAAGTATTGAAAATCTACGGTATGGCAAGCGTATGAAAGTTAGGTTCCCAGTATTGGAGCAGATATTCAGAAGCAATAATGAAGTAGGAATAGCAAGAATGGATGAAAAGTCGAAATAAAATGTATTCTTTTCATTAAAATGAAACAGGACATAAAAACACGATCTCTAATGATAATGTGCCGTGATGTGAACAGCAGGGCACGATTTTGCCTTAACAGTGTAGATCCAAACTCTGTATTGACTAATTTCTGCTGACAACCAAAATTAGCCTAGAACAAGGTTTCATTTGCAGGTAAGTGGAGGACAAATAGAAGAAAAACATATCTGCGTTACGGAAAGCGCCTGGAAAGATTGTCGACAGTTTTGGAAAAGACACTGAGCGGCCACCATGAATTCGGAAAAGAAAGAATAAATGGTAACGTGTGGCAACATCAAAGTCGGCGTCTTCATTGTAGTTAAATACAAAATCTGATCTTAGTGGCATCGACAACGTACGCTTTTGTCCCAAAAGCGTAAATCCAAACTTTGTATTGGCAGTTTTCCCCTGACTCTACCAAAATTAGCATAAAATAAGGTTTTATACAGGCAGGTTGGATTTGCTTAGGTTGGGTAACCATAAAAGAAATAAAAGAATGAAAAATAAAGTGAAAGTAAGAGTTAAACCCCTAAATCAATCAAATAGAACACGATAGATGGAAATACGATCTCTAATGCTGCTTTTAAGAATAGAATACATACATACGTACATAGTACATGTATTATAAGTACAAGATGGATAAAAGTAATGAATATCTACGTTTTGGCAAGCGTATGGAAAATTTATGTTGACAGTTCTGGAAAAGATATTGAGCAGAAGGAGGAGGAACATAGCGTCAAAGAAAGTCAGTCTCTCCATTAAACCATAAATACATTTCTGATCATGATGTGTTGACAAAATCGAACGCCGCGTTTTTCCTAACAGCGTAGATCCAAATAGTTTATTGTCTGTTTTCTCCTGACTTAAAAAAATTAGCATAGAATAAGGTTTTATAGAATATTGCAAGTATAAGATGAATAAAAGTAATGCACGTTTACGTTATGGCAAGCCTATGGAAAAGTTATTTTTATAGTTTTGGATAAGATATTGAGCGGGAACCATAAAGGAACAGGAGGAACATTCTGTAAAAGGTAAGTCAGTGTCTTCATTAAAAGAAAACACGATAGGTAGAAAGACGATCTCTAATGATTATGTGATGAATACCTCGTCCGCTGTTGTTGTTCTAAAAGAGTAGATCCAAATACGTTATTGCTTGTTTTCTTCCAACGTTACCAGTATATAACAAGGTTTTATACGTATCATAAGTACAAGATGAATAACAGCAATGAACATTTTCGTTATGGCGAGTATATGGAAAAGTTAGGTTGATAGTTCTAGAGAATTTACTGAGCAGTAACCATAAAGGAGGAAAGGGAGGAACATAACGTCAAAGTAAATAAGTCAGTCTCTTTCTTAAAATAAAACACCATAGATAGAAACACGATCTGATGATGTGATGATGACTTAGTACGATGCTTTTGCTGTAAAAGCGTCGATCCAAATAGGTATTGTATTGTTTGTTCTCTTCTGACTTTACCAAATAGCATAGAATAAGATTTTATATGGATTTTAGGTACAAGATGAATAAAGGCAATAAATAAAGCAACAAAAAATGTTACGTTGACAGTTCTGGAAAATATATTGAGCGGCAACCATAAAGCAGGAAGAATAATGTCAAAGTAAAGTCAGTCTTTTCATTAACATTAAACACGATAGATAGATAGAAGCACGATCTATCTATCACGATCGTGCATCATTGATTCGTGATAATGTGATGACGACATTGTTTGCTGCTTTTGTTCTAAAAGCGTAGATCCAAATATGATATTGTCCGTTTTCTCGTGACATATGTTCTCTTCATTGGAATAAAACACGATCTTTAATGATGATAAAATAACAACAGCGCACGCCCTTTTCTCTAGAAGCGTAGATCCAAACGACCTGTCTCTGACTTTACCAAACCTAGCGTATAATAAGATTTTATACGTTGGGTAGGTACAGATGGATAAGACTTATGCAAATCTGCGTTGTGGCAAGCATAAAGCCAAATAGTGCCCATTACTTTCTTATTTTTATTAAAATTTGCGTGTTCTATGTTGAACCTTTTTGCAAATTTTATCTATAAGAAATACACACCATAAGTTTCCACGTGTAAAATAACAATTAAATTAGGAGCACGTGCTCTTGAATCTTTAACATCAGTCGCTCCAAAGTAAAACGATATTTTAAGACACAACAACATGAACGTTGTCAACCGCTTCATTAACATTTAACACAGAATCTAATTTGGGCATCTTAATTTTGCACATATGGCAAAGTACACAACGAATAAATGTAATGTAGTACGCTCACATCGTCGTATGGCAAGCGTAGAGCGGAGTGTTTATATTTATCTTTTCCACCCTGTTTCTGCCGAAATTAGCTTATCAGATGTCGCTTCGTTATAAATGAACTGGGGAGCCTCGACCGCAGAGGGAAATCCGCCCACGCAAGAAAGTCAGGATTTTCAAGGTCTGTGTGATTGTGTTTGTTTTTGTGTACACGAGGTTATTCTTAATACAAAAGTTATAATGAGGAAAGTAATTAGGAAGAACGACTTGCAATTTTTTTATGTAATAAAGTATAATAAGAACAAATTACCGTTATAAAATGCGAAGGTACGGGGTGTGTCAGGCGTAAGTGGTAACTTTGTTATTGGAGCCAGGATAAATTGAAAATTTTCTTTCATCTAACCTTAAATTCCAATCCATGGATCTAACCAAATGCTTGTGGAAATGCAAGTGGAAAAACCAATAATATTTCATAGACCAATATTCCTATTTTACTTATTCATAAGTTATTGCCCTCTATATTGGCAGGATGTAGCTTATTTATTGAATTTGCATTAAAATTGCAACTATGAAATATTATAGTTCCTTTATAAAATCAAACAATTACTTTAAATAATTTACTTAAACGACGCTGAATTATCCAATCAGCAGAACTGCGGTTTCTGACCTCAAAAGGAGGGGAAAACTGCTGACTGGGTGATAGGGCCATCGGAAAGACGAGAGTTAGAAAAGACACCAGTGCACGATCCCCGGTCCGATGCGTTTGTGATTGTGATAAACTGTAGAAGAAATGATCTTCAAATCTGTAATGTAGGTAATAGAAAATTAAGTTGTCTTTCGGGAGTAAATTACATATATCTGTCTTCTGTTTATATCAAGATTGAATGTTCCTATTTATTGTAAATAAATGATTTAAGTTTGTTTTTAACTCACGTTTAATTTCGATCTAACTTAAGCACCCTTACTTTCAAGTAAAATCAAAAGGCAACGTTCAAATAGTTTTACTTGAAGTAAGAGATGTGTGGCCAGTAGTACATTGATGCATTCGCTGCCAGCGCCTGGTGGGAATTTGCCTGTGTCGTTGCATATGTCTTTGTCTGTAGTTTTTATGAGCGTTATTTCACTCGAAGACAATTTGAATTTTGAGTAATCGTCCTTTACTACAACTTCTCTGTTGGTTCAAACTAAGTATGTTTAAAGCTTTGTCTAAATGCTACGCCAGTTTTATTTATAGCACAAATGACTACGCGTTAAATAAATGAAAAAGGAGTTTTTTCCTTAAATAAACTAAATTCCCCAAAGCACATCACTTAATTTTCATAGCCAATCCCTCTCACACACATAAGAAATATTTTCTCCATAAAAAATTAGAGCTATTTGCAAAAAAACGGGCCTGTGGCACGCCAGCAGCAGCACCAGCTCGACACGACGGGGGAGCTCTAAATAATTGATTATGACATGATAATCTACAAAAAGGCGGATTTAGGTCCTAATCATTATTCTTCTTTATCTTTTTTATATGTTTTATCTTTCTTATTACATTTTTAAGCTTATCCCATTATACTGGAAGCAATGGCGGACGGCGCGGCGGCTTTGCGAGTAAGTTGTCCTGAGATGTTGTAAATCAATCCGCCGTAAGTGTAAAAAGACAGTGGCGCACATGTTCTAGCTAAAATTCTTGCACATATTTTACTGAACGTTTAAATTCACATAGGGAATATGAATGTGTTTTCTTTATTGCTTAAATTTTTCCTAAAGATGTTATTTTGAAGCAAATTACAGGGAGAATTTAATTCACCAGTCAAAATCAAGATTTTAAAAATAAAAGAGTAGCACTTTATTGTTTGTGACCGTAGCTATATCCATTGTTAAAAAAATTATCAAGGCAATTTTACTGTTAGAAAACATACCCGGATAAAACCCAAGCAAACTCCCCAAATTGCGGGGAATTTTAAGCTGGTTGGACAATTTGTGGGGAGAGTCTTGATGCGGGGATCCAAAGCCGCCGTCGACGTTCTTCATCGACCTCAACCTCAGCACTCGATAAAGCAACGATAATATCTTCACCAGAATCAGATGAACTACTTATTTTATTTTGTTTACGTTCTCGTCTTGATACGATACTACGTCTATACACCACCATAGTTTCAACGGTTTTAAAGAACCGGTAGCCGAATCAAAGCCCGTTGATGGTCGACTGTCGACCGAGCTGAGTCGAGTGCTTCATCCTGATATGCTCGCGGTTTGACGCCACGTCCTCCAAACTCTCTCCACTCGCTCTGTCGAGCGTCAAATCAAACTCTCCCTATATATGATAATTTAACTAATTTTTCTTTACTTTTCGGCATAATTTACGACAATTAAAAAAAAGCCATTTGAGCAATAGTAAATGACGTCAGGTATTGCCGAAAGCACGCGTCGCTGTTTCGTGCTACGTTCTTATATTTAATCCGTTTGATGCTCGAAATTTTTACCAGTCATGTGATCAATCATAATATTTACAACAATTAGTCACTTGACTGTCAAAAAATAAGTGAGACGGCCTCAAGTGCATATTCAGTTGCCTATACTCAGCATGCCTAACCCGAATAATGTAAATAAAAAATTTGTTGTTTGCGTAGAGTTCGTTTTATGATTGTAGTGTAATCTATGTGTAATTATTTTTATTAAACAATAAAAAATTTTAAAAGCTACCCTATAAGTATTATATTGTGCAAAAATACCGCTGCAAGTGCCCCGAACACTCTTTCTTTATGTGCCAAGAAGAGCCGAAATCAGAAGAAAGTACATTTATTTCTTCTAAAACTTTACTTTGCGGCGCTGTGTGTGTCAAGCAGATCCGGTCTCCCCTATTGTTATATCGCCCATTCCAAACGCGTAAAGGTTACGACCTTTTTATTCATTATTATTATTCATTATCCGCCGCTACTGATTTTATAATACAAACTATACCAAAGATTTAGCGGGTTTAAAACTTACGCTACAGCATTCGTCCCGAACTGACTCCGTTCTTTTTTTCGGAAAAAAGTTAAAAGCCGTCTCCCCAACAGATTTATGATAAAATATACAACAAAAAGAGTCAAACGTATTTCGTGAATAATAGAACTTTTTTTTATATGGTTTGAGGGTGGCCGAATATACATATGAATGCGTAGTGTTTTAGTGGTAATGTTTTTCGTGAGTAGAGGGATATGATGCTCCCCGAGTCTCCGCATGCGCAGTAGGGTCGACCTTGAACGCCCAGGTGTGCTATTGTTATTTGGCCTTGATATGCGCAGGTGTTATTCCAAGGTCAAGGTCAAGAACTTGGCCTTGAACGCGAGCAGATGTTTCTTTGTTTGGTGATGACCAGGTGTACGATGCTTATTTCAAGGTTACATTTGCGGTGCATATTTTCAATGAATGCGAGCAGCTGTTTCTTTGTTTGGTGATGACCAGGTGTACGACGCTTATTTCAAGGTTACATTTGCTTGGCCTTGAACGCGAGCAGATGTTTCTTTGTTTGGTGATGACCAGGTGGACGACGCTTATTTCAAGGTTACATTTATGATGTTAGTTTACCTTGAGTTATTACTGGGGTGTAACATGTTTTGGTATTACGGTCGAGTGGGTTGGGTCTAAATGTGGATCGGTATATATGAGGGTAGGGGGGGTTAAATTTTAGTATAGAACATTGTGTTGAGTAAAACGGTTCAAGCAAGTTAATTTGAAAGTCATGGCGTACGTGTGTGAAAATTGTGGTAAATCATTTACTCGGAGTTATAATATGTTACGACATAAACGAGAATCGTGCGTAGCACGATTTGAAAATATGCATGGTGGAAAACAGCGAAAAGTTGACGATGGGGCATCAACATCCGAGGTGCGTACTTGCACTTGCTGCAATATAACCATACCAGCAAATCGAATGGCAGGTCATCAAAGAACAATACACCATAAAAGTAATGCATGTTCACCAATATCAGCTGGTGTTGAGCTAGTGTCCAGTGCTTTTAGAAATAGGATTGCCACATACCGTATATCAAGTGATAATGAACATACTGACTATTCATTATTTTTTGATGAAATTAAAGCAAGAGTGTTAGAGGTAGTAAGTGACCTAGTAAGAGTGCGTTGTGCTTTGAAAGTTAATATGGTGGTTGTTGGTCGGTATCTTTTACCAACACAAGATAATATGTACAGTGACAAGTCATTTAATACACGCAATGAAATTGTCACTTCAGGAAGCGATTTGGAAGAAATATATCAATCATTAGTGGAAGCCATGAAGACTCAATCGACTGAGTTTCAGGAAAAAGATTCAGGTATGTTATAAATTAACGACTAAAAATAAAATAAATACTTATGTCATTCTTTTTTGTTTTCGTAGGTTGGGCTCTGGAAAAAATTCTATACCTGGAAGTAAATGTCAACGAGTATAAACCTTTTGGTGGATCTTCATATATAAAGTTACCCCGATTCATCGAATTGAAAAAAGCCATCATCAATGTGTTTAATCAAGATGAGTGTTGTTTTGCGTGGTCAATCGTGTCTGCTTTGTGCCCCACCACTAGAATGGCATCACAGATTCAATCTTATCCACACTATTCAAGAGTGCTGAATTTTACAGGTATAGACTTTCCAGTAAAGTTGCGTGATATATCAAAATTTGAAGAAATGAATAATATTTCAGTTAACGTTTATGGTTTGCAAAAAAATTTCGAAAATAATATGTTAAAGTACGAAGTTGTCGGTCCATTAAGGTATTCGGGTAGAAAACTTAACAGACATGTCAACTTGTTGTTAATAACAAAGGATTGTAGTATTAAAGATGATGATGAACATATTTGTGATACGCGTTGTTCTAAAAGTCATTATTGTTGGATAAAAGACTTATCGAAATTATGTTCCAGTCAAATTACATCACGTAGAGATAAAATGTATTTTTGTGATGGTTGTTTGATATATTTTAGTTCACCATCATCTTTGATATCACACCAAAAAAATGACTGTAACCACAAATATTCATTAACACCATCACTAAATTTAAAAATAGATAAATTTGGAAGGAGTGTAAGTGAAAATATATTAAAATTTGACAACATAGAAAAGCAAATGCGTGTACCGTTTGTCGTTTACGCGGATTTTGAATCGGTGCTTAAACCACTGGATACAGTGGAACCGAATCCCACAAATTCTTACTTAGTCAAAAGCATCAAACATGAACCGTATTCTTTTGCGTATTTAATTAAGTGCTCCTTTGACGATTCGATTTCAAAATTTGAGCTCTACCGGGGAAACGACGCAGCCCAGGTTTTCGTTTCTCGACTTGAAAGTGATTTAAGATCTCTTTACAATACATACTTAAGAGATATAAAAGCAATGGAAACTTTAACGGCTGACCAAATAGCGGAGTTCAATAATGCCACAAAATGTGGTATATGTGAACGACCTTTTGAAAATAATAATTGTAAAGTAAAGGACCACTGTCACATAACTGGGAAAAAAAGACCTGGTGCTGCTCATTCGATTTGCAATTTAAATTATAAGTTACCCAATTTTATTCCAATTATATTTCATAACTTGAGCGGGTACGATTGCCACATGTTTATTAAAGAGTTGTGTCGTCACGGAGACAAGATCGATGTTTTAGCTCAAAGCAAGGAAAAGTATATTTCGTTTACGAAAAGTATTTACGTTCACGATTATGTCGATAATAAAAGTGGGACAATAAAGAAAAAATATTTGAAATTGCGGTTCATCGATAGTTTTAAATTTCTATCAACATCACTGGAAAATTTGGGTAATGGATTAGCTGTGGGTAGTTTCAGGGAAACAGGAAAATATTTTTCTGATAATGAGCAGTTTAATTTAATGCGTAAAAAAGGTGTTTTTCCCTATAGTTTTGTCGATTCAATAGACAAAATGAACCATCCAACTTTACCCACAAAAAATCAGTTTTATGATAGTTTGTCAGAGGAGCACATTAGCGATGAAGATTATGATAGAGCTAAAAAGGTGTGGGACACATTTAATTGTAAGAATTTGGGGGACTATTCGGATTTATATTTGAAATCTGATGTTTTATTATTAACCGATGTTTTTGAACAGTTTCGCGATACTTGTTTACAAACGTATAAACTGGATCCAGCACAGTACCATACCCTTCCAAGTTATTCGTTTGATTGTATGTTGCGTATTTCTAAGGTAGAGTTAGAGCTATTGACCGATATCGACACGGTTCATTTTTTCAAAAAAGGTATTCGAGGCGGTATAAGTCAGTGTTCAGAAAGGATGCACGCTGCCAACAACATATATGTACCAAACTACGATCCTAACGAGCCATCATCTTTCATTGTTTATCTTGATGCAACAAATCTGTACGGTCATAGTATGTCGCAAGCATTACCATTTGGCGGCTTTAGATGGTTATCAGAGCATGAAATTTTAAATTTAAATATTATGGATGTGGACGATAATGGTCCAGAAGGATACGTTTTGGAAGTTGACGTTCATTATCCGGATACGCTATATGATGATCATTCCGACTTACCCTTTTTAGTTGAAAATATTGTACCACCCACGGAATCGGCAAAATTTTCAAAGTTAATTCCGAATTTAAACGATAAAAAGAAATACATCATTCATTACCGAACATTAAAACAAGCAATCAATAACGGCCTAATGGTAATGCAAACACACAGAATTTTAAAATTTAATCAATCCCCCTGGTTAAAGACATATATCGACTTAAATACAGATTTGCGCAATAGGGCAACAACAAAGTTTGGTAAAGACACTTTTAAATTAATCATTAATGCTGTTTTCGGCAAGACCATGGAAAATGTGGAGAATCGTAATGATATAAAACTAGTCACCCGATGGGAAAATGACAGGAATAAAATTGGGGCACGAGCATTAATTTCTCGTCCTTATTTTAAAAGTTCAACGGTTTTTAATAAAGAATTCGTTGCCATTCATATGGATCGATTAAAGGTAACTTATAATAAACCAATTTATATCGGATTTTCCATACTGGACATGTCGAAAACAGTAATTTATGATTTTTTCTACTCATTCATTAAAGCAAAATTTGGCAAAAATGCTTCTTTACTGTATACAGACACAGATTCGTTAATATTAAAAGTTTACACCGAAAATTTTTATCGTATAATTGCAGAAAATCCGGATAAATTCGATACATCCAATTATACCGAAGGAAATATTTTTAACATAAAAAAAAGCCAGTCAGTAGTAGGTAGAATGAAGGATGAATTTCCAGGTGATCCAATAATAAGTTTTTATGGTACCGGAGCCAAAGCTTATTACATAAACTCAATCAGTAGCGAAATTAAAAAAGCGAAAGGTATAAAAAAACGTGTAATTGAAAAACAGCTTCACCTGGAAGATTATCGGAATATCGTAGAACGTGGTGGTCAGATATTTCGAAAAATGAAAACCTTTCGAAGTTATAAACACGACGTTTATACCGAAATAATTAATAAAGTTGCTTTATGTCACCACGACGATAAACGTTATATTATACCATCAACAACAAAAACTCTACCTTGGGGACACCCAGACATAAAGTTTTACGAAACAAACCCTGAAGATAACCTAAATATGTTAATACAAGCTATGCAAAGTTTTTTACCCGAAAATATTAGTTATAATTAGAAAAATGTTGGAAAGTCTATGTTTTAGAAAAATAAAAAAATATTAACTCCAATGTCACGTAGTTTTATTAACCACTATAGTAATAGCAATAGTTGAAATTTTATAACGCAGGATAGGAAAATACATAGATAATTGTTTCAATAATATGTTGTTTTATTTTACAATATAGTAATAAAGTTACAAAAATAAAAATTAATTAATGTCTGGCTTGTAAACTTCTCGAAGCATCCATTGTCTTCTCAACATATCAGATCTGCTAATCGGCCCTCGTCGACACATCAGCGTTCCACAGTAATGACACTTAACAATCCTTACTCTCAACAATTCAATGTAACTGTAAGATTGCATGTGGTCAGTCCAAATATATACTTCTCTTTTACAATTATAGCAAACAGCAGAAATTATTATTTGTGCTCCCGAAAAAGTCTCAGCTGGACGACTGTTATCTTGATCTGCGGGCAACATTATAGTTTCTGATAATAGGCATCGAAGGAAAGAGAGTGTCTATAAATATGGGTTGTCTGGGTCATATAACCTTGAGAGCACAAACAATAACAGAAGTAAGGACACACGATTACCTTGAAAATATGTCCTTGAATCGCTGTTTAGCCGTAGAACGCAACCTTGTAAGTTGAATTAACTTGTTTGGCCTCTAAAGCATCAACCGTCAGATAGGGTGGGGGAGTTTATGGTGGGGTGATAAGTATAAATTTGGTTTGCTAGGCAGAGCATTTCATAGTTCGCTAGAACAGTTCGCCAAGTAAATACATTCGTCAGTTAAGTGCAGTGAGTTAGTTAGAAAAATGAATTCCGGTAGTGAGTCGTTGTTAAATGCGTTTAACTTGGATGGAAGTATCCAAGCAGAGTTGATGGGGCAGGACGTTATTGACCTGCTGACCCCGGGTGTGTTTGACGAGTGGCACAATGACGACGTGCTAAACACTGCGTTTGTGGAAGAAGAGAATGTGGGTGAAAAAAAAGTATCTTCGGCGGTTGATTACGTCAACAACTGGACGGAGAAGGACGGCGGGCGCATCAATATCATAAGTGATGTGGTGGTAAAGAAGGCGAGGCGGCAACCCACTACGAAGTTGGAAAAGCTGCTGAAATTGCCAAAGACAGCCGGCAACAATAAAAGTCAATTTTATGCAGCTATGGAGGGTGAACAGAAGAAGAAGAAGAAATTCGTGTTCAAGCGACCAACAGTGCCAGTTCAATACCCCGATTTTTTGGAGACGTCACAACCACCGAAGCCTCTGTCACCGGTCGTCATCATTAATGAAGGCCCAAACTCGACAACGCCCGAGCCGCCGAAGTCCATGCCTCCGATTGTGTTGGTGGCCGACGCTGACGAAAAATCGCCGATCGCGAGTGCGCCGATATCGCCAATAGTTGGGCGTGGAATGTGCCGCAAACCATTAAAGAAGCGGTGCAAGCGGCTATTCGAGGCGGTTAGTCAACCCCGTCAACCTGCTGCTGCTTCTTCTGCAGAAGTGCCGATACCGGACTGGATGGAAGAGTTTTCTCCAAGCCAGAAGTGTGCCTTCTCCGTGGCTTTTAGTGCGAGGCAAAAACTAGTTGATGAACTAAAAAAGAACGATAGTGATGTGGCGCAATACGAGAGACAGATTAAGGAACTGCAGGCGAAAATTGAACAGTGTAAAAGTGAAGGGGAAGTGTGTAGAAAAAGACTTAAGTTATTGGACAATTTTCCATATAATTAATTTTAGAATTTTATTGTAAATATAGAGTTAAGTTATTTTTGTAATAGTGTTGTATATATAAGTAAAATAAAATGTTTTTGTATATATGATAATAAAAAGTTAAATGAAACAATATTTTTTATTTCTAAAATAAGTATGCGAAAGTTACACAAAATAAAATAAAAATGCAAAATAGAAAAAAGAATAGACGAAAAAATGTAGGGCCGTAACTTTAGGTGTGTAATCATTAGATGCACACAACTTAAGTATGCGATAAAGTGTTATGTCTGTGAAGAGAGGCTACCCGTTACAATGCCTGAGAACATGCATCTTATTTGTAATAAAATGTGAATTTTACTGCAAGTAAGATAATAGACCAAACTCTCGGCATTTTCACGAGAACTTACTAGAAATTTAGCTAGTTCTAACGTATGGTAAGAACGTACATGTCTTTATAGAGTAACACAATATTTTCCAAAAGAAATTAATTCTTGAGAAATATCATGTTACTTGGGATGTGACATGAATCAACTACAAACTACGATCAAATATTTTGTAGCCCTGAAAAGGGCTGATTTTGTCGGGGTAGGTCGGGGAGGGCATGGTTCCGGGATCAGTTGGTGGAATCAGCTGGACCATCATCATCCTGATGGTCCGTGATCCACCAAGTGGATGAATCGGCCGGACCGTCATGACCTTCCGGCGGCGGTGGTGGCACCCAATCAGTGCTGGAGTCTGGCTCCATGTCTTCAGCCGACAACTCCCCATTTTGCCAATCCATGTTTGGCAATTCCAGACCCACATCTGCTTCTTCGACCGCCCGCTCATCTTCCCAGGCATTAAACATATCTTCTGCCTCGATGTCTAGAAGTCGTTCGATGTCCAAGAGTAGGTCATCCATATCGACATCATTCATGTCAACGGTATCATCGCTAAAAACCGATGAACCGCGACTCAATGGTCTTTCGAAATCCATAGTTATATCTTCGTACTTTAAGATTTAAAAATGAAGTGATTCTGTGACCCGCTCGTAACCGTTTAAATAGAGATAATCTACCCCCTCCACCACTCCATCCCCACCTTTCCACCGCCAACAAACTAGAGTTTATTATACAAATGCCCTCCATCCAAAAATGATACTGGCGGACTTCACTGTCGAAAACTGCTTTTAGTTCTCAAAAATGGTGTAATTGTGTTGTGGAAATGTGACCGACAAAGAAACTTATGCTCGATCCGTCTGGACTTACATAATTTCTATCTAATGTCACAGATGCCGTGGCATTAGATAAATACAAGTAAGATCAAAATATCCTGTACAGATGCCGTGGCATTAGATAAATACAAGTAAGATCAAAATATCCTGTCATCCTGAAAAGGACGGATTTTGCAAGGAAAATTATAGTCGATCCGACTGGACTTATATAATTTTCTACCTAACACCACATGTACTATGGCATTAGGTAACTAAAACTACGATGAAACATTCTGTGGCCCTGAAAAGGACCGTTTTTCAAGGGATAAAATCTTATTTGTAATCAGGCTCGATTACAAATAAGGCACGCACTCTTATGTTGTAGAGTACCAAGAGCTACTCCACAACCTTTACAGTTCGGTATGTGCGCGCGACTACCGAAATCTTGGGTTACATGACCACTGAAGAATTGGTCACCAGCCGACTTGTTTTCCAAGTCGGCATAGCAGCCAATACACCAGCCGTCATCACCCACCTTCACCAGGTTTAAGATCTTGCACACCCGGCGGGATCGGACGGGGAAAACTTTCCTCTGTCTAAGTGCCCAATTATCCAAATTCCTAGGAGTATCATCGCTTAAGTATCCATCATCATCTGATGATGCCATGTTGAGATGAGCGAATGTAATGAAGTAAGCAGTCGACTCGAGCTGCTTTTAAAGACCTCAGCTTCCCCCACCCTTGCTAAAAATACAGGAGGGGATGATGGTGCGATTCTATGACGACTACCAAGATATGATAGAACCCTTAGGAGATGACAAACTTAAACGCTGAAGGGTGTTTTACGTGCAAAGATATAAGAAAAAGAAATATATAAAATTCAGTTTTGGAAGGTCTAAAATTGCACCAAAGACCCCCAAAGACCCCCAAAAACCTCGAAAAATCCCGGGGTGGCCACTTCGTGCCCCCCCGGGCCCCCCCCAGATCGGGGGCTCCGCCCCCAAACCCCCGCCAGGGGCTACCGCCCCTGGACCCCGTTTGGCTTTTGCGCAACGGAGGCGGGCCAGCGGGTGGGCGGTGGGGGCGGCCGGGGGGGCGCGGGGTTTGGGGGCCTCGCCCCCGAACCCCGGAATAACAGTCAAGTTGTACAATTCACATTAGTTTGGACCTGACTATCTTTTCATAGTTCCCTGTTTTCCCTAAAATACATACCTACTCCCTAGGTCTTTTTTTGACCGACCTCTTATTACTTTTAATGACTCAAATCACTCGGGTCTTATTTAAAAACGATTATGCCACCCATCCCTCATGCCTTCGCCCTATTCCCCACAGCTTCCCTATACTACCCCTTTGAATTAATTAGAAATCTGAAAAATGTCTTTTTCAATTTTTCCAAATTAAATATTGAAAAGTCATTTCCAATCACAAAAAGTTTACTCTAAAATATTTTCCTATAACTTTTTTCGATCTGAGCTACACTTCTCCCGTTATTCATGAGCAAACCCAATCAAACCCCATAATTCTTGAAATTTTGATTAGTCTGATCATTTTGATCATAAAAAGTTTTATGTCAAATGTTCTGAAATGTCCTTGAACTATCAAATAATAATAATATTAATAACAAAATTCTTATTATTTGTATTGGCTAAACAAACCCAAGCAAACCTGAGCAAACCCACAAGTTATGTGCTTGTTGTCATTGCTTTGATCCGAAATAAAAATATTTTTGTTATATAAGGGTTAATGTGGTTGCTTTTTTTGTTAAAAATATACAAAAATAAAAATCTTAGTGGGTCGACAAATATCGATTTTTAGTTCCAAAAATATACGTCTCGGAAATAACTAAATGGATACAATTTTTAAGTTAGAAAAATAACAATTTTAACGGATCTTGGACCTTTAACTTAAAATAAGTTTTAGACACTTCTAGGTAAATTATCGAAAAGAGTTATGCAAAAATGCCAACGTCTATTTTTAAACGTCCTGAAAATGTCATCCTTGGTCATCTTTGCATTTTTCACCGATTCAGTGTCAAACACAAAGTGACTAAGAATATCTAAACTACGATCAAATCTTTTGTGGCCCTGAAAAGGGCCGTTTTCACGGTGGGTTGGAGAGGGAAACCTAGAGTGGTTGTTCCCCTCTCGCGATCTGCACCGATCGCGGTGCAGCTCGCCGTCTTCGCACCTCCAGCCGAGTGCTGCGACGGCTCCGGCGACGCTCCGTGAGCTCTTCTAACAGAGCCGCCCTTTCTTCAGGACCCAGCAGCATCTGTGGTCCTTCCACCACTTCCACGGGCTCTGTTGGAGCCGGCTCCGGTGGTGGTTGCGGTCTTGGGATCGGCTGTACGATAGCCGTTGGCTTATTCGCGTTTTTTAAACGCCAAGCCTCCCAAAACTCGCTTATTTTGGACTCCCTTGTCGTCCTTAACATCAGCCTGTCCCACTTCATGGCTGGTTGAGAAATGAAAATTGTGATGGCTGCTCCCGCTTTTAAAAGCATTTAGGATGGTGGGGGGTGAGAGTGGGGGTGAGAGTGGGGCTAAACAGTTGTAACATATCCTTTCAGAGTAACAAAATATTTCCTATAGAATAGATTTCTTGTTAGAAATATTTTGTTACACTGAAAGGATACGTCTGTTTTTGTCATACTTAAGAGCAGGTTTGCCAACGTTCTATGTGAAACGACACAAATTCAGATGTATCTTTTTGAGCGTATCAACCCAGAGTGAATTTATTGTTTAAAATATGTTTCTTGATAGAAAGTTATGTCACTTTGAATAACTAGAGGCATATGCGTTCTTATAATACATAAAAACTACAAGCTAAATCTTGCAAATGCTTTTTGTCTCTAAACACATAATGCATCTCTCACCCAAACTAACACAATTTTTCCTTCGAGAAATATCTTCCTTAGGAAACATAGTGTTTAACTACAAACTACGATCAAATATTCTGTAGTCCTGAAAAGGACTGATTTTGTCAGGGGACAGGCAGGGTTGTCGTATGAGGAGCTTTATTTGTAATAGAATTTACATTCTATTGCAAATAAGGCAAGACTGCTGATGAACGACGGTAAACAGTCTCTCCCTACACAAAGCACACCTCGAGTGGTTCCGCCTTTGATCACCTCGCGAACCCACTGTAAAATGGGTTGTGACGAAATGAACATCCATAATCGCAGCTCCAAATCCTCTCGTGTAGCAGTTCATACACAAATCTCTAGACCCCCATGAGACGTAGGATTGCATGATGCAATACCTAGGTCTAAGCCTACGCGGTCTGCGTACGAGCCTATGTTGCACATTTGGTGCGACTGCCTGCTCGTCGTCACTAGAATAACCATTATCCGAGCTTGACGACATTGTGGCTTCGAGTGAATTTAATTTTCTAAATCCCGTCTTATATACTTTCTTTTCCCCACCCCTCTCCTAAATTTCTCTCTATTTTTCGCCTCATAACCTTATTTACCAAAGCCCCACATTTGAACTATTAAAATAAGGCAATAGTAAAAATAAAACGCAAATATGTCCTTTATAAGTTTATTTTAAATATGTAAAAATATATAATTTGGAGAATTACATAACTTCAAACTAATGTATTGATTTGTTAGTAACAGAACCATTAAGTATATTGTAGCTAAAAAATGCATCGTGAATAACTAACGCGTACACTTTAATGTCTTTAGGAAATTTACTTTTGCGTGTTTCAAACTCCAATTTCACGTCCACTGTGGACGTCCTCACGGCTTCTGGTTGGTGACTGCAATCGATTACGAATAACGGATTTTTCAGATAGTCGGCAAAACTCATCATAGGATCGCTCAGTTCTCGCTGGTAGTAGCTAGCTTGAAAATTCTCATAATTATAATAGGCTGCGGCATACAGTTTCTTTGAAAAATCTAAATTCCATCTTTCGTACGGAAATACGGCAGAGTTCAGATAGAGCCTAATATCACTTATATCGGCCGTTGTAAATTGTGTGCTATCTTTTGCTCTGTTGTCGGACGAGCTAGTTGGTTGAAAACCGATAATCAAATATCTCGGTTTTTCGAGACTCGTGCTAGTTCTTAAGGCCCAAACGTCTGACGATGTTTCTCTCAAAGAAGGTAGCTCGTAAAGATCCCATTTACGGTAAGCCATTGGAACGTTTGCGTTACTGCCACCTTTATTCATGCGTGATAATATCTTTAACTTCTGTCGATCGTCTGGAATAATGTGACGAATTTTCCATTCAATTTTTTCAATTGAAATGTCTGCATCTACTTCGCCGATATAGCAATTGTTGAAAGTGCGGGCGATAATTAAAATCAACTCTTGCTTGACGTTAAAAATACCCTTTGAATAATCCTCTGCGAAACCCATGAGATATTTTAGAGGAAGCTTGACGGAGAACATGTTACTTGTGGAATCTAGTATCCCTTGATTTGCTTCGTCTAGACCCCATCCGCATGCCATGAGAGCTCTATTTTGTGCGGCACCCAATGACACCATAGTTTTCATCGTTGTGGTAATTCCGGGTTTCCGAACGACGGCAACTTGCTCCCCTCCCATTTCATAACGACATTCGTCGAATAGAAAGGCGATGGCATTATTTGATAGATAACATTTTTTACTAACATCTTTGGGTTTAAATGTTCCTTCGATGTAAATGTAACTATCCGATATATCCAAAATGATATCTTGAAAGTGTACAGGTATACGAATTTCATCGGAATTGCGGAATGTTGGAGAACCGTAAGGTTTATATGTGTGTTCTTGAAAACTAATAATGGAGTTATCAAAAATGGGTTCGGTAAAAACTTCGATTTTGTCACTGCTAGCGGCCATCATTTTCTAATTTTTCTCACTTTCAAACCGATCGATTGTAGAAATTTGCAATCTTTCGCGGAGAGCTGGCGATTGCTGTGCGGATGTGTTTTCGATCGTCCGTCTGACTTGCGAATGAACCTTGACTGTGTTGTCTGCTTACTTTTATGTCGTTTAACTGAATCTTGAATTGTTGACAGCTTATGCAGTTGACGGTTAAAGCAAAAACCCATTATACGATTTTTTTCAACTCTAGTTTAACTATTATTTTCTCACCTCGAAAATCGATCAAATCACCGCTATCGTCCAAGATGCGTAGAGTAATGTTGTCGATAAACTGACGACCATCCGGCATTATCGGCATATAAATATTATTTTGCGGTTCTTTAGAGATTTTGTAACCGGGTTCGACGTCAATATCAAATTCAAATAACGTATGACTTTCCAGAGAATTCAGGTATGCTCCGGAAATTATATTACAATCCACACGTACGATGCGCACTTTCATTATGTCCACGATGGTACTTGATTCGTGTCGTTGTCCACCTTGCAGCAGCACAGAGCCAAATCCGAGCACTTTGCCGATACTATTGCTACCTCGAAAATCGATGCTATATTTTGACTTTAGCTCACATTTTAACGTATTATTATTGGCTGTTAATGAAAATAAATCGGTACCAACTTCATTGCATGACTCTTTTAAAGCGGTGTACATGGCTTTTGCTATTTCATTAATTTCGTAAGCTCCTGGTGGAATCCTTACATACTTTGGTATCGCTGTTTTCAAATGGCTGAATGAATTATTGCTTTCGTCGATATTAAAAATCGAATTATATGTGTAAAATCCCAGCAGTGCAACTCCATATTTGTCTGTTGTATTTAACTCGATGGGTGGGTAAAAATCCGCACTTAAGACACTTGTATGTCCTGTTAGAGTGAATGTGTAAGACATGACTGACCACGAAACTATTTGTGTAGCTATTTTATTGCTGTTTGCAACAGTTAAATGGATTTAAGCTGAAGCGTTGCTTTATTCCTTTGGACGTTTTTAAACTGTTTTCTGCCTTTATATTCACATCGTTAATTTTGCAATAACAACAAAATATTTTTTTTGGTATCGGTCCATCGCCCTCGTCCGAATCTGAATTATTGCTATTATAATGTTCGAAACAGTATTGATATTTCAATATATCGACGTCACTTTTTAGGTGATTAGGTAACCTATCCCAAACTAGTGCTATTTCATTTGGAGCTAATGCGATCAACACTTCTTTGGGCGTATTTTCTAACTGTTCGGCAGTCATTTTTTGTAATCCTCCGACTTCACGATATGCTTTAAGTGATAGCAACATTTTGGTGTAGTTGTCACGTTCCATTTGGGGTGTCAAAGACATACTTTTTACGATTGTAAAAGAAACTTCAAACACAAATGTCCACACCAGACTGTTCCGAATTCTTGTTGACGGTCGTATGTATAGTAAATTTTCTTCGTCGCTTCGGAACCCATCTGCAGATATCGTACCAATTCCATAGGTGGGGGTAAATCACCGAAACTATCGTAGTATGTTACATCAGAATTGCTTTTTCTATATGCTACCCAATGAGTCCCTACACCCGACATACTATCCAAATTTATAATGGCGGCCTCATAACGTTTGGGACCGCGTACAGGTAATGAATCTCTCATATATACGCCTCGAAAGTGTGGTATTTTCATTTTTAAGGCGTACTTTTCTATATCAATATTGGATAGTGGTCTTTGAGGTAGGGATTCTATTAGTTTTTTGATTTCTTATTTTTGCCGTTGTTTATATATAATCCCAAACCTGTGCGATATGGTTTCAAGTATAATCCATTTCCTCTTGAACTTAGATGTAAGCCGGTACCTATTTTTTCTGCAGTCGACTTTTTTACTGCTTTTACGGCACGCACGATGCCTGCTGCACCACCTGCTAATGAACCTAAGGCCGATAGTCCTGCAAATATTGGTATTAACGGTAATATCCCCCCAGTCTTCGGAATTGGAATGATTCTAGGCGTGCGAATTTTTCGTTTGCCACCGGCTATTCTTAGGGATTTACGTGCAGCTACTGCAGCTATTTTCGATGCTTTCATGATATTTTTCTCGACAAGTTTTTTCCCACCAGCTTTTAACAATTCTGATCGAACGGGTCGTCTAATAGATGATCCAAAAGCTACTTTGTGTAGTCGCTTATGTTTACCAACGCCTTTACCTTTAGTGTGGCGGCGGCGGCGCTGGAAGCGACGTTTACCTCTAGTGGATGCTTTTCTCGATTTTGATGATGATGATACACCCATACCAAAACGTTGTTTCGCTTTCATAATGTTGGTTACCAACCAAGCTGCAGCTTTTTCACCAGCGCTAGAGTCTTTAGATTTTACTCTTTTCCACGCGCTTTGCTCGAGTTCCTGATCTGCTTGGTGGCGAGCACTTAAATTTTCACTATTACGCAAATAGGCTAAATCGTGTTTTTTGCATGCGACATCCAAAGAATTAATTCCTTGATCTCCTCTTGCCACACGTTTTACTACTTTCGTCCCGGGCCCGCAATACTGATAGCCGGGAATGTGTAACTCAAACGGTAGCCTATTAATTACTGAATTAACAATACCGCTTCCAGTCTTACTTGATAAACGAGACCGTCTACTTCGTCTGACGAGCGACATCTGAATGATAGTTTACGTGAAAGTTCAGTATAAAATATAGATTTTGTTAAGATGCGTGTCGTCAATCTTAAACAAAAACTTCCCGTCGATAATCTCGATGTAAAGGTCGGATCTGGACTAGAACAAAAATTATTTAAAAGACATGGTCCTTTGCTACCGTCATCTATTCGTGGATTATTAATAGGACCTTCAAACTGTGGAAAAACAAATGTTATGATTTCGCTGCTTACTCACCCCTCGGGACTGCGTTTCGAAAATGTTTATATCTACTCAAAGTCGCTCTATCAACCGAAATATGAATATTTAAAGAAAATTTTATCACCAATCAAAGGTCTTGGCTACTACGCTTTTAGCGACGCAAATAACATTGTGGAACCGTCAGATGCTAAACCTAATTCAATATTTATTTTTGATGACGTTATGTGTGAGAAACAGGACGTTATAAGATCGTATTTTAGCATGGGACGTCACAAAAATGTGGATGCCTTTTACTTGGCGCAAACGTATTCTCGTGTTCCTAAGCAGCTCGTCCGGGATAATGCCAACTTCATTATTATGTTTAAACAAGATGAGATGAATATGAAACATATATTTTCCGATCACGTTTCACCCGACCTGACGTTTACACAATTTCAAGAGATGTGTGCTAAATGTTGGGATAATAAATATGGTTTTTTAGTTATTGACAAGGACAGTGATGTAAATTCGGGCAGATACCGCAAGGGATTCGATAGTTATATATTCCTATAATAATAACTTGGATAATCATTTCATCGTTGAACGGTGCTTTGAAAGCATCATGAATGAAGAAATCGAATTAAAACGAAAGCTACTGGAAACTACAAATGCGGTTAGAAAAAAATTTAAACAAATTAAAGCAGCTAAAGTGCAGAATGAACATGATTTGGAAAAGTTTTATGAACCAGTTTCTAAACCACTAGAATCTATATCTAAAGCCGTAAAGCAGCAGCAGCAACAGTACGCAACTAAAAAATCAAGTACTACGACTAAACCACAAAGTCGGAGTAGCAGCAGCAGCTCGGTGGGAATGGCGAAAATGTTTGAAGAACATCCAACAGAAGCGGATTTTGAAACATCTACACCGATTTCGCAAAAAACACAAATTCCTACACCAAAACGTGGAAATCGTGAGTCACTGTTCGAAACCCCTTCCCCATCAACGATAACATCATCTTACACATCACCACACACATCAAGTGGTAGCAGTTCAGCCGCAAAAACTATTCAAGATTATTTAAATGGATTAAAATTCGAACCGTCCCGTTATGATACCGTGTATGGTGTACGCTTTGGTAAAAAAGACAATAAATCAACAAAATATATTGGCAACTTGGTGGTTCGTTTTCTAACAAACGGAAAGATGGTGTTATACAAGAACAAAACAAACATTGCTGAATTCGATGGAACGGCTGAGCTTTACGATTTGATTTTTCTAAAAAATCCAGCATGCTTAGATAATGAAGACGAAATTAGTCTAGATGTACTTCGAAAATACCAAACCATTTTGAAATTGACGGATGCGGCCTACGACGGTTATGACAAGAAACGTGGTTTAAGGGAAACCCGATGGAGAAAATATTTACGAATCATAAAACCGCTAATTATGGGAACCAAACTGGGTGGTGGTGGTGTAGGAAGAAAAAAAGGCGACAACAAAATCCAACTACCAGCAAAAAAGCGCCTATCGTCGAAATCATCTGAATATGTTTATTGGAATAAACCTAAGGAGTTAGTGGATAGATTACGATTATTGTGGGGGTCAAAAGTAGCTGGACATACCGGACATGATAATGAGATTATGTCAATTATGGAAGAGCTTCGAGAAGAAGGAATAATATATTAAGTTTTGCACGTAGTTGCCATCCTCAGTGTCTGATAAGACGTGGAACCTTATAATATGGATCCTAGCCGAGAAAAAATTAAAGTCGTAAATGAATTACATAGGACAGCAAGGAAAAATTTTGTTAGAAGACGTACAGTCATAAAAGGATATCGAGATTTGTGGCAAATTGATTTGGCGGAAATGCAGCAATATGCTACTGACAATGATGGTTACCGTTACATTGTTGTATGTATAAACTGTTACTCCAAATTCGTGTACACCAAAGCAGTTAAGAATAAGACCGGTGTTGAAGTTACGAATGCCATGAAAAGCATCATTGAAGAAGCATCATATGCACCAAACAATTTACAGAGTGATCAAGGAAAGGAATTTTATAATAGCACCTTTCAAGCCCTCATGAAAAAATATAATATAAACCATTATTCCACATATAGCACGAAAAAAGCGGCAATTGTTGAGCGTGTTATAAGAACTTTGAAAAATAAGTTATATAAACAATTCTCGGCTAGAGGTTCTTACAGATGGTTACAAATATTACCAGCTATAACGAAGACCTATAATAACACTAAACACCGCACCATTGGAATGAAGCCTAACAGTGTAAAAGAGGATACCCCTATTAAAGCATATGACTATTTGAAAATTGCTCCGAAGAAAAAAAAATTTCATTTGGGTGACGTTGTTCGCATTAGCAAGTACAAAGGTGTATTTGACAAAGGATATACGCCTTCCTGGTCCACGGAACTGTTTGAAATAGCAAAAGTTAATATTACAAATCCACCCACCTACTTGCTGCAATCATTGGAAGGTCAACCTATTAAAGGATGTTTTTACGAAGCAGAACTGCAAAAGACAGCTAGCCCTGGTGTTTATTTAGTTGAGAAAATTCTTAGAAAACGCAAGAACAATCAAAACGATCAATTGTTTGTAAAATGGTTAGGTTTTCCAAATCAATTTAATTCTTGGATAGACAAATCAGATATTGTATAAATATTATCAAATAGGTTTTACGTTACGTATGTATGCATTATAAATAATAAAAATAAATATTGCTTTTCATAATTATTCGTTTTATTTTCAATTTAACAGTATAATTATCTTTTTAAATAGAACTTTATCTAGGTTGGTTTCCATTTTGGTTTTTTTGGATCCTTTATCTTCGTTGTAGTATACCGTGCAGCATGTGAGTGAATTTGATACATTTTTTCCTTAAGGTACGTAATTTTGGTCTCATCATCTTCAAACATTTTTTGAAAAACCGGTACTAGCACATTACTAAGTATGGTATTTATCTGCGAACCAAGTTGATGAACTTCCGTAAGGACATATTCTTTGGTAGCAGCATCATTATCATTTATCGGTTGGGCAACATTCCTTAATAATTTTCCCTCTATATCAAAATGTCCATCTGAAGTAAGTTTAAATCCGATTCCGGGCAACCCTCGCGATAAGTTGTTACAAACAGGAGTTTTCTGTCGACCAAATTTATCAATTGTGTTGTTAACACGACCCATTTTAAAGTAAAACTAATTCACTCTCTTTATGTTCAGCCTATATATAAATGACATAACTAATAAAAATTCATTTTACAATACACCATGAAGCAAGTAAGATTTGACGAAGAAAGAAATATTATCCACCGTATGTCTGTTTGGTGTTTTGCATATAGACAAGCCAGACAAAGTAATTTTCAGCAACTAATACTTGATAGATATCGTTTTCAAAGGAGAATTGGAAAAATGGATGTAATGCTAGCGAGGATTTTAGAACGGAACCACAGAAATAATATATATCAAGAGCGATTTGTTAATTCAAATGTATGGTGAATAATAAACATATTTAGTACAAAAAGATTTTTATTAAGATTTAAATAATATATACACACTATCATTAGAAAAACGCACTTTTTCACATAAATTTAAAATTACATGACTATCATAAGAAACTTTTACACTATATCTAAATTGTCTCTATTTTTCGGAATTACCAGCGCTGCCCTTCTTGGTCGAATTCCATGGTCTCACTATTATTACGTTCTGATGAACCTCCTCCCCCTACTCCTCCTCCTCCTCCTTCTAAGAAAACAGGACTTTGCGGTGATTCGTTAATTATTTCGAGATCTTCAAAATTGCTTGAAGAAGTCCAGCGCTGCCCTTCTTGACTGAATTCCGGCGTATCGTGATTATTATGTTCTGATGAACCTCCCACTGAGACAGCGAGACTTTGCAGAGATTCACTAGAATTTTCACGAGATATTTGTTGCGGTGATTTCATCCCATGTTTCTTATGGTACTCATTTTGACACCATTCACAGAAACCCATTATTCCACTAATAAATTCCCAATTTTCGCAATTGGCACACATCTGACGACCGTTTACAGAGAATGGGCGAACAACTGCAATTTGACGTTCACTTTTTGGTGACTGCATTTTGAGAAAATAAATTACTATGTAGTATTCTGGAAGTACTGAAATGCAGACTGAAACAAGAAAGTTTTGTGCCTCTATTTGTATCTGTTAGGTGACCTTCAAACCCCTCCACTCTCATATCCCATGTAAAATCGAGGTCACCATACACAGAATAGACTTGTTTCTTTATCTACATGCGCGTAATACGTATACGCTGAATAGCTTTTTCTTGATTCAACAATTTTGAATCGATTTCCTTAAGTCTTTTTGTAACAGATTGCAAAAAATCTTCATTCGCCTCTTCAGCAAGCTTTTTATTCATTTCATTAAGTTCTTTTCTAACATATTCCAAAACATCATTATTCACTAATTCACTAAGTTTTTTAATAATTTCACGCCTTTGTTCAAGAACATATTCCTGATTAGCGGCATCCCCAGGATTCTTTGGTGGTGCTACATTAGTTAAAGATTTCCCTTGTATATCATATTGACCATCATCGGTCAATCTAAATCCAACTCCTGGTTGTCCAACAAGAACAATGTGATTTTGGTCATTAAATTTTTGGCGCCCAAATTTATCAATTGTGTTGTTAACACGACCCATTTTTAGCTTAAACTGATGTGATTTTTGTGAAGGTTGCCTATTTATAAAAAATTAAACAATAATTTAGGTACATAATCATTTATTTAACATCTCATGTTATTATATTATACAATGAATTAAAGATTTTCTTCATCTTCTTGAACACACTCCATTTCGTCATCGCTAACAGTAGCCAATGCTTTACTATCAACTTCATTGGTGACTGCTTTATTTCCAAGGTCATCAAGAATAGTGGTATCATCTGCGGGAGCCAAACCATATTTTGTAGCTAATTCATCGGGTAAATGGGGCACTTCGAATAGGTAGCTTCCCAATTCTTCATTTATCATTCCAGCGCAAAATTCGTCCAGATCAATGGTTCCATATAGGTATTTCTCGCAAGTATGTGCTCCAGCCGTGAAATTTACGGCGTCTTTCATATACTTCCTATACTGACTTTCACTAAAACCCACATCGGATTTACCATAATTTGCAAAGTGTACTATTTCTTCAGCCAGCTCTCTTAATTTACATGATAACCAATTAATGTACATATCTCGATTTTCAATGACAGTAGGGCAGTCACACATCTTAAATAGAAAATAATGGATATGTGATTGTGTGTGACTGTGTGTTTTTCGATATATACTTAACAAGAACTATTTTATTACATTTTAAATCAACATTAAAATAGCCTAATCAACAATATATTACAAACAACCAAAATTTAACAACGCTCTAGTATTACCTCCAGAGAATACATGTGAGCTTTGCCCCAAATAAGTTAAGGTGTACTGATCACCGGAGTTATTCATCATTTCAATAGTATCCTCTGTCAGAATTTCAGCTACGCGTGATGGTAAAAATGTTTCAAATGTTGCTTGATGTGTTGGATCAAACAATGTGACGATAATGGCTTTTCCAAAACGTGAAGTCAAAGAATTAATTTTTTTTATCATATAAATTTTGCCCACCGTTAATGTAGAGAATTTTCTACGTTCCAGAAATTGAATATCTTGGTTTATCATATTATTAATTTCGGCTATGGTCTGCTTTGAAATGCTCATGATTTAAAATACAATAAAAACAATTACTGTCAAGTACCTTGAATAAACACTTGTAGAACACACCACAAACACAATACTTTATATGCCAAAGCAACAGTTAACGCATACGATGTATGAGTGACAATGAAAGCTATTTTCGAAATGAGCCATATTTATTAGGAAGTAATCCAAGGTCAAG
This sequence comes from Philopedon plagiatum, assembly GCA_963971165.1. NCBI lineage: Eukaryota > Metazoa > Arthropoda > Insecta > Coleoptera > Curculionidae > Philopedon > Philopedon plagiatum. Next base: position 4,342,748 of record OZ020190.1, on the reverse strand, counting down.
TATTTATTTATGGTGGGAGGAATACATCCGACGACCTCGAAAAATACAAAACAAATGTAACCTTGAAATAAGCGTCGTCCACCTGGTCATCACCAAACAAAGAAACATCTGTTCGCGTTCAAGGCCAAGCAAATGTAACCTTGAAATAAGCGTCGTACACCTGGTCATCACCAAACAAAGAAACAGCTGCTCGCATTCATTGAAAATATGCACCGCAAATGTAACCTTGAAATAAGCATCGTACACCTGGTCATCACCAAACAAAGAAACATCTGCTCGCGTTCAAGGCCAAGTTCTTGACCTTGACCTTGGAATAACACCTGCGCATATCAAGGCCAAATAACAATAGCACACCTGGGCGTTCAAGGTCGACCCTACTGCGCATGCGGAGACTCGGGGAGCATCATATCCCTCTACTTTCGTGATTTGTATTCCCTGTTTATATTAAGATGTCTCGACTTAGAACAAATGTTTTCTTGGCTATTATGCGAATACGTAATACAAACACAAAGCTTTTTTGTAGAACTTCGCAAGTCAAATTCCTTTATAGCCTAAGAGCTGGCGAGTTCAAATCACACTATTTCACTTATTTACCAAAATTGATATTGCCAAATTTTACCATGTGAGATAATTTTAACGGCCAGATTCTCCAACGTTAGATCGGTCTAATAAGGAATGGGCACGTATTTTTTTAATGGATAAATCGTTTAAGAAAGTCATTACAAATTCAAAAATATTATTTTGAAGAAAATTACTAGGATAATTTATTCGCAAATGTTAACAGTTATCTATTTATCTTATAATTCATTTGTTATTGTTTATAATCACTGGTTATTGCTTTCAAATATTAATAACTATTAAAAATAAACATTTATTGTTTAAGAGAATAATTCATTTTGCATAAAAACAAAATTATAAATTCACGGTGACTAAAGTATTATTGTCGACCTTGACATTAACTTTGACTTAGCTACGAAGAAGATTTAAAAAGGTAGAAGGTATTTCGTTCGCAACCTGGGGAGTTACGTTTAAAGTATATTTATGCGAAATAACTTTTAATTTGCAATATTTCAAAAACGATTAAAAATCCGTATAGGGTAGATTATACAAAATATGTCTAGAACCTCCCTTAGAATCCAAAAATATGATAAAAATCATATCATCCCATTTAAAGTAAGCGAGAAAATCGATGTTTTATATTGTTTTATTTTATTCGATGCTCAATTATTTTGCTAATAAAATATATGAATGATCCATATACATCCCCAAAACTTTCATATTTAAGATTTTTTCCCATCTTTAAAAATTAAAATGTTATAAGGCCTGTTCATTGTTATTTTGATATCCCGGTACATTTATTTTTGTTACAATAAATAAAAAGAATTTGTAACGAAATTTTAAAGACAAAAACCGAGTATGAAAATGAATCTGAATCTGGATTCCAATGTAATCCGAGAACCTTAATTCCTAACGATTCGTCCGAATTAAATTCTCTTGAAATTTGTTGCTGACGACAAGGCTTAGGAATACTTTCTAGAAATTGAGAAAGATTAGTGGTCAATTTTCTTAGTTCGAAACAACCACATCTAAGAAATGAAATGAGTTGATTTCTAGCAGAGATGACCCGAGAGAGCGAAGAGAAATCCGAAACAATGTCATCCACAAAAATAGCGCGACGCAGAATTTCACAAGCAATAGAGAATCTACGTCCTTCATCTCGGACTAGTTGAGCAATTAATTGTTCGTAGAGCAAGAAACGGCGATTAACACCGAAAGCAACTTTTAAAAGACGATAAATTTGAATAGGTTGTTTGGTAGAAAATCGCCAAAAAAATCTTTGATAATAATCAGCATCATTTTGAAAAAGACATAATTGGGATTACATCTGCTTAATATCGGCAGTAAAAACGCAAACTTGACTTCGAAATCTGATCAAGTTTCAGCAAGTTATCCGATTGTTCTTGCACAATTTCGTTCCGGTCATTGTTAAATATTCCTTTGATTCAAATGTAATGATTCTTCTCCACGAAATCTCCTAACCTTTGGGAAATAATCAAGACAATATATGAATACAGGAATTCACCATGTACTAGTGTTATAATTATAACACGTTTATTTACATGACATGGTGACGTCACAACCAATAGTATCACGTTTTGCAATTTTCGTATTTTGTATGAATTTGTATTCCCTATAATCAAACTGACAAATGCAAGAATCAGATAAGTAAGTTTTTTTGCTAATTCATAAAGAAAAGGACAATTTTAGTACGTACTTTCCACAATAACAGAACTAGATCCATTTTAGTAACACGTTCCAAGATGAAAATCATTTGGAAATCAAGTAAATCGCTGAAATTTTAAAATAACATCATTTTTTAATGACGGCAGGACCAAAACCGGTCAAACTTACCCGATCAACTAAAATATCTATAATAATTTAAACCAGTACTAAATCTTAAACCTTTTTAGTGAATTTGAGCGTAAATTTATTCAGTCAGATTTATACACTCCTGTTCTGCAATGTTCTAATTATATTATATAGAGCCTGCGAAAATGAGCATCAGGAGAATGCAAGAAATGACAGAACACTTACCGCATTTAAAACATCTGTGTGCTGGACAGAGAATACCAGCGACCATTTAAAGTCCGTTTCTTCAATATAGTGCATATTCTGCATGACATTCCTGAAACGCAAAATGAGCAGAATTCCTTCTAAATGTAATACACAGAGAATCTAGAACATATAAATAATGTGGACGGACAAATTGCATTATCTTTTACTTAAATCACATTTTCCAAAACTTTTTCTATATCCTAGATCCTAATATAGACTGGAATTCTAGACATAATTGTAGTAAAAATGAAAAAAAAATAATTCTTTGCCCGTGAAATTCTTAATTCTGGTCCAGATGCTCTCCTAAAAACGCGATTTCGGGGCCCTTACACCTAATCAGACAGGCTTACACCAAGGGTGTGCCTGAAAAAGAGCAAAGACCCAGAAATCACGATAGCAGGAGGGCACCTGGACCAGAGTAAAAATGAGCCCCTTTCTTTTAGTTATTCAGATGGACGTGAAGAGTCTGATTTTCATTTTGGTATAACATGGTTTGTTCTTCAGATACCCAGGGTGTAAGCCTGTAAAGGGTTAGTTTCGTCGTTTCATAGATTTTTAAAGAATTTAGTGAATTTCACCATTTAGCACTCCAGATAGCTTATAGAACGAGTATGCTACCCGCCTGAATTGGACCTATATTTTCAGCAAAGTCTGTTTTTTATGCTTTGTGCGTTCTACTAACGAGTGATTATGAACACGAGTGGTGTAGTAGGTACTCTATAAAATAGGTTTGTAATTGAATTTGAAATTTGGTTTGTTATTGAGGCGATGTTTAATATGCTTTTTTTAAAAATATATTATGGTCTTACATGTTTGGACTTAAGGGAAACCCGTTATATTTGTGTGTTAAATTCTTATATGGTAACAATATAGTAGTTCGGGGTAAGTAGAGGCGGAGTAAGAATTGTACACATTTTGTTTTCGAACATATATACCGGGTGTCAACGAGATCACTTTCCGGCTCCCATTTATTTAGTTTTTAATCGAACAAGATGAAACTTGGCAGGAGTCATAGGCTAATAACAAGACACTTTTTGAGGTACTTGTCAAATTTCGACGACTTCCGGTTTAGACGGAAGTGACCCCAACTTTGAATTTTCAAATGAGACACCCTGTATATTTTTTGATTTTTGGAATCTAGAGATCATTCTACGTACAACTGTATTATAGTTATTACTTTTTGTGTCAATTTAACATTTTTAAAGCAAATTTTTTGTTTTAATCTAGAGTGCCATGACCCACCTTAAATCGTACTAATAGACGTTTACACCTGCACAAAAATACCTACACAATTTTATCACCTTTCATTTGTCTTACCAGGGCGTTCAAAGTTGACTAAATCACTTTTTTGATAATAACTTTAAAAAATTAAATACAACTATAACACTTTCATAGTATAATTAGATGTAGTTTTTTATTACGAATCCAACGGTGCACCACAACATCAAAATTATCTTGGATTTTCTAAAGAAAACTGCATTTTATTGTCAAAGCCATTTGTTATGGTTTGATCAAACATGTAACTGCACGACGATCAAATATGATATCTACTTAGCCTTGACAAACAATCAAATTATAGATGTTTAAAAAATAACGGAAGGAAGCCTAAAAATATTGTTAAGTTTGCAATGGAAAACAATTTAATTCAGGATAAATGACAGAATTTTACAAATTTGTAAACAATTATTTTTTCTGGTGTTTAATACTATGTTTCTGGTTTGTGGCGAATTGTTTACAGCCACCCATTATTATTATTCAGATTTGTCAAGGCTAAGTAGATATCATATTTGATCGTCGTGCAGTTGCATGTTTGATCAAACCATATAAAATGGCTATTTGCAATAAATTGCAGTTTTCTTTAGAAAATCCAAGAGAATTTTGATGTTGTGATGCACCGTTGAATTCGTAATAAAAAACTACATCTAATTATACTATGAAAGTGTTATAGTTGTATTTAATTTTTTTAAGTTATTATCAAAAAAGTGATTTAGTCAACTTTGAACGCTCTGGTAAGACAAATCAAAGGTGATAAAATTGTGTAGGTATTTTTGGGCAGATGTGCACGTCTATTTGAACGATTTAAGGTGTTTTAAAAATAGTAAATTGACACAAAAAGTAATAAAAATAATACAGTTGTCCTTAAAATGATCTCTAGATTCCAAAAATCAAGAAATATACAGGGTGTCTCATTTGAAAATCTAAAGTTGGTGTCACTTCCGGCTAAACCGGAAGTCGTTGAAATTTGACAAGTACCTAGAAAAGTTACTTTTTATTGCCCTATGACTCCTGCCAAGTTTCATCTTGTTCGATTAAATACTAAAGAAATGGCAGCCGGAAAGTGATCTCGTTGACACCCGGTACATATATATATTTTTAAATAACTTCCTTAAATGGACATTTTTTCAAATAACACATATCTCGAAAATACACTTTTAAAAATCAATTAATGTATCATTTTGTTTACGCATATTTTTGTTTTTTCATCTGAGACAGCCCCATAGAGTTAAGCCTACATACTAACGTAACAAATCGTCAGAAGATAATAGAAATGCAATCTATTGACATGTGATTTAAAGGAGTAGAGGTTGGGAGTAGAAAGGAAAACATCTTGCAGGCAATTTGTTCCATAATCTGGAGATACTAGATATGAATGAGCGAGATAAGTGGGATGTTCTAGGTTTTTGTAGCTGGACAGTAGAGGGATGCATACGTAACGCGCCTCTTGTTATTCTATTTGGAACAGTCAAGGGGAGGATTATAGCGGTTAGTTCTTTAGAGCAAAATCCGTGGAAGTATCGGTAGAAAAGGAATAAAACCCCAACAGCGGGACGATGAGCGAGAGAATTTTCTTGTGAGAGGCGGGTCATTGATGAGTCTCTTTTGGATAGAATCAAGGATGTTAAGTGTCGAAGGTGATGTTGCTCCCAAGATGTGGGTTCAGTACTCTAGGTTAGGTTGGTAAACATAGGGAGTGTGTAAGTTAGAAGGGGAAAGTATTTTTTGTCTCGAAAGGAGAAAACCAAGGTTTTTAGCTGCTGATGTGGCTATTGAAATAAAGTGTTTGTGCCAGCTGCAATCCAACGTTTTATTGTTCTGTAGGGCTTAGCCATTCATGTGGATGGGGTAAGTTTTGCCGGATTTATTGCGTGACAGGAAGCAAGACTGGGTTTTGGAGACGTTGGCCTGAACAAGATTTTTGGCACTCCAGTCAAAGATTAATTAAAGATTTTTGGAAGAGGACAGGTGCATAGATCTGCGTCTATTATCCAGCTCTAGATTCGAGACTTGTCTGGAAAAATGAATGTTGGAAAGAAGAGTACGTGAGCGTAACTGTAGATAGGATTGGTAGTTGAAACAGGTCATTAATGTGAAGTACTGGTACGCCAACCTTAATAGGATGGAAGTTAGATGAGTAATCGTCCACCACAACAGACATGCGCCGATTAGAGAGAAAGCTACCGATCCAGGTGCATAGTTTGGGAGAAAAACCTTAAGGATCCTTATAAATGTAAACAAATTTACACATATAGCTTCATATTTTTCAATTTTAATAAAAATATTACCCATTGCCCACCATACATATTCTCACCATTACACTCTAATAAGAATTTATGAGATATGGTTTAAGTACATATATTTTTTTATTGCGAGTGGATTTAGCACAATAAATATGACATGATAAAGGCGTCATTCCTGCTATCTCAATTTTCGCTATATTTTCCGCCTTTTCTTTCTAATATTTCCCTGCTATTCATCATAATAAAAATGTACAAGGAATCCTGCTGTTATTTTTGCAGGCGCCTGCTGTAACAACTGGCGTCGTTTAATAAAATACACGCATTTTTATTAGAAAATGGCAACACATCTTGGGGTTTGTGTTGATTTACCGGGAATTCTTTTTGGGAATGGGCGGATAAAGGTTGTAACTAAATGTTTTAAAATTGGAGGTAAAATTCAGTTTTGAGTTTAAAGAGATTCTTTAAAAATGAACTGAAATTGTTCGACTCCCTATCGATTAATCACGTGGCAAAGTTAATCACTTTTGTGTTTATTGCAGATTTTTTTAAATTTTAGTACAACGGTAAATTTTATATCAGATTTTGATAGCTTTTAATTATAGTTTCCCCTTTTTAATCTGTTGCATTTTAGAGATAAGAAGTCAAAGAAATAACGTGTCTTTATAATTTATTTATTTGTACATCAGATATCAATTTCAAATTCAAAATAACAATAAAATACTTATTTATAACAGTTCAAAACCCTATCTATAAACATAGACCTTTGTATGTCCCCAGTAATTTGTACCCCTTTTGTCACCTGTTTATGTCTGCGACACCACAAGTGACTTTCTTGTCTACACTTTGCCGCTGATTTTCTTGACTACGCCTATCCCATAGCTCACACTTCTAATGTCTCCGACACCGATGGTGATCCTCATGAAGCTTTTCTGTACCTATTTCTTTGCCTAAACCCCTACACCTGTTACTGTGCGTCTGCAGCATACCTCTGCAGGCACTTAATTACTTCGTCCCTTTATATAACCCTTTTTCTTTGATAACATGGATAATCTGCATTTTATTATTTGTATCGCTCCTTGTGACGTGTACCTATAATTTTTATTTAAACTTAAAATACCTTATAACACTCTGTATACCCAAATTACGTACACGCTCGAGATAATGCTACTACGTAGTGTGGAATGTCATTCAGCGGAACCCCACTGTCGGACAATCCGTGAGGAGCCGAAAACCTGAGCAGTGGAACACCACTATTAAATTAATTAACTGTAATAAGCCACCATCAGCCTTCAATACCTAAACAAAATATCGGACATCTTAACGTATAACATATAAAAGTGCAATAAAAGTTAGGAGTCCACCTGCTCTTTGCATGTTCCACTTTTCTTCTCGAGCAGGCGTTGTTTTCTTATTACTAAGGCGCCGAAAACCTCGAAAGCGCACTATCGTCGACTAACCCTTTCTAAAGAGAAACCATCGCACCGCTTTATATATACCTATTATATGTTAACGTTCTACTGGTAGCATCATGCCAATACATAAACCATCTCCCTACTTTATTGTAGCCTGCAATCTTGATAATAAGTTAGTAAAATGCGACAATGCATATTTACTCAAACCCAATTTTTAATATTTCTCGTCACTAATGCCGATTACGTTTAATTTCTTGAATTACCTTTTTATATCTACCCTGTTGGTTCACTGACCATTGATTTTTTCTTTGTAATGCCAAATAATCCCCGGAAGACAAACTGGTCATCTGTATCTATTGAATAAGAAGGGTACTCTTGGACTTGCGCAATTTATTGACACCATTATCTGGTACCGTTAGAAAATAGGTCTCATTTTCATTCATAATTTATGTAAAATAATCTTTGATAAACTTATTTTATACTTCCATTTAAAGTTCTCCCCCTAATGTTGCCCCCTTTCTAAGGTTTTAGTTTAATATTTTTAAATCGTTTTTTTATATTGTTAATTAGATTAAACTGTACTCTACGACTGCCATTATTTTGATTCGCATAATATGTATGTTACATTAAATTACAGTACTGGATTCAATTTTGTTACCAAAAATACCTAAGTAGTAAGTAGTGTGTTGAGTTGACGTTTATTACAATATTATTACAGGTCAATTTATTGTCGGGTAGTGTGTTGAGTTGACGTTTATTAAAATAGTATTGTCATATTTCATTTGCTCAGGTAAGCGCCTAGTCAATTTAAGATTTTCCCTCGAAGTGACGTCATAACGTAACATACCGTTGTAAGTGTATCGTGACAAGTATGCTTTGAACAAGAAATTTTATTTCATGTAATCTGTTTCACTTATAAATTTCACGAAATTAATTTCTCTAGTGTGTCATCCGCCAAAGAATCCGGCATGGAAAAAAAATTGTTAATAAAAATCTCAATAAATCTCAAACAACCATCATATATTTGATTTATGTAGAGAACACAATAAATATTTTAGGTTTATTCGGATTATATGTATATTCCCTACTTAAGACACACTATGTCCTACCTTAAAAATTGACTTTTATACTTACGATCCATTATTTTCAAAATGCCTCGAATTAAAACTGTAACAAAAACCACTTTCGGTAAATACTGGGAAAAAAAGGTCACAGCAGTGCGTACTGGATAAAGAGCCTTTAAACCTGCATTGACCAAAAACATCATGACAATTGTTCATAATCTAAAAAATTAACATTGAATTAAAATATACCTAGAGCAATCCAGGAAAATCTATTTTTATATTCTTTTATCTTGGACAGCCCTCGTAGACTTAAGTATAAGTACTGACATGCCATGAACGCCTAAAAAGAAGGGAAGTGCAATCTATTGATACGGGATTTAAATGATTAAAGGTTAAGAGAGGAAGGAACATCTCTGCATGTAATTTTTTCCATAATCTGGCGACCCTGGGCTTGAATGGCTGGAAAAGAAGGATGTTTTGGGTTTTTGGTAGCTCGGCTGTAAAGGGATGCATACATGACACGTGAAATTTTCTTGTGAGATCTGGGTCTCACTGATCAGTCTTTTGGATAGAATCAAGGATGGTAAGTATTAACGGTGATGCCACTTCCTAGAATTGGGGACAGTACATTTATGTCTTATTGGAGAAGTATTAAGAATTATTAGAGAATATCGAACACACTACATAGAAAACCTAAAGAATAAAGTGAGTTTTACTCAATACAAGCAATTTTAATTTATAATCTAATGATTTAACTGCAAAGTAAAAAAGAAATATTATTTGTTTTTCTTTTAATGTGTTGATGATAATAATGCTTATCGATGTTGACATGTCAATATTTGCTAAAAAATCTGCCATCCCTAAACGTTGGAGACTGAAAATTGAGTATCGTACCTTAAAAACTACTTTTCTGATGTCCTCGTTCCGTTCCAAATAATGTATATTATCAGGATACTTCTGTACAAACTCCGGTATTGAGTTGATGGTTAGACGGCTTAAGTCATAAAAGAATGTGGCTTTTTCATCATCGAAACTACTATTCTCCCTGAAAAAACGTATGTTACATTTATCAAAAAATTATCCAACATTCAATAGAGCATATGCATATTTACCCAAATAAATCTGAAATATATTTTTTCTATTCCCTATTTAAAATAAATATTTGTGATGATTGTTTTCATTGTATTGTATTGTATGTAATTATTTTGGTCTTTACTAACTAAAAAAGAACGATTTTCTACTGTAAATTTTCGCGCGAATTTCGAACTTGTAAAATGTGATTCCATTGGCTGTGACGTCAAAAGTGTTAATAAGCACGTGGCGAATTCCAGTATTGTAGAGTCATCGAAAAATCAATAAAAATGGCATTTAATGCGTAATTCATCCAATGAAATATCCCTGCACTTAAACTAGAAGCTTTCTAAAATCTTATTTGTGTATATTTCAAGCCAAAATCGGTCCAGGAACCTTCCAATCTTACAAGAAAAGCTGTCATTTTTGCGAAATTTTGACACGACATATTTTAATAATTTTGACGTAAATAAACTGCAATTCTTTGTTTTCATGGCAGTCAACGGTCGAAAATTTAAAAGTTTCAAATTTTGCACGTCCTCCATGCAAAGAAATATATTAATTTGTAACTTAAACGAAAAAATAAGCGATTTAAATTAAAGGGAGGGATTCAGCGGATTCTTAGATAATTAACGGACAAAATAAACCCAAAAAGAATCACTAAGTAAGAAAAATAGTATAGAATAATATAGAAAGGTATAACATTTAGAGAGTTCATTTGGCCTCTAACATAAATTTAGCAATCTTTGCAAACGCGGCTGGTTTTTCTCTCCGGACACGTGTTTCGGCTACCTCATAGCCATCATCAGCGGAGCTGTATAACCAGAAAGAAATGAAAAGCCCTCATAGTTGAGACAGTTAAGACCGTCTTAGAACTATGGATTTCAAGTTGTGATGGAATGCAGTTTGCAAAGATTTAATGCTATTTGACTGTGAAATACCGCAGTGTGCTGGTATTTGTTAGTGTGTCACGCCATCTGTGTTTTTAGGCCGCAAGTTGAAAGCCATTCTTTAATGCAAGCGCTCTCGCGTTGATTAAGGATGGTTCACCCTTCAAGTGTTACACGTTAGGTGTCATCCGGTGATGGCACATCTTAGGTGCTATTATAATCACCGGTTTGTCCATTGTGTAGACCCTTTTTTCGACATAACGAAGCTCTGACAAAAATGAGCAGTATCAAATATAGAAAAGATTTTTTTCCTCGGTATAGTCACCGAAACGACATAATATAGAAATATATATAAAGGTACAACATTTAGACCGGTGTGAACTTGGCAGCCAAAAGTTAGCAGCCAACTTTCCGGAAACACCCGAAGGACCAGTGGCGTAACGAATATTAAATCTTGTCCGGCGCATTCACCAAAAAAATTAATAACACAGTTAAAAATTGGTTGATTTGGAGTTACCTCACGGACGTTAAAAAAAGTCTACACTTTCATTTTAGTTGCAGTCGCTAGGGAGAACAGTGTAAAATATAATACAGTCCTTAGATTTTTTTGAAACTGGGTGAAAAATTAAATTGCTGCTGGATATGAAGACAGTACAGCTTTCTACACTTGTATTTTAGTTTTAAACGGCAGGGAGGATGGTATTAACTATATGCAGCACTTAGATTTTCTTGCAAACTTGTAAGAGGGCAGTTACAGGGTGAAAAAGAACGTGATTTCTGCTTGATACGAATATTTTTATTTGAGCTTTCTACACATCCAATTTAGTTTAGGTTAGTAGGGAGGATTGTACTAAATATATTTCAGCACTCAGATTTTCTTGCAAACCCGTACGAGGGTAGTTACAGGGTGAAAAATGATATAGCTGCTTGATACACATATTTTTATTTGAGCTTTCTACACTTCCAATTTAGTTTTAATCAGAAGGGAGGATAGTATTAAACATATTTCAGCATTCAGATTTTCTTGCAAACCCGTACGAGGGTAGTAACAGGGTGAAAATGAGATAGCTCCTGGATACAGATATTTTTATTTGAGCTTTCTACACTTCCAATTTAGTTTTAATCGGAAGGGAGGAGAGTATTTAATATATTTCAGCATTCAGATTTTCTTGCAAACCCGTACGAGGGTAGTTACAGGGTGAAAAATGTGATAGCTGCTGGATACAAACATTTTTATTTGGGCTTTCTACACTTCCAATTTAGTTTTAATCGGAAGGGAGGATTGTACTAAATATATTTCAGCACTTAGATTTTCTTGCAAACCCGTACGGGGGTAGTTACAGGGTGAAAAATTAGATAGCTCCTGGATACAGATATTTTTATTTGAGCTTTCTACACTTCCAATTTAGTTTTAATCGGAAGGGAGGAGAGTATTTAATATATTTCAGCATTCAGATTTTCTTGCAAACCCGTACGAGGGTAGTTACAGGGTGAAAAATGTGATAGCTGCTGGATACAAACATTTTTATTTGAGCTTTCTACACTTCCAATTTAGTTTTAATCGGAAGGGAGGATTGTACTAAATATATTTCAGCACTTAGATTTTCTTGCAAACCCGTACGAGGGTAGTTAAAGGGTGAAAAATGAGGTAGCTGCTGGATACAATTATTTTTATCTGAGCTTTCTACACTTCCAATTTGGTTTTAATCGGTAGGGAGGATAGTATTAAATATATTGCTGCATTCAGATTTTCTTGCAAATCCGTACGAGGGTAGTTACAGGGTGAAAAAGGGTGAAAAATGAGATAGCTGCTGGATACAAATATTTTTATTTGAGCTTTCTACACTTCCAATTTAGTTTTAATCGGAAGGGAGGAGAGTATTTAATATATTTCAGCATTCAGATTTTCTTGCAAACCCGTACGAGGGTAGTTACAGGGTGAAAAATGTGATAGCTGCTGGATACAATTATTTTTATCTGAGCTTTCTACACTTCCAATTTGGTTTTAATCGGTAGGGAGGATAGTATTAAATATATTGCTGCATTCAGATTTTCTTGCAAACCCGTACGAGGGTAGTTACAGGGTGAAAAAGGGTGAAAAATGAGATAGCTGCTGGATACAAATATTTTTATTTGAGCTTTCTACACTTCCAATTTAGTTTTAATCGGAAGGGAGGAGAGTATTTAATATATTTCAGCATTCAGATTTTCTTGCAAACCCGTACGAGGGTAGTTACAGGGTGAAAAATGTGATAGCTGCTGGATACAAACATTTTTATTTGGGCTTTCTACACTTCCAATTTAGTTTTAATCAGAAGGGAGGATAGTATTAAACATATTTCAGCATTCAGACTCTCTTGCAAACCCGTACGAGGGTAGTAACAGGGTGAAAATGAGATAGCTCCTGGATACAGATATTTTTATTTGAGCTTTCTACACTTCCAATTTAGTTTTAATCGGAAGGGAGGAGAGTATTTAATATATTTCAGCATTCAGATTTTCTTGCAAACCCGTACGAGGGTAGTTAAAGGGTGAACAATGAGGTAGCTGCTGGATACAATTATTTTTATCTGAGCTTTCTACACTTCCAATTTGGTTTTAATCGGTAGGGAGGATAGTATTAAATATATTGCTGCATTCAGATTTTCTTGCAAACCCGTACGAGGGTAGTTACAGGGTGAAAAAGGGTGAAAAATGAGATAGCTGCTGGATACAAATATTTTTATTTGAGCTTTCTACACTTCCAATTTAGTTTTAATCGGAAGGGAGGAGAGTATTTAATATATTTCAGCATTCAGATTTTCTTGCAAACCCGTACGAGGGTAGTTACAGGGTGAAAAATGTGATAGCTGCTGGATACAATTATTTTTATCTGAGCTTTCTACACTTCCAATTTGGTTTTAATCGGTAGGGAGGATAGTATTAAATATATTGCTGCATTCAGATTTTCTTGCAAACCCGTACGAGGGTAGTTACAGGGTGAAAAAGGGTGAAAAATGAGATAGCTGCTGGATACAAATATTTTTATTTGAGCTTTCTACACTTCCAATTTAGTTTTAATCGGAAGGGAGGAGAGTATTTAATATATTTCAGCATTCAGATTTTCTTGCAAACCCGTACGAGGGTAGTTACAGGGTGAAAAATGTGATAGCTGCTGGATACAAACATTTTTATTTGGGCTTTCTACACTTCCAATTTAGTTTTAATCAGAAGGGAGGAGAGTATTTAATATATTTCAGCATTCAGATTTTCTTGCAAACCCGTACGAGGGTAGTTACAGGGTGAAAAATGTGATAGCTGCTGGATACAAACATTTTTATTTGGGCTTTCTACACTTCCAATTTAGTTTTAATCGGAAGGGAGGATTGTACTAAATATATTTCAGCACTTAGATTTTCTTGCAAACCCGTACGGGGGTAGTTACAGGGTGAAAAATTAGATAGCTCCTGGATACAGATATTTTTATTTGAGCTACTGACTAAAACTAAATTGGAAGTGTAGAAAGCTCAAATAAAAATATTTGTATCCAGCAGCTATCTCATTTTTCACCCTTTTTCACCCTGTAACAACCCTCGTACGGGTTTGCAAGAAAATCTGAATGCAGCAATATATTTAATACTATCCTCCCTACCGATTAAAACCAAATTGGAAGTGTAGAAAGCTCAGATAAAAATAATTGTATCCAGCAGCTACCTCATTTTTCACCCTTTAACTACCCTCGTACGGGTTTGCAAGAAAATCTAAGTGCTGAAATATATTTAGTACAATCCTCCCTTCCGATTAAAACTAAATTGGAAGTGTAGAAAGCTCAAATAAAAATGTTTGTATCCAGCAGCTATCACATTTTTCACCCTGTAACTACCCTCGTACGGGTTTGCAAGAAAATCTGAATGCTGAAATATATTAAATACTCTCCTCCCTTCCGATTAAAACTAAATTGGAAGTGTAGAAAGCTCAAATAAAAATATCTGTATCCAGGAGCTATCTAATTTTTCACCCTTTAACTACCCTCGTACGGGTTTGCAAGAAAATCTAAGTGCTGAAATATATTTAGTACAATCCTCCCTTCCGATTAAAACTAAATTGGAAGTGTAGAAAGCCCAAATAAAAATGTTTGTATCCAGCAGCTATCACATTTTTCACCCTGTAACTACCCTCGTACGGGTTTGCAAGAAAATCTGAATGCTGAAATATATTAAATACTCTCCTCCCTTCCGATTAAAACTAAATTGGAAGTGTAGAAAGCTCAAATAAAAATATCTGTATCCAGGAGCTATCTAATTTTTCACCCTGTAACTACCCCCGTACGGGTTTGCAAGAAAATCTAAGTGCTGAAATATATTTAGTACAATCCTCCCTTCCGATTAAAACCAAATTGGAAGTGTAGAAAGCCCAAATAAAAATGTTTGTATCCAGCAGCTATCACATTTTTCACCCTGTAACTACCCTCGTACGGGTTTGCAAGAAAATCTGAATGCTGAAATATATTAAATACTCTCCTCCCTTCCGATTAAAACTAAATTGGAAGTGTAGAAAGCTCAAATAAAAATATCTGTATCCAGGAGCTATCTAATTTTTCACCCTTTAACTACCCTCGTACGGGTTTGCAAGAAAATCTAAGTGCTGAAATATATTTAGTACAATCCTCCCTTCCGATTAAAACTAAATTGGAAGTGTAGAAAGCCCAAATAAAAATGTTTGTATCCAGCAGCTATCACATTTTTCACCCTGTAACTACCCTCGTACGGGTTTGCAAGAAAATCTGAATGCTGAAATATATTAAATACTCTCCTCCCTTCCGATTAAAACTAAATTGGAAGTGTAGAAAGCTCAAATAAAAATATCTGTATCCAGGAGCTATCTAATTTTTCACCCTGTAACTACCCCCGTACGGGTTTGCAAGAAAATCTAAGTGCTGAAATATATTTAGTACAATCCTCCCTTCCGATTAAAACTAAATTGGAAGTGTAGAAAGCCCAAATAAAAATGTTTGTATCCAGCAGCTATCACATTTTTCACCCTGTAACTACCCTCGTACGGGTTTGCAAGAAAATCTGAATGCTGAAATATATTAAATACTCTCCTCCCTTCCGATTAAAACTAAATTGGAAGTGTAGAAAGCTCAAATAAAAATATCTGTATCCAGGAGCTATCTAATTTTTCACCCTTTAACTACCCTCGTACGGGTTTGCAAGAAAATCTAAGTGCTGAAATATATTTAGTACAATCCTCCCTTCCGATTAAAACTAAATTGGAAGTGTAGAAAGCCCAAATAAAAATGTTTGTATCCAGCAGCTATCACATTTTTCACCCTGTAACTACCCTCGTACGGGTTTGCAAGAAAATCTGAATGCTGAAATATATTAAATACTCTCCTCCCTTCCGATTAAAACTAAATTGGAAGTGTAGAAAGCTCAAATAAAAATATCTGTATCCAGGAGCTATCTCATTTTCACCCTGTTACTACCCTCGTACGGCTTTGCAAGAAAATCTGAATGCTGAAATATGTTTAATACTATCCTCCCTTCTGATTAAAACTAAATTGGAAGTGTAGAAAGCTCAAATAAAAATATGTGTATCAAGCAGCTATATCATTTTTCACCCTGTAACTACCCTCGTACGGGTTTGCAAGAAAATCTGAGTGCTGAAATATATTTACTACAATCCTCCCTACTAACCTAAACTAAATTGGATGTGTAGAAAGCTCAAATAAAAATATGTGTATCAAGCAGCTATATCATTTTTCACCCTGTAACTACCCTCGTACGGGTTTGCAAGAAAATCTGAGTGCTGAAATATATTTAGTACAATCCTCCCTACTAACCTAAACTAAATTGGATGTGTAGAAAGCTCAAATAAAAATATTCGTATCAAGCAGAAATCACGTTCTTTTTCACCCTGTAACTGCCCTCTTACAAGTTTGCAAGAAAATCTAAGTGCTGCATATAGTTAATACCATCCTCCCTGCCGTTTAAAACTAAAATACAAGTGTAGAAAGCTGTACTGTCTTCATATCCAGCAGCAATTTAATTTTTCACCCAGTTTCAAAAAAATCTAAGGACTGTATTATATTTTACACTGTTCTCCCTAGCGACTACAACTAAAATGAAAGTGTAGACTTTTTTTAACGTCCGTGAGGTAACTCCAAATCAACCAATTTTTAACTGTGTTATTAATTTTTTTGGTGAATGCGCCGGACAAGATTTAATATTCGTTACGCCACTGGTCCTTCGGGTGTTTCCGGAAAGTTGGCTGCTAACTTTTGGCTGCCAAGTTCACACCGGTAACATTTAGAGAGTTCATTTGGCCTCTAACATAAATTTAGCAATCTTTGCAAACGCGGCTGGTTTTTCTCTCCGGACACGTGTTTCGGCTACCTCATAGCCATTATCAGCGGAGCTGTATAACCAGAAAGAAATGAAAAGCCCTCATAGTTGAGACAGTTAAGACCGTCTTAGAACTATGGAGGTAGCCGAAACACGTGTCCGGAGAGAAAAACCAGCCGCGTTTGCAAAGATTGCTAAATTTATGTTAGAGGCCAAATGAACTCTCTAAATGTTGTACCTTTATATATTTTTCTATATTATGTCGTTTCGGTGACTATACCGAGGAAAAAAATCTTTTCTGTATAGAATAATGTCGGTTAAAATATGATTTGTTGGAAAAAATCAAAAAAATTCAGTTTTTACCCCTTAAATACGCCCCTGGATGACCCATTCTGTATTCATTTTAAAGTCTGAATATCCTTCTATAAACTTGGAAAAAATAGATAGGAAAAATACGGAATGATTTAAAGTTACCAATGTAGAGTGCAGAAAAAGTCAAAAAATCGAAATTTAATCGGCGATTGCTCCCTTGCTACAAAGAATGAAGACCTAAAAGCCTAAAATATAATTTTTAAAAAAATTAAAATGACTATAACTTTCTACTAACACATTTTTCTCTCTTCAAATTTAAAAATTGTCGACAAAATGATGTCGTGTTTATTTTTTTCCCCGGCTCCTCCGAAAAAATTTAACTTTACTTCTCAAATTGCAAAATATTTTTTTTTCTGTACCAAAACAATCCTAGTAGGCTCACTAGTAGCAACAGAAATATAAAACTTTAAAATTTCAACAGCCGCCACTGCTAAGAGCACTATTAAAGGGCTGAAAGCTATTTTCATTCTCTAATTAATAAAAAGAAAGTAAAAATTTACACGACATTGTTCATCAGATTAATGCAATGCAAATTTTTGACGATTTTAAATTTTTTTCGGGGTCAAAATGGATCCAAATCGAAATCCCATGTACATCATCGAAAAGAGCTCGTCGAAGTACGTGATTTGTGTATTTTTTAGTTCCTTCGTTCTTTATAGGAAGGGAGCGATCGATGATCAAATTTCGAATTTTTACTATTTTTTTTATGAGATCCATACATTCGAATCACTCTGTATCTTCCAACTTTTTCAACGCTATTCCTTAGGGAGATAATCAGGCTCTAGAATGAATCCAGAATGGGTCATCCAGGACCGGATGTAGGGGGTAAAAACTAATTTTTTCTCTTTTTTTCCATTAAAACTCATCTATAAACCGCATTTTTCTATCTTATTTTTCTTATTTACCAGTTTTTTCTTGGTTTCATTTCTTCCCTTAGCGCTAACAACGGCAACTTTTATACTTCACGTCTATAATTGGGCCACCACACTCTATTTCTGTGCTAAATTTCAAAATTTTACGTCACATAGTTTCAGAGAAAATCGCCTGTGACAGACGGACGGACGGGCACCGAAGTCTTACGGACGGGCATAAGTGTTCCGATTTGCTAATTTTAGCACGGAACGCCAAAAACAAAATGGTAGTAATGGGGTCTGAAGACTGCTCTTATATACACTTAACGTATTGCTACACAAAAAATCGGATTTTTTAAAAAAATAATCTTATATCTTTCTATGCTTTAATAAAAATCCTTAAATTAAAAAAAACCTTTTTTTAGTGGTTTAATACCAGCCAACTGAGAGAGCAATTTCCAAGAGCTTATATTTTCATTTAAAGTATTATTTCTAGAACAGCGAATAGCTCTTTCTCTTCAATTACCAAGTAGTTTTTGCACTGCAAAAAGGATCGTATTTAATCCAAAAAATAAAAAATAGGAAACTTTTCTAACCATCGATTTTAGACTTTAGCTTGATACTTCAAATTTATTGAGCAATGGAGTGGTTTAGGATCTAAGCACGTCAATAGAACTTGAGCAGCTTTCATGCTGTTTTCGCGAAATGAAGTAATGACTATTACTGCAGGCTTAGTACATTTTAATGGTAACGAAAAAGTATATTATATCTTATAAAGAGTTGGTTAAATTTTGATCGTTTAATGATGCAAGAACGTGTTTGAGTTGTTTAAACTTACTAAGTTTGAGATCGGTCTACCTGTGAGTGTTACATTTAATAATAAAAGTTCAAATGATTGTGATATGGCCAATAAGTTCGCTGATTTTTTTTTCTTCGGTGTACTCAGACGGCGATAGGGGTCGGAGTTTAACGATCTCGGAAATATATGTTGCACTTCAAAATTTAAACATCGACAAAGGGCTCGGGCCTGACGGAGTCCCGCCGAATTTGCTTAGGAGCTGTAGCTTTGTCTTGGCGAGGCAGCTTTATTACATTTTCAATGCATCGCTTCACACAGGTACATTTCCTGATGTTTTCCTGTTTTTAAATCCGGAAGTAAGTTTGAAGTCAAAAATTACAGACCGGTATCCATTTTAAGTACAATTCCAAAGTTGTCTGAGAGTTTGGTTACTAAGTGCTTGACGGGACAGCTGTCCATGGACATTGCTAATAATCAGTATGGCTTTGTTTCCGGTAAATCAGCTGAACTGAATCTAATCTAATCTGAATTCTAAATTCAATACAAAATATATCATTGGTTTTAGGAAAAGTTTATTTGTAATAAATGCCCCTCCGATCGCTGGATTACATATCAAAATTTGCTGTATTTTCTTCTAACACAGTTGGACAATAAAATACTTGTTTTGAATGCAAGAAACTACTAGGAAGCAGGAAGATTTTTCCTTAGTTAGGATGTCGTCACCTGCAGACCAGTTTCGAACTCTTTGGTTCTCATCAGTACAGGATAGACGAACATACCTACATACCTTCCGAAAAAGTATGTGTTGAAACGTCAAAAATATAATGTAGTCTAAGAAGAAACTACCTTTATTCCTCATTTTTAAGAAAAATGTCATTTTAAAAAGTTGCTTAGAATTACTTTTTAATGATAATACAAAATTTGAGGAAACCTTTTTATTTTTCTGAAACAAAAGATTGTAAATGTTAATTAAACTATGATTTTATTTACAAAGTTTCTATTCAATATGACAGCCGCCAACCTCTATAACAGTTTTTTAACAATACGTATCGGCTGAGTAAACAGTCCTTATAATAGACTAACTAAGAGAGATTAACAAATAAAAACACACTTATTATTCTAAAGCTTTTTAGTTTTGTTTTACTTACCATAACACTGAAATGGTGGCTCCAGCAAAAGATCTATTATTTTTGGCGTACCTATAACGCAATAAACACACACGCTGCAAGATCAAACGACTATTCAACGAACAAATAGCAACAGCACAGCACAAAATTGACAAAGATGCCGAATAATACGATAATGAAGACAAAGACGAAACGAAAACATTCCCAGGTTCTTAATTTGAGTCGCCAATACCTAACAGTCTCACAGTAGCCTCGCGATCGCCGATTGGCCTCAAATTAAAACTCATTTATAGGTCTTATCAGAGTTAAGTGTCAATAAATTTGCGAATAACCATTCTTTTAGCGTATTCTCAGTCCTAATTATTTTCTCGGACAGTTAGCTCTAGAGGTAGATCGGAAAAGAAGTATTATTTAAATTAAACAGCAAATCGTTAAGGTATACAAATAGAAGAATATTACAGTAAAACAATACATTCTTAAAACTCTTTTGTTTTCTTCCATAAAGAAAAATTAATAAATTTTGATTGTAACAAGACAACCATTTACTGGAAAATGTATTTTTTACTTGTTTACAGTTTTCCCAGAAAGATTAAGTTATGAACAGGAATAAAAGTTAATATTTTAAAGTGCTTTAAGTTGTGGACAATTTATCTATATTAATTTCCAGAGTTTGCTTTCGGTTGCTACATAATTTTTTTTGTGCAGGCAATTGTTGCAGGCCAATCTTATAACACACTCTATTCCTTATTGCACAATACAAATTCGGTTTCTTTCAATGACTAGTTTGTCATTGTTAACCAGTAAGTTAAAAGATTGGTTGAAATATAAGGTTTAGTTGGTTTTTTAATAGGTCGTTTAAATATAACAATACCCTATTCTAAATTCAATACAAAATATATAATTGGTTTCAGTAAACCTTTATTTGTAAGAATATTCATCTTATTTAATCGAAATACTTCCAAAGCTTTTTAGATTTGTTTTACTTAAATACCATAAATCACTGAAATGAGTTGTTCCAGTCCCCAGAATTGCAAAAGATCTATTATTTTTGGCGTACATTTATTAAAATAAACAAACAGGCTGCAAGGTTAAATGACTATTCAACAAACAAATACCAACAGCACAAGTTTAATCTCTCAAAAGTGTGTCCGCGAGCAATAGAAGCAATATTCCAGCCAACCAACGGTAGAACCCATTGAATTCATATTTTTTATTATTTCTATTACTATTTCTCATATATTTTATTGGAGTGTTTATTTTAATTAACATGATAAAATGATTATTGACTTAATTTTTAGATTTTCTATTTAAGCTGTAGTTCTTGCTAGTTTAATAAAATATATTGTAACCTCACTCTATTACTCTGCAAGGAAAAATAAAACTGACAAATAAGCAAGGATAGTGTCAACATGATAGCAATTCCCATCCAGTTAAGCACAGTCTCGTTAATATTTAAAATCTCATTTAAAATTTTCATTGCGAACTTTTGCAGCGTTAGTTTTGTTTAGCTGAGAAAACTGAAAGAAGTTTTTGTAAACGGGAAAGATGAAAATTAGTTTCTGGTGGCGAGAAAATTTAATAATCTTGTGTGGTGATAGACAAAATTTGTTAAATTAACTCGACCGCCTTGTTTTAAATAGTACACGGCAACGCGCTATTCTTGCAAGAAATTAATAGAAAATTTAGCACTGGCCTTATGTGAAAGAGTAACTAAGAGAGAGCAAGGGAGAAAGCAAAAAAAGAGGAAAATATTAGTTCCAACTATGCTGAATGATTTTTACATTGATAAAGTGATTTTAACGATTGCAAATAGTGACTAATAAAGTAAGAATTAAGAAAGAAAAAGCCACTAGCGTCATAACTCACAGAGACAGGAAATATTTCCTTCTCTCTCATTTTTTGCAAAGTGGGCATCAGAGGCGTGCTATGAATTATACTTTATTCTTATGTTAAAAATAGTGGTGCTGAATTAACTGGCAACGCTGCACGGTTTTCGCTTTGGCCAAATCAGAATCGAAATAAAATCCACCCCATCAACATGCTTCTCTCATCATTACGAGTGCCTTTCCGATGTTGCCGAATGTTATGGTCAGATTGTAGTGTGATGACTAAAGCTAACCACTTGGGTCCAACCCAGAGGCGTTCCTGCCGAGAATAAATACATACGTATATGTTATAACTGAAAAATATTGATTCTTCATATAATATTGTGAAATGCTTACCCAATCAATTTTAGAAATTTGGATGTGTGCCGCTAAACATCTGCAGATTCCCAATTTACGACGACAAAATGGGATTGTGCGATACGCTTAAAAATAAACCAAAGTACCTAGTACGTGTTGTCTGACAACTGATTCGTAACACTCCGTAAGAATTTCTTTCATGAACGCAACACAAGAACCTGGGCGCAAAGTTGCCCATTCTCTGTCGTACCCAGAGTAGACTCTAGGCGATGAGGGATAAATTTTTATCCGGGGCTTCCGCATGCGTAATAACCTCAAAAATATAAATGATGCACTTGTTAATAAGTTTACCAATTACCTAGTGCAGTGGGATAGAATCCGCTTATTGACCCAGACGTCTTGGTTCGAATCCGTGCTCGGCCGCATCTTTTTTTTAAGTTTTGTCACTTAAAATATTATAAAAAATTAGGAAATTGGCTCTAAAAGGTGTATTGGAAATGGGTTAGCACTCCTTCCTCGATAAAAAATCTGTTTTGTCTTTTTTAAAGGTCCCGAGCAAAAAATTAATCGTGTCTAGGTACCTTAACCTAAAAATTATGTTTTGTTTGTTGTCCAGAACGGTGGATCGGAGGGCACCCTAAGGCTACTTTCACACGGACGGTTTTCTGTCGTGGTCGTGTACGGCAACGATATCGTGTAGCATTGCTTTAAATGAAAGCTTTCACACCACACGATTTTAATCGGAACCGTACACGTGTAAATACAAGCACAGTTTTTTTTTCCACGACAGGATTGCTGCACGACCACGACAGAAAACCGTCCGTGTGAAAGTAGCCTTAGGTCGGAACAGGGTTAGCACCTGGTTAGGGGTCCTGACCAGTCTCTTTCCTCGCAAGCGAAGAGGGATCGGTGCGAAAAAAAATCCACTATTGCTTTCCTCTGTGCATGCGGAAGCCCGGGATAAAAATTTATCCCCCATCCCCTAGACTCTTGTGTACCCAGTCACGAGCCTGTCGTATCCGAATTTTTGTCGGGGTAACTATGCTTGTTCTGTTGCTGTATGATTAAAGTCTAAACATTTTTAGCATGGAGAGTGTAGCATCAGGTATGTACTTTTAACTGCTATTGTTTTGTAAGATAGTTTTAAGTTATGGAGGAGTACTAATAAGTTTCTTAAAATAATTTTCTTTGTCGTAAATTTCTCTTTATTGTTTACGTTTGCTAGACTTATAAAAAAAGTTCCGTCGAGTATCGCCGTTTCTTTCCATTTCTAGGAAAGAGTTTTTTGTGACTATTATAAAACAGTAAAAAACAGGTCCCCTATCTCCCCATTTGCTAAATCAAGTTTTTTTTAGGTAGTCGCGACGACCTCACTTCACAGGAAAGAAAAATAAAGAGCAGATACTTTTGTATAGTGATGACTAAAATTGTGATGATGATGACGAAAGTAGTAATGATTAGACAATGACAAGGATAATTAGTAGATATTTAAGTTTTGTATTAGCTGTAAGAACAAATTTTTGAATATAAATTGTTAAATGTGCTTCTCATTAATCAGTATTCAGTATGATGAATATCCCTAATGCTAGAATTTTGAATGGTTTTAAAATGTAAATATGTCTCCTCCTTGTTTCTAAAATAACCAATCAATCAATCAAATCACCGAGTCACAGTAATATTAAAAAACCAAAATAATGTAGTAAAGGGTTGTAAATACTTCATATAAGAAAACTTCCCAACCCTTACTCTTTACAGTTGAAGGAATTATTAGGTTAATTAATGCTGGAGCACATTCCCCTAAATATCCAAAATGTCACAGTTAGGTATAATGTGACACAACTATTTATCAGTCGGTATCGAAAAGTTAGAAATTTCGGGATCCCATAGAAATTAGGCTAATGATGATTAGTAGTAATTTGCTGAAACCGCTTCTATGATTATTCAATATTTCCGTATTTCAAGTTGTGAACATTACTGTTTATAAATGGCTGTTGGAGCGCACCCATTCAATAATGGAACAGATCTTTGTACAATAATCATTACCTGTATTATAAATGCGAATAGTATATTGTACAAATTTTGAAAATGACTCTTTTCACACAAGTGAGACGTTTGTGGCCCTATTCTTCCTTATTCAAGTAGAACAAGTGTAAAAAAGTACTTATTTTCAAACGTGTTGGCTGCAGTGATATTTTGTGCATTGCATCATATGCCAAATTTTCACGTATACGAATATACAAAAATACAACAGATAGGTTCTGTTATGAGTTCTTTGTTAATTTATTTATATGTTATAAGTTTTTAACAAAATGTAGTTTTAAAAATTAAGGTCTATATGAGACCAGTCGGCAGGTGCTGGTAGTTTACCAAGTTAACAGTGGCGGAGGGTGAAATTCAATTTGTTAAGAAAAAAGGTCTAAGTCCAAAAGTGAAATGTTTAAAACACACACTATACGAAAAACACCAACATCACAAACATAAAACACCAAAATCAAAAGAAAATAAAAAGACGCGATCTGTCGTGTCAGCTTGAGTACTCACTACAACTGATCTAGGCACAATTGGAAGGAACCAATATTAGCTATTGATGTCATTTGTAATTATCAAATGTCGAAACGCTTAGTTTTATCAAAAAGTGAACTCTACAATAAAATTATATATTTATACTTACGTTATACCCAAAATGTTTTTTATATTTTGCAAACTAGCAGGCTTCTTTGGACACAAAGTTATTGCTGGAAAAGGGACTTTCCAGTTATGGAAATCCGTATCCAGACCAGTGATTGTAGGATTGGTTTGGAATTTTTCCCATAGACTTAAAATTACTGCACACGTGGCCACAGCGCCGATACTAACACAAAGAAGCCACAAGAATCTAAAAAATAATCTATAATTCAAAAAAAACTTTAACTGCTAGATAGTAGATTTACTAGTGGTAAACCGGTCTAATTTGACAATTAATGGTTTAAATTGGCAAGAGTAAGGATAGGACAACTAAGTTTTATACTATAAGGTTCTTTCGCAAATTTTTTAGGAAATATTTTTCACAATAATAGAACTCAATTTATTTTAGCGAAAATTTGCAAGATAATTCGCTACCACTTGGAAGGAAAGGAAATCGCAGAAATAACAGAATCGCTCACAAGTTTTTTTATGTTATTGTGAGACAGTTCACGTAGACTTTAAGCCCAGTGGCGTAGCCAGGGGGAGGCTAAGGGGGCTGGAGCCCTCCCTTAGATTTCCACACACAGGGAAAAAAGTTTTTACAAGTGACGCTGCTGGCTAGCTTCACCACCTAATAAGTTTACTCTTGTTTGTTCTCAGCCCCTCCCTTAATCAAGTTCTGGTTACGCCACTGTTCAAGCCTAAGTACGAACGTACCGTGGGCGTCTGAAGAGAAAGAAAATGTAATCTATTGACACGGGATTTAAACGAGTGGAGGTTGGAAGGGAAAGGGAAAACATCTGCAGGCAATTTGTTCCACAATCTGGAGATTCTAGGTATGAATGAGCGAGAGAAGTTGGATGTTCTAGGCTTTTGTAACTGGACAGTAGTGGGATGCATAAGTAACGCGCCTCTTGTTGTTTTGTTAGTAGCAGTCAAGGGGGAATTATAGCGGATAACATAGAGAGTGTGTAAGTTGGATGAGAAAAAGTATGTTCTGGCCTAACAGAGAAAACCAACGTTTGCAGCTACTAGTGTGTAATATATTTATGCCAGCTGAGGTCATGTTCGAAAGCGATGCTAACAAGATCGAACGATTCATTGTTTTTAGGACTTGGCCCTTCATGTGGATGGGGTAAGTGTTCAGCAGCCTTCCAGCAGTCTGGAAAGATACTCTCGTCATAGGAGATCTGGAAAAGTAGAGTTAAGATGGGTGCAAGCTCTGGAGCGCATTTTTTTAGAACAATTGCTGGTATGCCACCAGACTGGAGAAATTTTTGGTGTCAAGGGCTAGAAGAATTTTTTGAACTTGTTTGGTATTAAATCATTTTATGGGGTACAGACGTAGCGGTTAGAAGAGCAAAATTGGCAAGAGGAATGAGGGTGGACTTGGCAGCGAATTGTTTGGCGAATAGTTCAGTTTTCCCTTTAGATGTGGAGATAATTTCGTTGTCAGAGGTCAGGGGAGGAAAACTGTTTCTACAGTAGTTTTGACTAATATTTTTGGAAAGAGACCAGAAAGATTTGCTGTCGTTGGAACAGGAAAGCAATTTATCTTTTATGCAGAACATTTTTAGACTCTAAGATGGTTTGATTGCATTAATTTCTTGCGACTAACAATGACAAGAATAGGTTGTCATGAGCTTTTGCTGATCTTGACCTTCCATTTTGTACAAATCGAATAAAATATATTTTTTTGTTCCTAATTATTTTTCAGTTTGCTTGACAACAAAAAATAATTATGCCAATAAAAACTTTATAAAGACATTTCTGGTAATTAAATTAATGTTTTTTAGCTGTTAGAAACAGTTATTAAAAAGGTAAATCTTGGCAAATAAAAGTCAATTAAAAATGTTTTTGTCTTACGAAGCACCTTCGCTAAACAAGTAGCTTCAGTAGCGCTATTTAGTTACTTTATTAATCGAAAAGGGCGCTACAAGAAAGATTCGTTATTTCCCAATGGGTAATTTCCAGGAAAGTGAGTCATTTTGACTCGTGAAATTAGGTTGAAATTGTAAGCAGAACGAAACAGGGCATGCTATACCATTAACACAAATAATTATGACTAAGGCTGCCACCGTGAGTGATGCTTCAATGGCATTACATTGCGGGGAGCTCGGCCCCAGCAGCAATTCCTTCATATTCTCGCTCATTCATACCTATGGTCTCCAGATTATGGAACAAATTACCTGCAGATGTTTTCCCTGCCCGTCCCAACCTCCAATCCTTCAAATCCCGTGTCAATTTCATCCGGAGTTGTGTTTTTACAGGTGTGCTCGGGGGAATACAGACAGCCCGGTAAGCCATTACAGTGGCGCACGGAGACGGAGGTATAGATGTCGTTCTTTATCCTACACACGCTTATGTAACAAACAAAAGCTCTTCTTGCTGAAGGTCAGTGATCTCAACTAATAGTTGAAAGTTTAATTCTCTGATTAGTTATTTTTTTCTTAAAATAAAGAAACACACTGACTCGCTTTTGAGGAAATCACCCTAATATCTTCCTGGAACAGCTTTTAAAATATTATTTTTTAGATGCAATTAAGTGAATATTGGTAAAACTCACGATTGGAAAAGTTGTAATAAAAAAAGTTTTAAAAACCTCAGCTACTGACAACAAACTCTGTTTAAAACGACTCAACAGCGTTTAGTGCTATTTATCTAACGGATAAAAAATTCTCCCAAACGAAAAGAAAATTTATTCTTTTCTATATTGAAAAAGTTTGAAGAATACCGTCTTTCTGTGGTGAAGTTTAAGTACTCTGAGAAAATGATCCAATTTGAATATATTAGAAGAAAATATAAATCCGGGATATATGAAAGGCATTTGGCTGAGCCAAGAAACATAAAAAATCATTATAAATATGATTTATTTTTAAAATTAACTTGGTAAGTTTTTGTAAGAGGCATACACATTTTTTCTTTACTTTAATGACCTGCTCTCTTTAACTACCAATCTCATCCACAGTTATGCTGACTATAGTACTCTTCAGTCCAACATTCATTTTTCAGAGAAGTCTCGAACACTTATCCCATCCACATGAATGACCAGGCCCTACAGAACAAAGAAACGTTGTTGGCACAAACACATCAGTTCAATAGCCACAGCATGCAGTAGCCAGAAAGCTTGATTTTCTCTTCCTAGCCAGAAAATACTTCTTCCCTTTCAAACGTATGGGAACGATCTTCGATCAAAAACTAACATGAACCACTCCATCGTAAAAACCACAAAAAGGCGACAATTGCCCTAGGCAAATGCAGAACGATGTGTGGAAAAAATAGGGGACTCAATCCATAAATGACCCTATGGCCCAGATAAAGCCTGACCAGATGAGAAAGTGTACATTTAACACGTTAACACGAATGTATTTAAAGCTCCGCCCCCTTCTGATGGCCAGACACCATAGAATATAGTCATTCAGTTGTATTTTAGATTCGAGTGGTGTGGTGTCGATCTATGTAGTTTGGTGCGGGCCATCCACACCTCTCGCGTCAAGGACAAAGTAAGCGTGCGAGCACTTTCTCATCTGGTGTGGCTTTATCTGGGCCGATGGCCTATGGTTATACATACACAAGGGTCATAAGACCCATGCAGTACGTGTCGGTAGTTTGGTGGACAAAAACCCACCAGCAAGCTGCGATAAAGCTATTGTCCCGCATTTTCATATGCGGTGCATTCCTCATGCCACCATTTTAAACATTTTTGGCACTGGATCCAGTCTTCACCTGGCGGATCAATGCACTTTGTGGAGCAACCAGGACATTGAACGCTACCTAGGGACTGCTTTTCTTTCGTGCAAGTTTCATCTTTTTGGCTAGAACTGGCTATTCTTTTCTTTACTTTCAGTCGTGAATTTTTTAGCTTCTCGTCGTGCTCCTACTCAAGTTTTTCTTTAAAGGGCGTAAAACCCGCGACGATTTTTGCCACACGAAGAAATTAGACATTTTTACCACATGACAAACGAAATTTTAAATTCACCGCCACTACTAATGAACTACTCTGCATGCAAATAAACTACGTAGTAAATAAGCTAGCATCAGCTAGATTTTGCGACTAAATTATTTTTAAAGAATGTTAGGAAATAAATCTACGGTAGCTTACACAGTATTTCATTAAAATGACATGTGATGTGATAAAAAATACAAATTACCTCATGGCAACCAAAACACAACTCCTCTGTTGGCGGGAAAAGACTGGCGTATGTAGGGATGCACGATGTTTTTTAATACATCGAAAACATCGATATATCGGACCAAAACATCGATGTTTTTACATCGATGGTAGGATTGGTTGGCTAGATCGATGTATACAAATATTGATGTTTTTGAAAATACGTCGATGAATATTTTTTAAAAGTTAATTAACTTGTCAAATTAGATTTTTAGTTTTAAAAACAGTTTTTATTTTTTCTAGAAACCTTTAAATATTTGAGGTTATGCTATCTTTCGTCAAACACATCTGGTGATATTTCCCGGCTTTTTACTTGGTTGTTATTATTATTGCCAATGTTGCTATGAAAGCCAACATTTAGCAAGAGCAAAATTAAAATTTCTTGCGCTAAAAGGCAAAATATCGGTTATCTCAGCGAAAAAGCCCTCTTTCTATTGTAATTGTAGAAAAATATCTTTATTATAACTAAAAACATTTCTACTAACAAAATAATTTATTTAAATACAAAATATGACAGGAAAACATTATAAAAAATAATTAGCCATTCTTAAAGAAAAACAAAATAAAACAAACATAAAACACACAGGTTATTACAAGTAAAAAAACATATTTTATTAATAAAGATGGATTATTTAAACACCGAATATAACATAACACAAAAACAGCGACATGGTTGTATTTGCAATACAGAAATTAATTATTAGTAAATTCGATACATCGACATACATATTATATTGATGCTTTTCAGTCGATGGTTTTTCAGTATCAGTGAATTGAGGTCGATGTTTCTTCTATATCGATGGATCGAAATTCGATGCATCGATTTTCGACGTATCTATGTATTCTGAATTTTGTGCATCTCTAGGCGTATGCAGTTGGTTATTTTGTAACACATATTTAGGCCATAATTAGCATTTGAGACTTTGGCCCCGCGCGTACTTTCGCCCCACCCTACACTACTCTCTGATAAAAGCAGAGAAAAACCAAGACACAGGGAAGAATATCTCTTCTTCCCGTCAGCTCGACACCACCATTGCCTTCAAACGGCAACACCCCGAGATTGACGCGTGGAATTCTCACAATACACCCAGACATAGCCAGTGCGGTAGCAACTCGGCAAGCCGAGAGAGTTTTCTGCGGCGCGGCGCGTCTCAATACTCACTCTCACTGTGCTTTATAACGTTTATACGGACGGGCTATTCTGTTTTCAACGCGTGACTACATTTTTGGAAAATCTTTTAAACTTTTGATTGTTGTTTTTCATGTTTTTTATTTTGCAGCATTTTTTTAAAATAGCCCAAAATCTGCAACGCACGCCCGTGGCAGCTTTATTTAAACGTCGGTAGTTGAGTGCGTCAGGCCGCTTTGAAGGTCATAGAAAGCAAATCGTATTTGTGAATGAAATCAGTACGAGATATTCTTCTCTCTGTCTTGGTTTTTCTCTGATAAAAGCATAAGACGCTGGGAGCAGTTTTCGGAGCTATTGCCCGAAAACATAAGAATCCGTTGGAAGTATTTAATTTTTATTACTTTTTAATTAAAAAATTTTATATTGGGGAAATTTCTCACCTCTCTGGCCCATTCGTAGCTAGGGTCTCCAGATTATGGAACCAATTGCCTGCAGATGTTTTCCCTTCCCCTCCAAACCTCCAATATTCCTTTAAATCCCGTGTCAATAGATTACATTTCCCTTCCCATCAGACGCCCACGGTACGTTAGTACTTAGGCTTGAAGTCTACGTGGACTGTCCCAGAAAAAAATACATAGCTTCTATAATGTGCCGTACAATGAATTTTTTAATTTTTTATTTTAATGGAATAAATAATATTGATATTGCTTACTATTTTATAAGAAACTACTTCTTAAAGTCTTTTATCTGGGAATAAAAGAATTCGATTAGCAAACTTAGCTCTATACGTAAAAGATTACATGTGTCTTCGAAGATAATGCATTATTCATAATATCCTGTCGTGAGAAGGCTCTGATGGAAAAAAACGGTCCATGAAATACGACCCTAAGTTTTGGAAGTAGTGCGAAAAGTTTCGGGGACACCGACTCGTCCGTAACTTTTTCGAAATTTATGGTAAAAGTGAAGCTAAAAATTGTAAGTTGTTGGAAGTTTCGGACGACAGCAAATATGGATTTAGCGTAAGTGGATATTTATGGCGAATAAATGGTCACGAATGTCATAGGTCTGCGACACAGGAAGTTTGAGATATAAGACCTCCTGGCGCAAGATGTCCGCGAAGGACACTGATGTAGACGATAAAAGAATATTTGAAGGCTGGAAGTAGAAATAAAAACTGAGTACATGGAGTTTAATGAAGAATTAAGAGCAAAAGTAAGGATGAACGAAGAAAAGCTGAATAAGCAAAAATAAAATCTTATGTAAAACATAATTTTTAAAAACAAGCTTTTATTATTTAGATGTAATAAAACGAAAAAGTTAGTATAGCTTTTTCATTGTGGCAATGCTAAATGCTATTTATCAGTGGACGTAGTTCGGGTCGGTGTAGTATCAAGGTTATCACGAACTAAATCAAAAAATTATTTAGGATTTGCCAGTGTTATATTTCTCCAATGAGGTGATTTTCTTTAGAATATCTTTCTGATCTTTGATGTACTTGTAAAATCCTGCACACGATATTTTAAAGGTATGTTGCAGAAAGGCCTCAACGGACTGCTTTTCTTTGTTCTGACCACTGGAAGAACTTTAAGGAAAAAATTCTTTCGCAATTTGGATTGTGCGCTGGGATTGCAAACAGGTATTCACACATTTCAAGTAACTCCAATTCCTTATCTAAAATATGTTTTGTGCTTTTTAAGAAATTTAACCATCTTCCTTCAATCGAACTGTTTTTTCACTATTATAAAGGGTTTTTCATTCATACAATTTTTAAGGTATAAATAAATACTGTTGAAAGCAGTGATCTCCTAAAATTATGAAATTGTTCGATTTAAGGTATGCACTTGTTTCTTCCAACTTTCCCCATTCTGGGATTTCAGACAACGACATTCAGCCGAAAACGTTGAATTTTAGAAATGACTTGGACCAATAATAGTAACCACTAGACGCGAAGTGAACCGGTTTCCAAAGAATGCCGACGCGACGTTACGCAAAAATCCGCAAGATAGAGGTCTACTGCACCACGCTATTGTAGTACGTTATATGAAAAAACTTTCTTTTTAAAAACCTTCTAAAATCACGTTTGTTGGTGTTGTTAAAATTTAATTTAAAAAACCTTGATAACGCCGACTGTCACTTTTGATTCCTTTGTGGGTACGTCGGGACGTGAACCCCAATAACGGTGACAGTCCCGATATATCGGGACGGATGGTAACCCTACACATGATTAGGGCTGGGCGATTACCGAAAAAGATAATCGATTTTTGATTATTTGAAATAATCGATTATTTCCGACTAATCGATTAATCGAAATTAATCGATTCATCGAAATTAACTGATTAATCGAAATTAATCGAAAATAATCGATTAATCGAAAAATCGATCAATCGAAACTAATCAAAAAATCGATTAATCGACAAAATCGATTAATCGAAATTAATCGATTAATCGATACAATTTATATTAATCGATTAATCGAAATTAATCGAAATTAATCGAAAAATCGATTAACCGGACTAAATCGATTATTTAACTAGTCGAAATTATGTGACATAATGAAAGCGACTCCAGCGCTTACCACTTGCCTATCTTGAACACAATTCCTGCGGGCGATTTAAATTTTAGACCCTTAAAAATTAAAGGAGCGCGGATCCAAAAGCATTCAAATTATTTCGTTGAATACGTATTTCATAGTAGAGTTATGATTATAAAAAAAATCGATTAATCGGGAAACTCGATTAATCGAAAAAATTGATTAAGCGAAAAATCGATTAATCGAAAAATTGATTAACCAAAAAATCGATTAACCGAGAATTCGATTAATCGATAAACCGATTAATCGAAAAATTGATTAATCGAAAAATCGATTAATCGAAAAATTCATTAATCGAAAAGTCGATTATTCGATTTTAAATTTTTTGTAATCGTTCAATCGATTAATCGATTAAGAATCGATTAATCGATTATTTTGCCCCAATCAAACCCAATCATGTGACATGATTATGCCCAAAAATTAAACGAAGTTTACAAATTGTTTTCACACAAGAACGGGAACTCTCATGGTAAGTTTGAGAAATTCTAACACATTCTTCCGTCCTAAAACGATCCATTTAATTAAATTGTCGGGTCTTTAGATGACACATGCCAAATGTAAAATTTCTAGGTTAAGCTGTTGGAAAATGGCGCCAAATTAAAATCTCGAAGTGCCTATTGGAACACCCTTGACAAATAGAATAAAAACTTTATTTTTTCTTCATATGTGTATTAGTCGGTACAGATAAATGAGAATTTAAAAATTATTTACTATTGCGCTCCTCAGCTTGCTCAGTCAAGTAAAAAATAACCTAATAGAACTTTTTACCTAGATAAGCGTTCCATATCAAGCGCCATTTATCATGATATATATGTAGTAGCTTTTTAGATAGTTTTTAACTGTAACTGCGTTAAACTTTTAAAAGTGTCTTTAGCAGGAATATAAATTTTAAATTGTGCAAATTGCAGTTAAAAAGTTTTTAAAAAAGTTTTGCTGTACGAGAGTTTAGAATTAATTTCACTTGCGTTTATTAATGTTTCGTTGCAAGCTGGACATAAGTTTATATTAGCTCTATTATCGCAACGCGGAGAAAGTTTTAGTGTTGTACGTAGACAACTTTTAATTATACCTTTTATTAGATTTACAAGTAGGTTTATATTTTTTCTATGAAATACAGTGGGGTAAACGTATATTCGGATATCTGTATATCCGCAAAATATGCTAATCTCATGGCAAGAATTAAATTTTCTGATTATACTTTGTGGAGCCAAGATTACACATTTCTTTGGATAAGAGAATAAATCTAGTCTAAATAAAACAAGACTATAATATTTTTTCATTAAAGGTTCAGTACATCTACTCATAAAAAGTAATGCATTGAGTGTACCATTCGTGTCCTTCTATACGTTCCAGCGTTCTGGGGTTAAATTATTAAATTTAACTGTCCAGAAGCCCTACAAGTGCGCGGCAGCTTTTCGCCAGGAGCATTTATGGGCCGTAGGTGTTTAATTTTCCGTGTTCCGTTTCTTTGCTTACGATTTCCAAGGCAATAGGGATAATAATATTTTCCAGAAGAATAAAATTATAACACAACAAATAGAAATTATCCAGTTAGGCTTCCAACCGGTTCCTCGTGCACCTTTTTCGCCAGATTTGGCCCCATCGGATTTTAATTTGTTTCCGAACTTAAAAAAATTTCTCGCTGGCAAAATGTTCGCGTCTGATTCAGCGCAATCTAAATGGCAAAAACATGATGTCGTTAAGTGGTGTCACATTATGTTCTATCAATCGGAATATGTCTGTCGCAGGGCCGTAACCAGGCGGGGGCTAGCCAGGGCTGAGCCTTGGTAAAAAAATTGAGCCCTGGTAAAAATGTAAAGGTATTTTAAAGTGTTTTTTAGGTTTGTTGGAAATGAGGATATTAATGAAAGAAAGTATGTACTGATGATCCTTAAGAAACAAATTGTTTGTCAATAAACGTTAACACAAAAAAATATTCGCTAATGTGATTGATAACATAACTGTTAAAACCGATTACCCATTACATTTTCAGAGTTATTAATACGCGGAATCTTCGCTTTCAACTTTAACAGCACATTCTATGAATCAACCCCAAATAGCCGATTTATTTAGCTTTTGAAAACAAAGTCACTCAAATTAGACCTATTTGTTAAGAATTCGCAAGCGTAAGTTTTCCTGTTTTCGTACTTGTGTTTTTGACGGTTGAACACAGGGAGTCCGAGAACTCTTAGTATGGGCAAATTTATTTGATATAAGTAAAGATAGAGACACTAAATTTTAGGTGTGGCTTATTGGTTAATAAATCTACTTTTTTATGTAATTTAACTTTTTCAGCCCCCTTGAGGGATGACGTAAGGGAGTTGAGGTCGAGAATTTTAAATGCAGCCCTATGCCGTGTGATATCTCATTTTAAAGGTCATCAAACAAGAAACATTTTATCGTAAACCCGAGGTTCAAATCTTCATTCGTTTTGAAATGTCTTTAAAAATTAAAAATCGTGAATGAAACTTTAAAATTTAAATTTTTAAATTTCTCTTATTACTTTAAGAGGTGTTAAAAATGACCACCATGAATTTCTTGGCAGTAATAAAGTCGATTTTGGAACTCACTTCTTACATTTTCGAGAATGGCAGGTGTTACTTCTTGGTAGAGCTTCAAAATCGAATTTATTCCTGAAAAGAAGTTCTTAGTGGTCATTTTGAACAACTTTCAAAGTAATATGAGGAATAAGGGTACTTAGATTTTATTTTTTTTCTCGATTTTTAATTTTTATAGGCTTGCCATTTAAAAACGAAACAAGATACAGACCTCGAGTTTGCAGGAAAATGTTTATTTCTTGAAGACTTTTAAAATGAGGTACCACACGGCATACGGTTGCACTTAAAATTGTTTACCTCAACTTCCTAGCGTCAACCCTCAAAGAGGGTTGATAAAGTTAAATTACATAAAAAAGTAGATTCATTAACCAATAAGATACACCTAAAATTTTGTTCCTAACTTTACTAACTTCAGAGATATTTGCCAATACTAAGACTTTTCGGACACCCTGTATAATACAACAAATGCCTCACATTTTTTTAAACCTTTTGTTTTAAATTTAGGATATTTGTACATTATTTCAATATGTTATTTGTACACAGAAAAAACTGCTATGCTATTTTCAATAATAGTACTGTTTTTGACCACTGTCACATTAGTTATATTAAATTTAATATTGTCTCAACAAAACATCATTGAAATAATAAAAAAAAAAGTTGCTTTAAATAGAGACTTACTATTGGACTTCAAAAGTATACCTACTTCCTTGAAAACTGTACCAATAACCATTATTTCAATGACCAAAATACTTTTGGAATCCAATAAATTTCTACTATTCCTGGGAGTGTAGAATTGTTAGAGCCAAAATATTAAACTATTTGATTGGAATGCTTAAATATAATTGGGCGAAAAATAGCTATTTGTAGGCAATGTGATTCAAATTACAATATATTTTATTAAACGAACAAGAACTACCGTTTAAATAAAAAATGTAAAAATTAAGTCAATAATCCTTATATAATTTCAATTAAAATAAACCCTTCTTTAAAACATATAAGGTATTGGAGAAATACTAAAAAATATTAATTCGATGGGTCCTCTTGGTGGCTGAAATATTATTTCTCTTGCTCGCGGATACCCTTGGAGAGGTTAGAATTTTTCTTTGTTCGTTGAATAGTCGTACGCCAAATATAATAGATCTTTTGCAAGACTGGAGGCTGGATCAACTTATTTCAGTGTTTTACGGTAAGTAAAACAAATTTAAAAAGCTTTGCAGTAATAAGTGTGTTTTCTTATTTATATATCTCTCTTGGTTAGTCTATTATACTCAGCCGATACGTATTGTTAAAAAACAATTAACATTAAATATAATCGCAAGTTTATTGTTGAATTTGTATTTTTTTGACATGTTACCACCAAATCTAGCTGTAAATTTAGGAGATTCGAATGCAGTGTCAAATTTGTTCCATCTCGCATCCTGTACCGATACAAGCCGAAGGAGACAGTTTTACAAAGAAGCAGATCCTATATTTGGAGTGAAATAGATATAAAAAGTTTACGGTGTTCGCGTCAGTGTGGTGTAATAAAATGTGTTTTTTATATATTTAAATGTTTACAGAATGTTCCATTAAAAACCAATGAAACCTTATATTTCAAGCAATCTTATAACCCATTGATTAACAATGATAAAATAATCATTGAAATAAACCGACTTTGTATTGTGCAATACGGAATAGAGTGGGTCATTGAGTGAATGGGTATCCAATTCAAAATAGGATAGTGTTTTTTCTGTATACCGGCGCGCGGCGTGCGCCAGAAAATAAAATTGCTTCAAGTTTATGAAAATTTTTGCCGCATGCGCAATTTGTAGTTTTCATTCGTCCATAGCACCAAATAAAAAAAGTAGCGACATTATGGATATTACCCTATTATGCATGTATTAAAATATATTGGCTGAATCCTTGTTGAATAAAATAAGAATATAAAATATCGGCCCTGGTAAAAATACTTTTACACCCCAAAACTTGGTTCTGACTACGGCCCTGGTCTGCCGCATATCAGCGTGCACTTTAATGTTGAATAGTGTGGCCCAAATAGGTAGATGGTGCCATCATAACAGAAACATATAATTTATCATTACCTGGATATCGGATAATTTGGTACATTTAAACCTCACCTTTCAATGAACGGTCTGTCATTCGCGGCGATGTATTTTACACCATGCAGTGTTGAATTTTCAAAGAACTCTTTCGTCTGAATGCTCCAACTGATTTTCAGATATTTATATTCTTCTTTGAGTTTTTCGGAGAAGGATTTCTTCTTTTTTAATTTTCTGGTCATTTTTAAAACCATATTTTTTCTTTCTGAAAAGTTAAATAACGTTAATTAACATTTAGCCAGTCCTAATCTTAGAATATGAAGCTAAGACATTAATTTACATCTGCTATGCCGCTAGCGACACGGATTTGATTAGGTTAAAAAAATAAAATGTAAACAATATATTTTCTGGAAAGAGATTAAACGCAACCTTTCCTCTATAGTGAAAACTTGAAGCAAGGCAACAAAATGAAGAAATTCAGGGCCAAGAAAAAAAATCAAATCATGGACCGCTACACTACAGGCTACTAAACCCAGGGAACAAGGAAACTTAGACGATACAAGGCGATCAATTTCATTAAAACTCCTAGGACCTAAATTGGAAATAGGTGTATAAATCTGCGTCTATTATCCAGCTATGCATTTAAGACTTATCTGAAAAAATAAATGTTTGAATGAAGAGAACTATCGTTAGCGTAACTGTGGATTGAATTGGTAGGTGAAGAGAGCAGGTCATTAATGTGAAGAAGAAATAGGGTTGGTGCCAGGACTGAGCCTTGGGGAACGCCAGCATTGATAGGATGGAAGTTAGACGAGTGACCGTCTACCACGACAGATGCGTGTCGATTAGAGAGTAAGCTACCGATCCAGGTATATAGTTTGGGGGAAAACAGTAAGGAGGTAGTTTACTGAGGAGTGCAGCATGCAAAGGTGAGGAGATCACCTGTGTATCTTTTGTGACAAAATCCGTACTGTCTGTTATGGAGGATTTTGTGTTTTTCTAGTTTTTAGAATTTGCAAGTTGGTGGCTTTCTCCATAACTTTGCGGACAATTGAGAGAAGAGAGATAGGTCTATTATTGAATGTTAGGGACTTGGAACCTGTCGTCGGGACAGGCTACACACGAGCAGTCTCCCAGCTGTCTGGAAAAATACCCTTGTACAAGGTATGGAACGGATTTAAAAAAAATGCTGGTATACCATCCAGACTGGAAGAATTTTTGGTGTCAAGGACTAGAAGAATTTTTTGTACTTATTTGACCTTAAGTATTATGTTGGATATTGTGGGGTACAGACTAGTGGTTGGAAGAGCGAAATTGGCTTATTAAAAATAGAGCAATTTTCAGTTAAAACAAGACTGCAGTTTTATAGGCATCTGATGAGAAAAATGATGATTAGGTCAGCAGAAGTGTGATGATAATAGACGCGTTCTTGGGCCAATAGAGGAAGATTTAAGTAGAGATGGGTAAATCGGGTTAAGAATGATTTAAAATTAAATCCAAGAAGAAGAAAACAAAGAGAAAAAAAGGAATTACTTTTTAATAATGTTGTTATTAACTAAATAAAACGGTTTGGCTAATAAAATTTTAAACATCAACAAATATAACCACCATTTCGCCCTTCACGATAAAAAGTCATATATTTCACATATAAACTTTCAGAATGCATTGCGCGAGGTGACATATTATCTCTTTCATATAAGTTTACATATATATTCAAGATAAAGACACTCAAAAGCTGCTGCATTGTTTATCATTTCCTAAAATACAAGTTTTATGAAGGTTGTAAAGACGGAGGAAGCATTTTAAAGTGTACGAGCGAAAAATAAAAAGTTATGTATTATGAATATTATGATTCTGTAAAGAAGAATCGGGTATGAGATGTAGTTAAATGGTAAAATTTTACTAACAGTCGCTTGACGTCATTTGTAGTACAATGATGACTAAATGTAACAGCAGTTAGCGGTTAAGAGTAAGGAGGAGTATCAATAAAAACGATTAGAAAAAATATAAAAGTAAAGTACTTTCCTTTTTCGGAAAAAATGGCTGAGAAGTTTGTGGAAAGCATGCCCATGCCACAGCTTACAATAACACTATAACTTGTGCCCGTACGTTGTTAAGACGTGCTTGATAATAATAATAATGAAGGTTACACTCCTTATTTGGTTAGTGCGTCGTATTATTTGAAATATATTTTTAAACTTAAAACTTTTTTTTATTACTTGATCCTTATGTTAAAAAGTAAGCAAACGCGCTTATGTTAACCAAGTATGTATGGTTTTTCTAAAAATTGACATGCATTATATCGCTAGAGATTTAAGAAAGCAGCTAAATTAACATCGTTGTATACTTACCGATTTTAAAATAACTTTAAAAAATATGTAATTAGCCTGTGCCTGTTTATTCCTTTGCTATAACCTAACTAAAACAATACCCAAAATTTAATAATAATTTAAAAGAATACAATATGGACAATATAATTTTAAATCATTACGAAATGGAAACAAAGACTACCTAACATAAATTCAGCGACCCATATATTTAAAGCATGTTTCGATACAAATAAAATATTTATATCTCGTATTAAACCAGCAGCTAGCGACTACTATCCTAAAACATCAAATTAGTAGCGAACAATGGGCAGGCAATCACGCTTTGTATCTCTATCGTAATAATCTTTTGTAATTTTGTGCTTACCACACCTATATATGAATGCTTTTATCATATTTTCGATGAAAGTAAGGTATACACTTTCGTGTAAAATAGTCAGGGAGTAGAGGGCCCATTACAGCCTCCTTACCTATGTTATAAATGCGTAATATTGTCCAACAAGTTTTGAAATGACTCTTTTCATGCGAGTGAGACGTTTATGAGGCGAGTGTGAAAAGATATTTTCAAACGTGTTGTACACTTTTTCCAAACCAAATAGAATCGCGCAAATAGAAATTCTTAGGATTTAAATAGTACAAAAATCTAGACAAAGGCCTGCCGCTAATACCAGGATTGCTCGCTGCCACACAGCAAACCACTCACATTTCATGCCAATTTCGTAGTGATACATTCCCTATACAATTCAAACAGCACCTGCATGTCTGACGATGCGTTTTGTCTCTTTTCCACTAAGGGTAATATTATATTATCGCATGTAGTGGGCGGAGTCATTTCCAGTTAATTGAGACATCGCGTCTAAATAGATGCTTTTTTTTGAAATATCATTTATTTAAAACAGTTAAGTTTTAAGTTTTTACCAGTGAAGTGCGTATTATAAGTGTTTTTGTTTTTAGATACGTGGTTTATGTAAGTAATTTTTTATTATAATAATGGCTTTTTGGCGACTTTTTGAGGTAGATGAAAGCGAATTATTACATGTTGAATTACCTTCGGTACCGACCGCGGCATCGCCAGTCGAAATATGTCCGGAGTTTAATAAAGATTTACAATTTCAAAGTCAACGAATAATTCTAAATATTTACGGCTGTTTCGGTGATGTAAAATACCTGGGAATCCTTCATGATCCCTAGTGGGCTGTCGATCATCCAGGGTACCGGTCAAGTGTGCATCAAGCCTCGACTCTGTAAATGTCGAGTGAAAAACAGAAAAAAGGAAAAACAAAGAAACTAGAAGAGATAAATTCTCGGTCGCGTTTCAGGCTAGGCTACGCACCCAAAACGCTCGTAAAGCCGTCAACCCGGGTTGTGGAAGGTTAGGTAAGGGTTGCTAGCCAAAATAGCCATAGTTCGCCCAATACCAAAGCAGCATTGTCCACGAACTGGAGGCGGTGTGTCGGCTGCGGTGGGATTAAAAAATTCTTGTTCTATAAAAAATCGTTGTCAAAAAATTATTTCCGCAACAATCAGTTAAATCCGTTGACAAGATAAATTTCGTGACTTCACTAAGAATATACAGCGATATAAAGCTGTTTTTCAGCGGCCACGGGCGAAACCGCTGTTCAAATTAGGAGTTCAAATAGATATAAAATGTACACTACAAAACGATCATGAAAATAGCAACGTATTTATGCCATTAATTTAAAGTCTTAATTATCACTCGACGGTACGCCCATGAATACAATTATTTCTATGGTTAAACATCGTTTTTGCAGATTCAGTTAGGTTTTGATATATACCTACTTATAAATAATATTTGGTTAAAATGTGGAAACTTTTTATTGTGTCCCATCTTAAATTGGTTAGAATATTTTGGGACGCCTATGGCTAGACCTTATCGGCACTGTTGCGTCAAAGGTGTCTGCTGTGTTACTTTTTTCTTGCGGTTTCACTTACTATTGGAAGCACTATACACTATACTTTTTCTACAATTGCAGCAGTGATGTTTTGTGCATTACATCAGACGATTAGACGCTAAATTTTTACGTAATATAATCTTTCTCTTGAACCAAAAAAGCAAAAAATATTCCGAATTTTTTTTTGTGAATACCTGTCAAGCTTGCTGTTACCCCATCCTATTTTCTATCATAATTATTTTAATTTATACTTTCACGAAAGACAATTATAACTACTCCATTATTACGTAGTAAATAAACCAATAAAATGAAAATGTGTAATATGTATTTATGATAGACTAGCTTTCTCCCGCGACTTCGTCCGCGCGGTGTAGGTGATAATAGTGTAGTTTTGATGTCATTATTATGAATATATGAAACATGAGTTAGATTAGGTTAGTTATATCTAGAGGGATTTCAATATTACATGACGCAAAAATCAGGGTCGGACACAGGTAACTAATTGAAAAGGCAGGTAAATCAAATGGAATTAATATTAGATTCTGTTAGGTTGTATTTATGAATTATTGCTCAAAAAAATATTTCTTTTTTTTTTTAGTGAACCAACGTCACAAAAGGAGAAGCCCTGAAAAGTATGAAATAATATTTTCCTACGACCACCTATGAAAATGAGTAAAAAAGCACGGTTAACTTGGCGAGAAAGTGCCTTATATCACACGCGTGTTGAAAAGTACTTTACAACACGTGTGTTGAAAAGTACTTGTCAACATGACATTTAAATAGATGGTGCCAATTTCATTTGTTTTATTTTCAGCACACTTGATGAAAATATTAGTGTTGAAAATGAGGGTTTTAAAAGACAGAAATTGAGGTTTTTCTTGTAAATATTTTTGTGGTCGTAGGAAAAATATTGTACATTACTCGTGTGAAAGTAATTTTCGCACACTCGTGGGATTATCGCACTTGGCTGTTCCCACTCGTGTGAAAAATGTCACTTTCAACACTTGTTATACGATATGATACGCGGTTAATGCTTAAAAACCTACCGAATCGGCTCTATCACTTTAGTACGAACACTGGATTGACTAAAGTGAAATTTCATCTACTCGGTTCCATCGGGTCTTGTGCAACTATGCTCATATTCGAAAGCGGTGCAAGTCGTTACATCTTCTGAGGATTGTGTGAAACTATTTTGACATCGACACCTGTGCTATTCTTTATCTTGATCTTCCCTCCGCACATGATATTATTCCATAATGTTTGGCCGAATTTATCTATTTGTTTTGTTCTATTATGTCGGCTATCTGTTCCAGCCGAGAATTTGTGTTATAATAATGTCTGACGTCTGGGCATAATGGAGCAGAAGGCTCTATCTATACACTACAAACTATAGTACACTTCACGAGGTATGTTCAATTAGAATGCTGATATGTGCTTTCAAGAGGTGAAGCGTTTTAAATTTTAGACAGGTACATGCATACTTTTATTACTGACTAGCTGTTACCCGCAGCTTTGTTTTTATTATAATAATCGTTTATATATTCCACTTTCACAAAGCCGTGGGTAATAATTATACAGTGTGTCCACGGATGGGGTAGATAAGGGCACCAATGAACCAAGAAGTGAAAAATACGAATTTGGAA
The DNA here is from genome assembly GCA_963971165.1 of Philopedon plagiatum. Taxonomy (NCBI): domain Eukaryota; kingdom Metazoa; phylum Arthropoda; class Insecta; order Coleoptera; family Curculionidae; genus Philopedon; species Philopedon plagiatum. Next base: position 4,299,485 of record OZ020190.1, on the reverse strand, counting down.
GATGGGAAGAGTTATTAACGCTTGGATTTTTGTTTATGGGTCGGTCATGAATTTCTAAATAACAACGTGAGCTGATTATGTTCTCAGATAAGTCAGCCTTCAGTACAAAAGGCACTGTAGCTTCCCTGTATGTAATATACTGGGGTAGAAAAAGTTTAGAATTGCGAACCGCTGCAGCGCACATAGGAGTATTTGCTTTAAAAAACTGGACAAAATTTTATAGGATTCGTTTATTATAAATTGATATAAAAATATTTTAGGACAATAGATTAGCTCAATTTTACAATTTCTCAAATACTGCAAATTCGCAGTTAAATTTAGCAAATAAATGAAACTTGAAATTAGAAACATCAGAATTAAATCTAAAATAAACCTAAGAAAAAACTGAACAAAATATAATAAACTAATGCCCCATTCTAATAGGTATGTGAATCTGTTTATTTATCCGCCATATCTATTTCCACTTCCGTTTCTTCTTCACCTTTATTACCTTCTTCTTACCTTATGTTCTGGAATTGGGGAGAACTCTCTGCGACCATTAGATTAGAAAGTGGAAAGACTCTCTTTAGAATTTCTTGGAAGATAGTTTAAGCTTTCTATATGTGTATCATTATTAGCACGGCAAGGGCGGGCAGATAAACATAAAGACCTTCAAATAAAAGTTTTATACGAAAAAATATTATTTTATTCTATCTTTTGCCAATACGTATAAAATTTAAGTCTAAATCTACCTAATACCAATATATTTTTCATAGAAAATAGCATTCTTACTTGGTTCTTCCATAACTTTATCACTAGATTTTGAATATGCCTTGAAAACAGCCCCTATTCATACAACAACTTGCTGAGACGAGAACCATGCGATTTACACGAGGACTAAATTCAAGCCGATTGTATGAAACGACGAACGGTGGGGAGCGCGGTACATAGCGGCTACCTGGTAGACCGATTCAGCTATTCAAAAACATTTAACAATAGAGGCTACAAGGGACTTTGTTAATTGGACTTTTGTCGGATTTTCTTGCTCAAATACTGCTATGTGCAGCGGTCGGTATTTCAAAAAGGTAAATGTTTAGTTCGCCATTTACTATTATGGGATTGTAAAATACATATAACAGACATTCTTATTTACATAATATTATATATTCTGGAGTCATTTTTGTCAGACAAGTTAGAATTAATTCAATATCGCCGAAATAATATGTATTTTCAGAACGACGCATGGGTGTCCTGCACATTATGCTGCCGAAGCCGAAGCCGAGAAGAGCAAATCATAGAGAAGCGACATAAGCGAGTCCGGCCGAAAACGTTTAAGTGGGGGTTATACCGGCCAATTGTCATAAACATGTGCTCGCGGTAGCCGGCATCAGCGTTGCCAGATCTACCGCTAAAGCGGTATTTCTACCGCTTTAGAGAGTCTTCTACCGTTCTCCAGTTTTAGCTCTGTAAAATATCGCTTTTTCGTTTATACGCAAATTTCCTAGCGCCATCTCTTGATGTTAATGTTGAGAGAGTTTTTTCAACTGTAAATTTGTTTAAAAGTAATCAAGGAAATCATTTAAGTACTGATACTATAATGGGAATACTACTCAGCAAGCGGCTTATTACAAGTTCATGTTTTAATTTTAAGGGAAACAATGAATTAATACGGCCAATGACCAAAGCCACAGATATTTACAAAAGTTAAAATATTTTAATGTACTGAAGATAAAATTATTAAATAAATTTGGTGGTTACCAAATTTATTATGACTTTTTAAAAAAATTATATAAATATGGATATTATAATATAAAATAATAGTATTTGTGTTAAAAATCTTGTTTATGTTTGTTTGATATAATATATTAAAATAAGTGGAGTATTATTTCAGAATTACGCCTAACCTCTTCAGACCCAAGGTCCAGTGAGAGAATTTATTTAAAAAATCTACTTTTTTGTTAAGAACGGGGGCAAAGTAACACCATTATGCTAAATTTTTTTTTAATTTGTTGTTTTTTTTTTCAAAAAAAATCAGGTATCAAATAAGATACCTTGTGTCTAGAGGAATACAGAAACAACAGAAGGAAAAAACATTTATTTGTGAAAAAGAGCGAAACAGGTTCTTTCAACGGCACAACAAAGATAAATTTCAGTCACATTTGGCAAATGTTAATTTACCACATTTTGGAAATGGACATTTTGATCTTGATTTTTGTTCTTGTTTAGTGAATACAGGTAGGTGGATGTTTCCTTCTGTCCTGACTCTTCTATCCGTTAGGTATGTTCTCGTTTTGAAAATTGAATTGACATGGGGCAAACTGACGAGTACGTGACCATCTTTTCTGGTAACCTGGCAGATAGTGTGCAAGAGGCTCCTCATCCGAAGAAGTGCTCGTATTTTCTGCCATCTCCATATCATCTGGATCCTCATTTTCCACACCTAAATCCAACTCATTCTCACTATCCGAAGAAACATCGTCGATGTCCGACTGATCTAGGTCTAGGTTATCAGCCAGATCTTGGAGTTCCAAGGCGGTTAACCCCAATTTCTGTATTTATTTAATACCCCCACTTTCAACACGTGTGCTGAAAAACATTTCAACACACGTGTCGAAAATAAAAAAAATGAAATTGGCACCATCTGTTCAAACGTCCTGTTGACAAGTACTTTTCAACACATGTGTTGCAAAGTACTTTTCAACACGCGTGTGATATAAGGCACTGTCTAGCCAAGTTAACCGTGCTTTTTTTCTCACTTTCATAGGTGGGCGTAGGAAAAATATTTCCACGGGCATTTATTACAGGTACTTGTTTTTTAGTGTATAGCATTTATTAGACTGCTGTAAACATTTTTCTCAGTGTGTTATACCGGCCAACGGTCTATTAGTTAGACTGAAGGTCACAAAATATTAACCCGTAACATCAAAGGTGCCGACGTATTTTGTCGCTTCTCTATGATTTGCTCTTCTCCGGCCGAAGTAAGGGATTGGCTTAATCGCAAATTTGGAAATCGGTGGATGGGCCGAAGTGGTCCAATTTTGTGGCCCCCTAGGGGTCCCGATTTGACAATTTGTGATATGTTTCTCTGGGGGAGCATAAAACAACTAACATATTGTCACGCCATAGTTTTAAGGGTGTGGCTAGGGGCGTAGAGGTAACGGAACCTTAACTAGATCAAAATCAAACGTGAGTTAAAAACAAACTTAAATCATTTATTTACAATAAAGAGGAACATTTAATCTTGGCATAAACAGAAAACACATATTCGACCTTATTCAGGTGTCCATTGACTATTTTTCAATTATCAATCTTGATTATTGAAACTTTTCAATATTGGTTATTTTTCGTATTCTGGTGCCCAGGTTGAAAAGTAGTTGAAACTTGGATGAATATTGAAAATTAACTTCAATCATCTGGCATGCATGCAATTCTAATCTGTCAAAAATTTTAAATCGCGCGCTCTTTTTTAACCGGAACCAGTATATATAACCTCAATTTTTTGGTTGTATGTATGGGTTATCTTGCTAATTAAAAAAAACATAATATTTTGGACAAAAATGACTGAAATTGTAAAAAAGAGGACTACTAGGACACAATTTGAAATATATCTAACATATTTAAAAGATTATAATGTGTTGAGGACCGGAAAATTAGAGCCAAGTCAGGATCCAGGGATCATAGAGAAAATCTGGGAAGAGATTACATTAAAATTAAATTCATGTGGAGATGGCCCCGTGAGAGATACTGCAGCATGGAAAAAGGTATGGAAAATTGAAAGTTCCATGTGGTACTTTATTTTATGTTCTTATTCAATTTGTATGAAGTTCAGTTACATTAGTTAGCCTATTTTTTTAGGTATTTACAGAATGGAAGTCGCATACGGAAATTTTACTTTATGTTGGAAGCGCTCTATAATTGCATTGGTAACCACTTCTATACAGCGACTGACAGCAGACTGGCTCATCGGACAGTTCATGTCCTGTCCTACTGCCTTCTGATAGCTGCCCTGTGCATAGAAATTTAGAGCACATAAAATCGTTACATCTTTAGGAATTGCCTCCGTATCTCTGTCTGGTTCCGGAAGAAGTGGACTTAGTTCATTTATCAAAAACTCAGCTGTGGTTTTATCGCATCTGTAAATTTTCTTAAAGACCCCATTGGGTAGATCTAAAGGGCTTGACTGTTGCCTTAATTCCTTTTTCAAGAGATTATGTTCTAGGCTAAAAAATGTTATATCAATGTAAATAAAAAACTACCTTTCTGTATGTTTATGTACAAAAAATAAGGATCTCTGACCCACCGATTGGCGGTACAACACCTCTTAAAAAAATCCTAAATTTCAGAGATTATCAAAAAAACTTACGTCTCATGTTCATTAATTAGAGCATGAACAAGTAAAGGAAAATCCAACAAATCCGCCATTTTTATTTTTTTATCAATAACCAATACTTAAAAAGTAGGCAGTAGTACTTTTTCAAATTAGCAACAACCAATATACAATGTTGCTAAAAATTGGCCACCTGAATATCAATTCTGACAAATTTTCAGACAACTGTAAGCTGACGTCACATTGAAATAAAACAGATTATTGATATGTCACCAGAAAACGGTTTTGAGGTTTTCACTTGACAAATATAATTTTGTCAATATTGATTCCATTTCAATGTACACCTGAATAAGGCCGAATATCTGTAATTTATTCTCGAAAGACAACTTAATTTTCTATTACTTACATTACAGATTTGAAGATCATTTCTTCCACAGTATATCACAATCACAAACGCATCGGACCGGGGATCGTGCACTAGTGTCTTTTCCAACCCTAGTCTTTCCGACAGCCCTATCACCCAGTCAGCAGTTTTCCCCTCCTTTTGAGGAGTGTTGACTTAAGGTCAGAAACCGCAATTCTTCTGACTTGATAATTCAGCTTCGTTTAAATAAATTATTTAAAGTTATTGTTTGATTTTATAAAGGAACTATAATATTTCATAGTTGCAATTTTAATACATATTCAATAAATAACCTACATCCTGCCAATGTAGAGGGCAATAACTTATGAATAAGTAAAATAGGATTATAGTTTATTTATTGAACTTCCGAATATTTATCTATGAAATATTATTGGTTTTTCCACTTGTGACAATATGAAAGACCCATTAAAAATGACGAAGAAGTTTTAAAGCAGAGAATTTTAAGAGCGATAGAATCGTTTTCACTGGAAGAAATAAAAAAAAGCTTTAGGCATTTTTGATGTCAGTTAGAAAAATGAGAAGGTTTTGAAAAATAAATATGATGTGCCCTTAATTTTTTTAGCTAACCCACCAAATGTCTCAAGGGTGTATTCGAGCGTCCGTCTATTATATTCTTTACAGTCTCTGGTAATAGTCAACGTTCAAATCTTTTCCTTTTAAGAAATAGTCACAGCCATGTCACGATTCTGTCTATAATCTAACTTTCTTCATTTTAAGTAATAGTTAACCTTTCCTTTTACAGAAGATTTCACTACTTTTTAGACCGAGACAAGACGAGAACTTGATTTCATTTTACACTAATTTTTTTTGTCGAGATACAACGTTTTTCACAAAGTTTGCTGGGGTTTTAAGAGAATAAGCATGGATGGTGTCGACAGATATAGAGATAGTGAATCATAGGTACATTACGGGTAGATACCATAGACAAAATATATTTAGACCATCACAACGTATTCGCGACACCAGCTGAATCCGTCCAATGTATGGGCGAAAAAGTGCGTTTGTACGCATATGGCGCCAGTCAGGTTTTTAAACGACGGTTCTCTCGAGGCATGCGCACTCGGGACGTCTCGCACAAGTTGTTGTTGAACTCGATGACGCAACTCGGCGATCAGAACCGGACCCAGTTGTAATCACTGAAGGAAACACATGGAATACAGCTGTTGTAAATGCTGAAGTTGCTATTTCCATTTACAAAAATACTTTTAAGTTTTGAGTTATTAAGATTAACTCTAACCAAATAAATTTTCTAACTTTTATCTTAAATGCACTCCGGTGTTGAAGTGAACACACACACGGAGAAGTAGAAATATTTATCAGTGACGTATATTGAGTGTGGTCAAGGTGTCAGAAAGGCCCTGATGGGGTGTGTGTGTATTAGGGGCATTGTATAAGGGGTAAGATGGTGTAAGAAGGTCATATATAGTGTCAATGCCTCCTTCCCCTATATTGCATAAGGGTGAGTGAGTGTCCAAAAGGCATATTTGCGCTTTCGCCAAAGGGGCACTAAAAATACTAGTGGATTAGGGTAGAGGGGGTATTTTAAAAGGGATGGCGAAAGAAAAAAGCGCTTTCGCCAAAGGATCGCCAAGATATCAGTGGATTAGATTGACATGGGGCCGTAAGTCAGTAGCGCTTTCACCAAAGTATCAAGTGCACACACTAAATAGGTGTAAAAATATTTACATCTTACCATAGAACTTGGTTTGTTCAATAATTATACAGGATGGGATGCCAATCCAATAAAATATACACTGTTTTGGTAATTTTTTTATTTACTATTTTACTTCTTAACACAGTTGCATATTTTATTTCTATTGTTTAGAATACTATGTTTATATTTTATTTCAACTTTCAATTTTGTAAATGTAACGTTTAAAAAATTAAGAGGGGGGACATTAAAGAGACGCACTGTATATGTATAAACTGAGCTATTTTCGAGGAATTATCGACAGTTTTGTATAGCAAGAAAACTCAGATTTAAGCCAACAAACTATACAATTTTTGTTAAAAACACACATTTTTATCATTAATAAAAAGAATAATTACAAGTAATATATTTAGCATTTATTACTCGATAAAAGATTCACGTCATGTGAAATAAATTTTGAAGTACGGTCCTGTCTATCACAAGGCAAACGTTCGACACGGCGCAAGCCCGCAGAAGACCGTCTGTGTTTACGGATTCAGCTTGGTAAATTTGCCACATTCGCAAATGACATTATTTCTCTATTATATATTTTCTCTATGGTAGATACAGACCTGTCTCGAACAACAACAAAATAAAATTATCCGCATCATTTTACTAATTGTTGAGTTGTGTATTATAATGAGGGTAAAAATAATTAAATATTCAAACCATCGCAGTTTATTTTATTAGCTTTGCGGGATTGAATGTAAAATCCATCTGAAATTAATTAAACAGCATGCGCTATCAAACAAATAAAATAACTATTGTAAACTAACTTGTTAGGAATATTGTTAGTAGTTATGTTTTAATAATTATTATTGCTGGGACGCTTTAATGAAAATTTTCAATTAAAAGATGGTAAAAATTAAATTTAAATTTTGGAGCATGTTCAAATTTATAAAATAACTTTTTTTACTACTAACCGAAGAAATCGCCATTATTTACTCCATTTCTTTAATGAGAAGTTATATTTCTCTACCTAGGTGAATAACGGTAGTAAAAAATTTCCTAGGTCAATAATGAAAAACTTTCTATATTTTTATGAAATCCGACAAAACATTCTAATCTAAAAACTCACAAACTCTGAAATTACTGTACGATTGTTTAATTACTACCTATGCCTAAGAGCGGTAAAATGCCAGTCTGTAAAACTTAAATGCAATAGGCCGCCATCTTGCTTCAACCAATCACATGAGGGATGTAAAGAGCATCCAAAAAACCTCCTGAATATGCCCGGTCTTTACTTCGGAGATAAACGTATACGTCTAGATGAGTACCCGTTAACTCTGGATTGGCTTCCAGAAGTTATAGGTTTATCCTCATTATGATTTTCTCTTAAATATTTGTAAAGACTTAATCAGACATTAAATTTTACTATATCATTAACAATATTGTGCTCGTCACAAAAAACACATTTTTGAAATTCATTACTGTAAATTTTAAAAAACTTGTCCTCCAGACCAACAGATTGTGCATATTTGTCAAGCTAGCAGATACTCAGATAGGCTCTTAATTCCAGAGGATGTTTCTTCAGAAAATAACACTTTTGGCTGTAGTCTGTTTGAATAATTATACTCATTGTATACCCGACATCGTCATTATTAAAATCTGATATTGAAAAATGGTCTCTACATACACAGAAATAGGCACAGTTTTTAGGACTCATTCAGTAAGCTGTTTTTCAAGCTTCTAATGTGGCAAGAGTTTTGGAAAAATAAAAAAAAAGTTTTTATAATCCTTTGGAACATTAGTGTCATAGGAATTCTTATATGATGGATATTTACATAAGTACTATACTCTGCCAAAGGAAGAAGCTGCTATGACTGCAGCCATGTTAGAGAAAATACAGAGACAGTAAGATGTAGGTATGGGTGGCAAACTACAAAATGAATTTTTCCGACAAGCAGAAAAAATATGATAAAAATATCAATCACATTGAATGTTGTGGAATTAAAATCATCTAAATAGTTACACCTACATAGCACGAAATATGTTTTAAATATGATTAAGAAAATGATACTTACCAAGCTTCAATATCAGATTTGTCTATTTACATCTACAATAAAAAAAAGTTTGATTAAAATCATTCTTTATGACACAAAGTCCACAAAACAGAAATGGTCAAATTCGCTATTGCCAACTTTCATCATTTATTTATTATTACGAAATTATGTTCATTTAAATAAACCATATATAATAAATAAATAAATTATTAATATTAGTCTAGTCTTCGGAACAGATTGGTATTGGAAATACATTCGAGTCTGTATTATTTTTGAATGCTCAAAATATATTTTGTTGACACACTTGCTGAAACTGCACTTTAAAATAACAAAAAACGAAAAAACTGTATATTTTAAACAAACTACACGTACAATTTAAAATTAAAAATACCTGGAAAAATGTATGTTTACTAAACTATGGAACAGAATACCATGTTTCAAGACATGTATTGATAATAGGCTACATTTTTCTTTAATATACACGGTGTCCCATATAAGAATGCAAACTACAGGGATCTCGTAAACCAGAAGAGATACAAAGATGATTAAATTAGAGAAAAGTTGCGCTTTGCTGAACCTTTCAAAGTCACGATACGAAATCTAAAAAAATCTGATTACTTCCGAAGATATTTGGGAAAAACCGAATTTTCCCGATTTCGTTTTTATTTTTTTCTGACTCTATTTAAAAAGATATGACAAAATAAATTTCACATTCTCATTGCCACTTTTTCTGCTCTACAAGCCGACGTTCTTAGATTTTCAATACGACGTTTCGTTTCTTCGCAACCATCATCAACTTCATTTTTTTAAATAGTCGAAAAATTTTGTTTTATTCCTAAAAAATTCTAATTTTAATTCTAAATCCCACGACATATCGCTTCTTACATTTATCCGACGTTTCGGACGAAAAAATCATCATCAATATTATTTGATGATTATTACGAAGGAACGAAACGTCGGATCAAAAATCTAATTACGTTATCATGTAGAGGAGAAAAAATTACATGGGAATGTGGATTTTATTTTGACCTGTCTTCTTTTGTGAAATCAGAAAAAAATTAATTGCCAAAATTTATGTTTAAAATTTCAAGAATTCGTAGATTTTTTCTGATTCTACTGTAAGAGATAGATTAAAATAAATTTTACATTTTTATTGCCGTTTTTCTCCTCTACAACATGACGTCATTCAATTTTTGATTCTACGTTTTGGCTTCTCTCGACCATTATCAATTTTTTTTTAAATAATCCGAAAATTTTATTTTAGCACAGTTAAATTGCCCTTGTTATTCTGAATTCAACGACTTATCACATACGTGCAAGTAAGCAAGATGTTATTATCAAAAAACAAAATATTTTATTTTTACGCTACAAAAAGTTCATTGAAACAATCTTATTTAATCATATGTACAGAATAACAAGGGCAATTTAACTGTGCTAAAATAAAATTTTCGGATTATTTAAAAAAAGTTGATAATGGTCGAGAAAAGCCAAAACATAGAATCGAAGCCAAGAACGCCAGAAAAGCCAAAACGACAATAAAAATGTAAAATTTATTTTAATCTATCTCTTACAGTAGAATCAGAAAAAATTTACGAATTCTTCAAATTTTAAACAAAAATTTTGGCAATTAATTTTTTTCTGATTTCACAAAAGAAGACAGGTCAAAATAAAATCCACATTCCCATGTAATTTTTTCTCCTCTACATGATAACGTAATTCGATTTTTGATCCGACGTTTCGTTCCTTCGTAATAATCATCAAATAATATTGATGATGATTTTTTCGTCCGAAACGTCGGATAAATGTAAGAAGCGATATGTCGTGGGATTTAGAATTAAAATTAGAATTTTTTAGGAATAAAACAAAATTTTTCGACTATTTAAAAAAATGAAGTTGATGATGGTTGCGAAGAAACGAAACGTCGTATTGAAAATCTAAGAACGTCGGCTTGTAGAGCAGAAAAAGTGGCAATGAGAATGTGAAATTTATTGTGTCATATCTTTTTAAATAGAGTCAGAAAAAAATAAAAACGAAATCGGGAAAATTCGGTTTTTCCCAAATATCTTCGGAAGTAATCGGATTTCTTTAGATTTCGTATCGTGACTTTGAAAGGTTCAGCAAAGCGCAACTTTTCTCTAATTTAATCATCTTTGTATCTCTTCTGGTTTACGAGATCCCTGTAGTGTGCATTCTTATACGGGACACCGTGTATAAGAACACTTACCTGAAAAAGTAATAAAGCCCTAATTTGCTTTTCTACGCCGATGAGTGATTAAAATCACACATAAAATAATTTTCATCTTTTCAAGAAATTATAAAATATAAAATGGCTGCCGGACAAGACAAAGGCCAGACAACCGAGAATAAAATATCCTGATTGCAACAAAGATCTTGCGATGTGACACCGTGCGTCTTCTTTCTATGGAGTTTTTTCTGAAATCTCGAGTCTATACCAACAAACCTGCAACAATTCCAGACTTAAAAAACGAAATCCGACGCGTCATTGAAGAAATTCGGCCGCAATTAGGCCACAGTGTTATCGAAAATGTAGTCAAAAGAGCAAGAGCGTGTCAGCAAAGCCGCGGTGACAATGTTATAATAGTACAATATCAGCACTTTTGAAAAAATAAATGTTTTTTATTATTCACAAATTAAAATGTGCGTTTATTTTGGGACACCCTTGACATAAATAAGAACGAAACATTCCTTTAAAAGAAATATCCCATTATCTTACATAATCTTCAAAAGAGCTATTTCACTCGATCAGCGTTATCTTTATGTGTTGGGCTCTCTAAAAAATAAATGTACTAAGGTCGCAAAGGTCTGCATTTTATGCGTGAAGCCCCATTTGCGTTATTTATCGACTACGCTAAAACTTAGGGATGGTCAGATAAATTTCTTTCGCTTGGAAGGAATAAATATGGAAGATTTAACATACATATAGAAGCATAAGGTAAGCTAGAAAAAAAATTTCAAGTTTATTTTTGTATACATAACATATATAGGTACCTTTTGTATTACTGGAATTTATTATTTTCTGAAATGGTATATATATCTCTTTAAAAAGAAATAGGGGATGTCCCAATAGGTAATTTGGTATTTACCATGGATTTATTATAATAGGATTCGATATCTGTATACTGTGAGCGTATCGAACGTGAAGCCTTATATTTTGTTGTTTGTTTTTGTTTTTGTTTTTCTCTTGGGGGAGCAGTTTACGAACTACTAACATATACAAGACTACGAATTACTACGTAATTGAATCAAGAATGGTAGTAGAAAGAGATAAAATAGCATTGGCATTGCAGTGTTGGAGCTCAGGTTGAAAAATCACAACGGTGTGTCACCCGGCGATGATATCGAACGCAGCCCAGAAGTGTTGCTGTCGGGCTGGTTATTTACGAACACGGCTGAACCTCGGTCTGTGAACACTCGGTTACACGTACGTCTTTGTCTAATGAACTAGAAAAGAAAAAGTGCGACGTATACATTTATATAGATTTATAAATGACTCGGAGCGACTTTAAATAAACACCTTTAGAAATAACATAACCTATAAATAATAAAACGTTTTTAACTTAAATATATTATTATTTAGCAGAAAACTAAAATTTTTTAGGGCTTTTATTACTTTTAGTAAATCTTTACCTATACGTATTTTTTGTACAAAAATACAAGGTAAAATAAGATGAGGCCAATGTTTACAAATTGTGTTTACAGTGTCCTTTAGAATAGTTTGTTTTGGCTTCAAAGAATGTGAAATCATCCCGTATCCAGTCCTAATAAATCCATGGTATTTACTTTTTAAATAAAATCGAAAATTTTAGAAAATATCTGGGCATCTAGCAGATGTTGACAAGCTAATAAGGAATATGTATCTACATATTTTTTTATTGCATAAATCGTTAAGGAAGTCGTTACAAACCCAAGAAAATTACTAGGATTATTTAGCTACAATAAATGTTTACTTTTCGGCATAATTTATTTCAATTTAAAAAGCAGCCGTTTGTTCTCACTGAATAATGACGTCAGGAGATCAGCAAAAATAAGTGTCAATCTACATGTTAACGTAAAGCTTAACCTAAAGTCGAACAGGTTTGTTTCCGGTCAGTCAGAGGGGGAGCTATCAAATTTTTAGGCTTGATAGACGAATAGTGCAACTAGCTTCAGTAAAAATTCAGTTATACAGGATGTTTAGTTTTTGAGCTATTAAACGTCAAAGTTGAAATTGTCGGGATTTCCGTTGAAATCGGGTACAGGTCGCAAAAGTGAGTTAAATCGATGTAAAATTTCGGAGATTGTAGAGGACCCGGAACTTCAGATCTCTATTGAAACTGATGAGGATCGGGAAATGGCAAGTAAACCTTTTGAATTTTTTTTGGTCGAAAAATGCCATTGCTCTTTGGTACCCAATAACTCGGAAACAAAACGTCGGACCGAAAAGCGGATTCATAAGTGAAACTTTAAAATCTCAAATACCTTCTTTTTGCAATACATTTACCTAAACCTAGCCTAAAATCACTGGAAAATGGATATATTTGGGAAAAATGGGAAATTTGGATTTTTGACCCAAATATTTCACGGTTTATAATTTTTGTGGGGTCAACATGTTTTAAATTAAAATCATATACGTCATCGGAAAGAGCTCGTCAAAATACTTGGTATCCATATTTTTTATTTCCTTCATTCTGTATAGGAAGCGAGCAATCGCCGATTGAATTTCGATTTTTTGACTTTTTGCCCTTGACATCGGTACATTTGAATCACTGTATTTTTCCCTATCTAATTTTTTACAAATTTTTCAACCCTATCGTATAAAAGTAATCACACTTAAAAATGAATACCGAATGGGTCGTCCAGGAGCGTATTTAACGGGTAAAAACAGAATATTCTTCATTTTTCCGACAAATCCTATTTTTAACCGACATTATTTCACACTATTTTGCTTATTTAGTGATTCTTTTTGGGTTTATCTTATCCGTTAATTATCTAAGAATACCTCCTACTAATTTAAATCGCATATTTTTTCGTTAAATTTCTACATAAATAGGTGTATTTGCATCAGGGACATGCAAAACTTTTGAATTTTCGAAGATTGCCATAAAAAAAAAGAATTGCAGTCCATTTACTCCAAATTATTAAGATTATAAGATTAAGCCAGTTTTTGTTGCAAAATTGAAAAACCCAAGCAATCCCAAGCAACCGTCATAAACATTCAATTCATGTGGAGAATATAAAAAAAATATTTCAGATTTATTTGGGTTATATGCATATTCACTATTGCGGTTCGATATCACCAATAACTTGACGAATATTTTGATTCAGGACATTAATTGTTAGAATAGATTTTGAATGATGTTGTGAAACTCTTACACCATCAAAAATGTGATCATTTAAGCCGAATTTGAAATCGTTTTGTAATATGATGTTTGATTTTAACTGTGATGTGTTGTTAGTTCAAACGGATTTCTGACTGGCATCCTGACAAGAAGCACTGATGATGATCTATAAGGTCGAAAGCGCTCTGCTAATAATTTTTAAAAAATTTTGCACTTAATACAAAGCTTTGTTTCGTTCAAACTTAAAAAGTGCACACAGCCTTCACACATTTCTTCCAGAATAGATTTTATCTTTAAGGAAGCCCCCACAAGAAAAAAATCGAAGGGGGTTAGATCGGATGATCTTGCAGGCCACTGAATATCACTATTTCGAGAAATGAAGCGGTTAGCCAAACGTATTCTTAACAAATCCAAAGTTCCCTAGCCGTGTGACGCGTGGCGCCATCTTGTTGAAAGAACATGTTAAAGTGTATATTATCTAATTGGGGCCATAGAAAGTTTCCTAATATAATGCGTTAGCGTTCGCCATTAACATTAACCGTTTCACCATCGTCATTTTTATAAAAAAATGGCCCTATAATACTTTCAGCCCACAATGCATACCAGACAGTTACTCGAAGAGGATGTAAATGTTTTTTATTAACCACTCAAGGATTTTCACTTCCCCTAATCCTACAATTTTGCTTGTTCACATAACCTCCGAGGTAGGAGTGAGTTTCGTCGAAAAAGATAATTTTATTTCAAAATTCTGCGTTATTTTTAACTCGGTAGATGACCAAACAGGCAAGGGGAGGAAAAAGGACCAAAAACTGAAAATATGTTCAAAAAACTGATCAAAGCACGAAAGTACGAAAGACAGGAAGAACATTAGAAACGACTCAGGCAAAGGAACAGGACCTGATCAAGAAAATAAAAGAGAAAAATACTACAATAAGAATGGAAAAAGAGAAAAAAGAAACAATGATTTAAGAATGGGAACCTAAAATTTGCGAAGTATGTTGGGAAAGGAACAGGAAATAGTGAAGGAAATGATAAGTCAACAAATAGAGATAATGGGGATAACAGAGGGGGGTAAGGGAATAAAGGAAATACATAAAAGATACTGACTGTTTTGGAGTGACAGTCATACGCTCCATACGATCCCAGAGATTATTATTTAGATTCAGTCGCAATAACCCCGGTTGTGACAAAATATTTTAGATACGCCACTGACAGCTATCAATATTAATCCCATATCAAATTCAAAGCTGCCCATTCTTGCTAGTTATACAAGCTCACACGCAACCCCAAGCAAACCCAACCAAACCCCCCTTGTGACAATATATTTTAGATACGCCACTGACAGTCATCAATATTAATCCCACCTCAAATTCCTGCTAATTATACAAGCTCACAAGCAACAGAAATGATCCTGCAATATTTTTTCGCAGAAAATTTACGAAAATACCATGACGAATGGACGATTCCGTCTGTTCTAATTTGCGACAGATGGGTATCGAAAAAAACGCCGACGGATTTCTGCTAGAGATGATTTACATCGAGCAAAAAGACCCAGAGCATTAAAAGCTTTACGGCATCTGATGTGATTAGTCGTGTGAATTTAATAGATTACTTAAATATTTTAGAACTATGTTTATAGTATATAGTATTTGAAACATTGACAAAAGTAATACAAATTTTGTCGGATGCAGCCGACTAATTTGAAAAAAAAAACTTTTCTTTCCTTGTTACCAACTACACCCACCCTAACATTCTTAGTTCTATTACCTCAGACCTCCTCTGTTTAGTACATCATGGCAAGCATCTTCTTCATCAGGCTCGGTATCGAACTCCATCTACTCACTTTTCTTCCTACTGATTTTTAGAAAGACAAGAAATTCTTCGTAATTTTACAGTTTCAATTTGCAGCTTGGGGTTCACAATTTGGGACTTAATAAGTAATTTTGGAAGCAGATTACGTTAGTCAGATAACTAGAAATAAGAATCTGGAATTTCCTAACACTGGACTGCAGCAAATAGGAAATTATTGACCTCATAATCAATCTGAACTAAACGCAAATGCGGCTTTAAATTGGATGACCTTATACAGAATCCATTCTTGAGCCCAGACGTCCACAGACCACTCTTTACATAAAAGGTGTTGATCCAAAACCCATGTCTTTTACGAGTTATAAGAGTCATACGCAATCCAGGTCAAACATCTCGGTTTTATTAGGTTTTCGGCGGGCTGGTGGCGCGTTCCGGTTTATTCCCAACTAGTTTAGAATGGGCCATAAAAGTTTTATGAGATGAACTCGTTGAAACGCTCGCTGTTTATATCAAACACTCTCGTCTCTCGACAACCGTTTCGCAGTTTACGGTGCTGGTGCACTTTCGTGTTTAGATGCGCCTCTCGATGTTTACATGCATTTTACAGCAGTTACAAACAACATGAATTCTATTATTATTTTACAGTGGATGCATTGGAAAGCAAATAAACAAAGTTCGATAAACGAATTCTGGATCTGGATGAACTCTGTTAATTATTGGCATAGATAAAATGGGCAATATGCATCTGAGATATTGTTTTTTGTATTGTCTACATAAATTAAATATGGATGGCGATTGCTTTTATCCAATTATTTTGGGTTTTATTAGGAAATAAGCGGATTTTGTATCAGTACATGCAAAAATCGAGGGTCTGGGACCTGGATTTTGAACTTAAACTACACAGTTTGGATTATCTTAAAAATGATGATACCTACATACCTAAGTCATAGGCCAGCATCACAGGCGCGGCCCGTGAAATTTCAAAGTTGCATATCTCTGTTGCTACTTATGGGACCCATACCAAATTCAGGTTTTTTAATAGTGAGCCTACTAGGAATGTTTTGGTAAAGAAAAAAAATATTTTGCAATTTGCGAAAAAAAGTTGATTTTTTGAATTGACCCACCTGGGTAAAAAATTAACACGCTTAGATATTTTATTTATTATTTTTTCTAAACAAATTTTACATCATTTTGTCGACAACTCTTAAATTTTAAGAGAAAAAAATGTGTTAGTAGAAAGTTATAGTCATGTGAATTTTTTGCAACCGAAAATTTAAATTATTTTTCGGTTGAAAAAATTCAAATGACTATAACTTTCTACTAACACATTTTTTTCTCTTAAAATTTAAGAATTGTCGACAAAATGATGTAAAACTTGTTTAGAAAAAATAATAAATAAAATATCTAAGCGTGTTAATTTTTTACCCTGGTGGGTCAATTCAAAAAATCAACTTTTTTTCGCAAATTGCAAAATATTTTTTTTCTTTACCAAAACATTCCTAGTAGGTTCACTATTAACAAACCTGAATTTGGTATGGGTCCCATAAGTAGCAACAGAGATATGCAACTTTGAAATTTCACGGGCCGCGCCTGCAGCATCAAACTCGGCGCATCGTATCTTTTAATTCTACTGCATCTTAAATGAGATTTTTATAATGACAAACTCAGCACACAGGTGGTGTTCGCGACCCCGGAGTAATTGTTAATGATAAACTACCCTAATTGTTTTATTTCTAATGTTTGGGCCCCCAATACTTTGTTTTGTATTACATTTTTCATCAGTATAATAATATGACTTTTACAATACATGTTAAAAAGTATGGAGTATTATGATTATTTAAAATTACAGAATATAAAAACAATAATTTGTTAAAACTACAAGATCTGTGTCTAAATAGTATCCTTTTATTATGTTTGCCATTAGTTAAAATTATAATTTGAAATATATTTTTGTTATGTATATGCATTACTAGCTTGCACCCGCGACTTCGTCCGCGGTATAACAATTTTACTCCATCACAAACTTAGAACCCCCATTTTACTCCCTTAGAATTTGATTTATTAAAAACGGTTAAACACGTGTTTAATCATTTATTTTTTGGAGTACATTTATGAAGTTTCAAGTTAATAGGACCAACTAATATTTTTTCTCAATACAAACTTTCAACCCCCTTATGATCCCTTTAGGGGTTGAATTTGGAAAAATCCCTTCTTGGTGAGTCTCTGCATTATAAAATAAAGCTACTGACCAAATTTCATATTTATAGCTTTAGCGATTTGGGCTCGGCGATGATGAATCAGTCAGTCAGTCAGGACATGTTATGATATATATTATATACAGGGTGAAAGAGGTAGGAGTGCAATAATTTTAAGGAGTGAAAGTATGGTCAAAGTAAAAGAAAACAGTCATATATACAAGGGGTAGCAAACCAACCTTTTACCTAGAAATTGTATTTAAAATTCTAATCTTCGTTGAAGGTTTTCAGTTCCACGAAAATAATTATGAAATTTTTTTAGCCGGAGGTACAATTGTTCCCAGCAAAATACCAAAACAAAAATTGAAATGTACCCCTTAATTATTAGGAAAAATAAAATCACTTTGAAGTAAATTGTTTCACCGAAAACATTTGACAACGTTGCGCCCTTGAAAAGCAGCCGGTGCAAGCCTCTGACCCGCGCTGACCTACAATCTCCATGTCGTATTAAAAAATGACCCGTCACTCGTCAGTACGTCAGTGCAGCGTTACCAGGTCTAGGGATTTATTCCAAATCTAGGGATTTTCGATGTGTTAAAGGGGAAAAGGGATTTTGTTCTAAAATCTAGGGAAAATTCGGAAAAAACTAATTTTTTCCTGTTAATTAAAAAAATATTTTTCAAATTTTTTTCATTAATGTTGAGAAATAATAAAAAAAAATTCTGTGATCCAATGCTATAAATTTTTTTTTTTATAACTCTGAATTCTGCAAAGAGCATGCTGAAAAAAAGAGTTAGACACTACCATCCATTTGCGATTACGTGCAGCTTTAAGAAGAAAAGAAATAGTAGATTTCATGTTTGGAACGGGATTATTTTTTAAATTAAAAAGTTGTTAGCATTTCGGGGATCAACACACTTATGGGATCGTAAGTATGTTAATCCTCGAAACAGTGGATAAATCCCCGCATTACTAAACACTGAGCCACCGGAAGGTATAAATATACCTGCAAGCATTTTTCTGCCTTATGCCGAGATGCTTAGCTTACGGATATCATTTTGTGGGATACGATGAAGGAAATAGTGTATAGTATGCCAATTGAAAAAGTGAATTAACTGCGAAATCGTGTTGAATGGAGAACATCTTTCAACGGGTTCGGGACAATATTATACGAATCATGCTTGATTGGGAACAAATTAAAGACATTTTCAACACATTCCCTACTAGATCAATATCATTTTTTGCAACTTATTATTAGTTCTACTTATTCATATTTAAATTATGTTAGGTAACTACTGGTTAAAACTAAGGCTGCTGACAAAAAGGAGTGGTTTCCCAGTGGCCTTTTTACTATTTTTTTTGTCTTTTCTTCGGAAGAGGTTTGTATTTCTTTTACCTTTGTCTTAAATTACGGTTAATAACAGAAAATAAATTATTCTTCAAGATTTATAATATGTCTGGCAACGTTACAACAAATTCAATTGTTCTTAGCTTTTTTCTCGCGCAATTTTCTGTCAAGCACATAGGTTAGTCAAGTGCGGCGAATATGGGCGGGTTTTAAGGTGTTTTTGAAAATTTTTAAAATGTTCGATTTAAGAAAAAAAAGTGTTGGGTATGTCTGTAGACTACCCCATGCAGGAGTCACTCATTTCAATATATGCAGTGAATTCCATGACACCCTGTATATAGCAAAATATGCTTACTTAAATTTGGTCCATCCACCTATAAAAATGAACTTTAAAAACACGACGTTATTTTTACACTTTGTCAATATTTCAACGTCAAATAATCGGATAAAAATATGTCACAGACACACACTCAGCCTACTTCAAATTAGATAAGATGTGCATTCCTTTCATTCTAACGACTTTAACAACATCGAACATCTGTTAAATAGATCAGACCACCCCTCGGCGGTGGTATTTTCTAATTTTTTGCCTCATAAAATATGTCATTTAGGTATGTATAATGCGTAAGAGAAAGTATACAGGGTCCATAGCAAAGCATCGTAAGTTTCGGTCCCGGTATTTGGTGTTCGCTCGATTTCGTTCGGTCTGTAAGTACTTTGTAAGTAAATTTACTTACCTGTTTTAACTCTAGGTAAAAGTTTTCGATGGTGCGTCTTATTGCGCTAAAGTCAAATTTAAATTTGTCTATAGACAGACGAGGCCTTTTCTTGCCGGGAGACGATAGCAACTGTTGGGGATTATTTGCTTTTCTGTGTTCATCTTCCTTGTGAATTTTTTTAATCACGCTAATACTAGCTCCTTTCTAATTTTCGTTTTAACTGCAAATTAAATGAGTTATTTCTGGTTTCCTCATCACAAGCATTATAAACATTAGCAATAATTTCACGCGATAGGCTATGCAAAGTTTTTCCACTAATATATGCATTTCCAATAATTTTCAATAAAATGAAAAACCCAAAGAAAAATTCGCTACTATTCGCTCTTTCATACACGTAGCCTTTGACCTGCACCCGCTGGTCAGAATGAGTCTGCGGAGGCTTGTCCCAGTCGACATGTTCGGCATTGAATTATACGTTGTGTCTCTGTTTAATGCTGTCAAACAAATAGAGATAGCGGTGATCCTATTAATCGGGTGAGAGTTGTTTTTTTAATCTTCTGACAGCCCACGAAGACCGAAGTCTAAGTACTATGTACCGTGGGTGTACGGGGGAATCGACTCACACATCCAGAGCTGGAAACATCAGTAGGGATTTCACCAGCCTTTTAAGAGGATGTGTGGGGTGGTACTACCTCGGTCGAGGAAGAATTCCTCTACCACCTTCCAGGATTCCTCTACCACCTTCCATTTCCTCTACAACCTTCCAAGAAACAGAAAGACCTAAAATTTCACCAGAAAATAATTCCGTCTATCAGAAAAATGCATTTTCACATGTTGCCAGATTTGTTAGTAAATAGATAATTCAATTAATGTTTTAATTTTGTCGGTTAATTAAGATTAGTCAGGTGTGAAACAGATTAAATAAAAATTTAAATACCGTTCACTTTTTAAGTTTAAATAATAATATTTTCGTACTTTTTAACGACCAGGTTAAATTCTGTATTCATAGGAGGTATAAATAATAGTTTTCATAAAACTTATTAGATTTGGTAAAGAAATTTGACAACATCGAGAATATTTTGTCTGCATTCTTTAAATAGTTTTGGTAGACAGACTCGAGAGACGAGCTTGTAATCTAAGGGCACTGCGCATTTCATTTCTCCTCAAACTCTATATTATGGAAAAGATAATAACAGTCCGTTCTCTCGAAATTGTTGTTTACCCACTCCAGTCTCTTTTTCGGCGGTGGTAAATTGGGCGCGAAGGTTACCTGCTCCATAACATGAACTTGTAAACTGGGCGCATGGTAAATTGTTGCAAATTGTTCATGTATAGGTATGAAGTGTGCGTTATTCCAGTATTAAAAAAAAACAAATAGTGCACTTTACTTTATGTATATTAAAAAAGGCACATAATATACATCATATATACGAAGTACATTTTAGGTAATGCGGTCTATTTATTTCTTCTAACTTATATTTAGTAACAAGATTATCAAGCGATGCTAACTAGCTTTTACATTTTTGTCTTTAAATCTAGCAGTTACATTTAAACTTTGTATTTTGACATATGTTTCAATTTGACATTCTTTCAACTTTTCAAGAAAGACATATAGCAGGATGCGTTGCATAAAAAGAGAAATTAAATTTTGCATGATACGACTCGCAACAATTTGTCTTTCTTGTAACCGAAGCATTTTCTTCCACCTATACAGCAAGAGGAAATGTTGCGTTTTAAACTATATATTGTTACCTGCCTCTAACAAATAATCACAATAGTTATCCAAAAGTTCATTGTGTGGTTTGTATGACATCAAATCGAACACAAAACAGTTTTCTCCTTCATTTGGATTCAAATAAGCCAACCCCAAAGTGATTTTAAGCCGGAAGCCGATTTCAGTTTTTGCTTCATAATCAGACCTTAAGCCGATTGACTTTATCTTTCTATACCATGCTTGGTGTAAGTGAAATCGGCAACCACTAATTTCAACATCAGGCCAAACATACAGTAATGCTACATGGATGGCCCTTTCAAAATCACCAAAAACAGGTCTTGGATTAAGACGATACTTTTCATAAATTTTACATTTTAGTAAAGAGAAATAGGTTTTATAACATTGACTGGTCTTACTCGGTAATGAACAAAAAACTAAAGGAACATAGTGGCCATCTTGGAGTCCATAAATTGTAAAAAATTGAGAGGAAAACTTTATACAAAAAGAAAATGTTCCGTCCTTATACAGTATATTGATTTTGGTTAAAATACTTATGTTCGTTTCACATGTAAACACAATAATATTATTTTTTATGTTGATAATAAACAAAAAATGTTCACCTTTATTTGTTAATAGCTTTTCACTATATGTGCTGAGAGCTCCATGTACTTCTTCTATATTTTTAGGGAGCTGACCTGGTACTATCTTGCCGCGACAGTTATAAATATTCCTTCTAATGTTACTGCCATCAATGGTTGTGGGAGATGGTGGCAAATGTAATGTTAATGCTTTACAAATGATTTTTGAAGGCCTTTCAATTACATCTTCTTCAGCCTTTCTTTTACACGTATTTGAAACAGCTTTCCTGTTTACCTTTTGTTCGTCTGCTTCATGATTGTGAAGATCATCCTTTCTTGAAATTAGGTTCTCTGTACCAACAGTGTAAAGTTTGGCTTTACAATGCATCTTTTTGACTACATCTCCACGATGTCTCACCACTTTTTAACACTTCGTCTTTTGAAAAAGTAAAATTCGTATAAAATCAAATCGTTCCCACGTTCACTTTTGATCACTGACACGGACATTTTCCACTTTTATGTATGCGCTATCAAAAGTAGAAATAAACTAAACTATAAAGCAAATTGATCTGAGCAAGTAAAGTAAAATAAATTTCGGAGTATTTAGGTATATATGTTACGGTTAATTTGGATACTTCGCTAGTTTACAAACTAACCAGCTAGTTTGCAAACTAACTAAAGACACTGTTATTTTGAAGGAATCAGCCATTTCCCACAAAATAGCAGATGGTTTATAAACTAGCTGGTTATAGTATGCAAACTATCGATTTGCTTCAGTTAAGATGAGGATTTTATTGAGGTTACCTTAACCTAAAAATTATGTTTTGTTTGTTGTCCAGAAAATCTAGCGAACGGTGGATCGGAGGGCACCCTAAGGTCGGAACAGGGTTAGCACCTGGTTAGGGGCCCTGACCAGTCTCTTTCCTCGCAGGCGAAGAGGGATCGGTGCGAAAAAATCCACTATTGTTCCTTCCTCTGCGCATGCAGTAATGAAAAATCTGTACATAAGGAACAATAGTGGATTTTTTCGCACCGATCCCTCTTCGCCTGCGAGGAAAGAGACTGGTCAGGGCCCCTAACCAGGTGCTAACCCTGTTCCGACCTTAGGGTGCCCTCCGATCCACCATTGGCTAGATTTTCTGGACAACAAACAAAACATGATTTTTAGGTTAAGGTAACCTCAATAAAATCCTCATCTTAACTGAAGCAAATCGATAGTTTGCATCCTAACCAGCTAGTTTATAAACCGTCTGCTATTTTGTGGGAAATGGCTGATTCCTTCAAAATAACAGTGTCTTTAGTTGGTTTGAAAACTAGCTGGTTAGTTTGTAAACTAGCCAAGTATCCAAATTAACCGTAACATATTTATTGTTAAGTTATTATCTCATACAGGCAGGTGCTTAAAGAAAGGCCCGCGCCCAATTTACATGTTATGATCACAGACCCTTTTAGAAATACAGGTAAAGGTATTATTTTTGCGCCCAATTTACTACCGTCCCTCTTTTTACATAAAATCAAAATATGACGACTTCTTGACCCAGATGCCGTCGTGCAACGAACAATACTTCTACCTGTAAACGAACCTCCGCTTCCGAAGCTTTTGCTTTTATTTTTACGGCATCGTAATTTTCAATTATGACCGAGCACAAAATTTCTACGAGGTTCTGGTTTTGTGTTGCCCTTAAACGGGACTTCTTGCCGTTAAGCAATCCAGTTATTGTAAAAATGATGTTATAACTTCTAAAACGATAAATTATTACTCGTTTAATATAAAATTTTTAAAACTTGATTTATGGCTTTACTTTAGACTTTATATAATAATGAATTGTAGCCCTTGAAAAGCTGTATTCGAAGTTCATTACTATCTGCTACTTTGTTTTGTACTTTTTGTTTTTACGAGAGGGTTGGGTTTGATGGCTAGAAGAGTGTTACAGAAGATCAATTTTTATTTCATTTTTTGACGAAACCATACAGGCTATAAATGATAGATTTATGGCTTACAAAAATATTTTAAAACCATTTTAGGACTCCTCTATCTTCATCAGCACGAAAGCTGGTGAAGATAAAAAAATCTATACAAAATCTGATAGTTTTTTATGAATTACATACAAACATAAAGGGAGAAAGTCACACTTGGGACGCAATTCTTAAAACATTTTGAACCCAAACCAAAGAGTGCCATTGAAGCTGTTAGTGTATGCAATAAGAACTTATTTTCAATAATTTATGATCCACTTACCATAATGGCTACTTTGCCAGTAACAACTTGTACATCTGAAAGGTCATTTTCCTCATTAAAACTCTTAGAGTTATTTACGAAACTCCACAGGTGAAGAACGACTAAATAATTTAGCTTTAATGTTTATACATTGACACTCCAGTAAATGAAGAAAATGTATTAAACCAGTTGGCTCTAAAGCCACGTCATTTAGCTATTTTATTATATTATTTTTAGTTTTAAGTATTTATTATTTTTGAATATAATGTTTCTTATTATTTTTATTATATTTATATAAATATGAATAATAAAAACGCCATTCAATTAAATGTTCTATGCGCTGGCCGCCTTGTTCTTGACACAATCTGATTCTTCTAATACTTTTGTGAGCAGGTTTCGTAAATACTCGTCAGAGATGCTTTCAATAGCCCTTCTGAGTCTATTTTCTAAGATTACAAGAGATGGCGGAGGAGTTGCATTTGGTCCATAGGTTCCTAACCAGTTCTCGCCAAATCGTTCGTTATAATTTGCCACAACTCTTGAATTATGGGCAGGGGCGCCATCTTGTTGGTAAATTACATTTTCGCTTCCTTGCAAGTTATTTATTGAATGTTTTATTTGGTTTTGGAGAAATTTCAAATACATTTCGCCATTTAATGGTCGATGGAAAAATATTGGACCAATGATGTCAAGTCCAATTACGCCCAGCCAAGCGTTTACCCCAAAACGTCCCTGAAAAGCACCTTCTCTTAGTAATCGCTGATTCTCCGTAGCCCAAGAATGTAGAGTATTGATTCTGTTAAATATTCCGAGATTGGTGAACCTAGATTCATGCGAAAAAATAATCTTATGTTGAAATACGGGATTTATGTTAAGATTGTTTAAAAACCAGTTACAGTAATTTAATCGTCTTTGGAAATCATTTTCAAATAGGTGATGGTGAATTTGGTACTTAAATGATTTAAACCCGTATGTCCTTAAAATTTTTCTGGCCGTTGCATGGGAAGTATCGCACTGCTCACCTAATTCGCTAACGGAAGCAGTACGATCATATTCGATGTACGCTAGAACGTTTTCAACTTCTTCGTTTACTATGAAATTATTATTAATAGCTCTATTCTCCGAATTTAGCACCGTCAGACTATTATTTGTTCGCAAAACTCAAAAAAATTTAAATAATGATATCTCGTCGAAACTCTGCGCACACCTGAGACAATCCAAAACCCGTACTATAGGTTTTTAATCTTAACGTGCTCTCGCAACGCAACAAATTTCAACTTATAACCAGCTAAAACCCAAAACAATCACGTCTGATTTAATTTACTTCCAACTTGAACCCTTAAGTTCTCACAAATTATAGTTTAGGAAGGTTTCGCATTTTTCGAATAGAGAAAGCATCAGATGTCTGTAATGAAACTATGGGAAAGGGTGAAGGGCCGTTACCCTTTAAAATTTGATTAACAACGAAATATTTTAGCCCTTCGGCTGGTTTATTGGGTTAAGGATGTACCTAAATGGTTAAAAATGGACTTGTTTTAAGTTAATTTTATCCTTTGAGGAAAATCGCAGGGTATTAGTCATTGAATTACGATCAGGTACAGAAAGGTTTACCTTAAGATGAGACATTGAAAAGAGAGTGATCAATATTATTATGCTTATTACTATAAATTAATATACGACATAAGGGTGAGTTCTGAGCTGAATAAGTATGCCTAAATGGTAAGTAAAACAATTGGTCTGCCCTTAGAGGCCTCTGGGAGACATTGACGCAAATCTCAACAAGAATATCTGAGCTTTGTTTTATGTTATTGACAATTTTATACAGAAAGAGCAAATTACACATCACTTTTCGGTTCCTCACAGACATCAAGCGGAACTGATCCCGAGCGAGAGCGATATCGTTTTTTTTTATCTTACGTTATCCAACAACAGTGAGTATTTAGCTTCGACATTATAAGGTTTGAAGTAATTATTATTTTCCATCTGCACCCACTGTGCTGATGAAACATTAAAGTTCCCATAGATTAAGATCATGTGATTTTCCTTAAAAGGTAAAGTACTCAGTTTTGATGAAGAACTTACATAAGTATATAGGTAGCATATAAAGGGAGACAGAAGATACTGCAACACGACTAAATCATTAGTGGATTCTTTGTTACAAATTTTCTGCTAAGAAGTGTCAAGGAAGTTTTGCCTAAATGCTTCTTAAGTGTACCTAGTATCTAGAATCTAGGGGTTAATTTTTCGTTGAATTAATTCGATAAATTTACGAAAAAAAAATTGAGTTTACTGTACACTAACCAGCAGATATCTGCAAAAATCTTTCTTGATACTTTTTTACTACTTTCCCAACTAATACCGTTCGAAACATCTGTTAAAAGTCCCCTTCTTCGTTATTTTCGTCTACTTTTTGCCTTTTTAATTCTCTATCGACACTCAATATCCGCCAATATCGGCCCGAATGCAGCAGCATTTGGCCTTTTCCGTTCTTTTTTCCCGACTTTTTTCGCAAGGGTACAATCTTATCTTGGCATGTCACTGCAGCACACATGGTACACGTATATTCCCAACGTCAGGTCCGACCCGGAATATGTTTTAGAAATATTTTTCAGTGGAATTTGCTTTTTGTGCAGATTTAGATAAAATATGTGGTATTTTATAGCCTCGGCAAAGGAGTATAATATGGAACGGTGTGTTTACAAATGCACACTGCATAGTGCGTGCGATCCTAAGAAAGCGTACGAAGAATGACTGGACAACAACATTATTCATAAGTCGCCCCGCGCGCCGGCTCGGTTACGTTCCATAGGTGTTGGTTTTATAAACAGTCAGCTGCTGTCTTATAGAATAATTTATAATTTAAGTGATAGTATAATAAAATACTTACCCAGTGAATATTAGAAATCTGGATGAGCTTGGCTAAACATCTGTAGCATAATAATAATCGTCGTTTATTTTGAGATATGGTACTACATAGTTATACTAATAGAAAGAACATCAAAAAGAAGTCACCAGTCAACCAAGACCAGTGCGAGATTTAGCTGTAACAGCTATTCTTACATCTAACCCTGTCTGGTTGTGGAGAAAGATAACAAAAAAGAAAAAAATACGATATAATTAAAAAGAAAATTTACAAAATACAATATATTAATTTTAAAATTTATTCATAACAGGGATTTTTTATTCACATACAAATACACGAATGCACATATGGACACAGACACCCACGCTTTGTTTAACTAAAGTTACTACAGACGCAAAATGTGTAAGTTTGGCATTTTTGGCGAAATCGATCAATTTCGCCCAACTTCCTAATTTAAAATTGATTTGTGTTATTAATAAATATCCAAGAGTTCCCTAAATGTGTGATTCCCCCAAAGAAAATCGGTTCTGCTGTCGGAAACTTACCCGCAATCAAGGGTTCTTTGTACGACCGATATCAGTAGAATCACGACAATGAAAGTAATTTTATGTTCGTAAATAGTGTTTATGGTTTTTATTCATTGCAAATAAGTACCTATCCCTCCATAGGACTTGTAATTATTAATTTATTCTTGTAACTGAATAACGAACGAAGAACGGCTGCCCCGTTACTTGCTGACAGTGGTGCAGACGTCCTACAAGTTAAACGCCGGGCAGGGTGGAAGTCGAGTACTGTCACTGAAGGATACGTAGATTCATCCTTGGACAACCGATTCAAAATAGCAAAAATGCTGTCCACTCTTTTAACGTCCCATACGGGCCCCAATACGTTTTCTTCAGTAAACATGAATAAGAATAATGCGAGTGAAACAAATCAGGAAATTAACGTTTCGACTACTGATACGCATCAACAGGAATATTTATTCATATGTTAAATTAACCTAAATTGAGCAGGGAAACCACTGCTAAGGTATGGCCCATTCGTTACCAAACACTCTGTATAAAAGGTTCAACTTTTGAATGTCAAGGTTTCAACAAAAATGTTTTCTATTAAAGCAGTTTTATTCAACTGACTGACTACGAAATATCTTCTACTCATTCGACTCAGCGATTTCTCGACTTTTAGCGTTGCTAATATCGGCCACAGTGCAGTATTTCTCGATTTTTTCCTCTCTTTTCATTCCTTCTTTCGAAAGGACACACAATCTTATCTTGTCACTTCACCCTTGCACACATGCCACACGTATCCCCAACGTCGAATGAACATCGGGACATTTCTTCCTGGAATTTCCGTTTTGTATGGATTTAACGAAAAGTTATGGCGTATTAAAATAGCTGTTTGTGCAACTATGGAGGAAAGTAGGTCAATTTTTCGCGAAGGTAAGATATTGCGACGATTAGTATGCGAGGGTAACAGGCACATTTTCTGTGACTTATAGATTTTGCGTTTTTTAACTCTGTGTACTGTGCAGGGTCGTTGATTTGGATCAATCGATAACTTTTTTATTTAAACAGAAAGAAAAGTGGCTAAATTAGAGAAATAGAAGATTTGTACGAGTTTTGAACTAACCTTAAGTTTTTTAAATTCTACTTGCTAAAACCTCTATTTTATGTTAAGTTACCTACGCTGATGTTCGACTGTTTTTCTATAATTTAAAAAAATAGAACGAAACTTAAGAAATTTTCCATACCCCTCGTATATAGTTAATGCAAGCCGTATAGGGTTTCTATGGAAACACCTGGTTAGAGGACCTGTCACTTAACTAAAGATTGTCGATGTTTCCATAGAAACCCAATACGACTTGCACTAACTTATATACGAGGGGTATAGAGGGTTGTTTCATTTTATTTCTAAAATTATGGGAAAACAACCGAACATCGGTGTAAAACTTTCAGGACGCGATCCTATTGGTTATAGCGTCACAAGTTGCAGCTGTGCTGGATAAACAGGGATAGGTGGATGTGGTTTATACTGATTTCTCCAAGGCCTTTGATTGAATTGATCATAGTGTTCTTCTCAGGAAGTTGGGTTCATTATGGCTTTGATTTGGATGCTATTGCCTATGTTAAAAGTTAGTTGAGCGATCGGCAGGTGTGTTGCTTCTTTTGGAGTGCCGCAAGGTCCAAATTTGGGGCCACTATTATTTCTGATATTTATTAACGATCTAGCGCACTCTAGTAAAAAATAACCTTTTTTTGCGGGTGACCTAAAGGTGCATGGTAAAATCGACTGTCCTGCCGTCCTTCAGTCACTAAATATTTTTGTGCCTAGAGTAACTACTTGAAATGGCTTAACATTCCATTATTTACATTCAAGTTATCTTGTTTAACAAACTGCTCTGTAAATTGTTTTTTGTGAGGGTTTAATGCTAAATAAATAAATAAATAAATTAAGGGTGGTGCACTGTATATTTAAGTGTTAGTGTATTTTTCTGATCATTTTTTTTATCTTTAGACAGCCCAGGAAGGTCTAAAACTAAATATTTTGTTGTACCGTGGGTGTACTGAAGTGCCCGACTCACATCCAGAGCTGGAACCATCCGTATGGATTTCACCAGCCTTTTAAGCAGATGTGTGGGGTGCCTCCTCGTACGAGGACGAAATCCTCTACCACCTTCCTTGTTTAGTGCTA
Organism: Philopedon plagiatum; assembly: GCA_963971165.1. Classification (NCBI taxonomy): domain Eukaryota; kingdom Metazoa; phylum Arthropoda; class Insecta; order Coleoptera; family Curculionidae; genus Philopedon; species Philopedon plagiatum. The sequence goes on along the minus strand of OZ020190.1, from coordinate 4,269,588 downwards.
GACACGTCATTCCCTGGCAGTCACCCATCCCAGTAATAACCGTGCCGAGTGTCGCTTAACTTCGGTGATCGAACGCAGTGGCTCGACCACCAAAATTAAACGTGGCCTGCTATTTCCAGAAGATTAGGAGATTTCGTGGAGAAGAAACATAACATTTGATTAAAAAGACGGTTCAACAATAATCACAAAGACAATTGGTAGGTTAACAAACCTATTTTATTTTCTTTGTTGCCGACAGATAATGCATTTGTAATGATTGATCAGGATTCTCTTCAAATATTTCGAGAATTAGAGGCTTTATTGTAGTTTCTACCATGTTTACAAACAGGTCTCCTGACCAATTTTCATGTAAAAGAAGAGGCCCAAGTCTGGAATATTGGGGAACTACATTGTTGGGCCTGTATTTAAACATAATGAATTGAAAACTACAGTAAAGCCTCTAATTCTTAAAATACCTGAAGAGAGTCCTGACGAAACTGACATGGAACCAGTTGTCCAACAGGATGGTGCGCCCCCCCCCCCATTTTAGCAGAAAAGTAATTCATATTTGGACACTGTTTACCCCGATCATTGGATTGGTCGACGAGGTCCCACCGAATGGCCTGCCAGGTCGCCCGATTTAACACTCTTAGACTTTTTTTATGGGGCTATCTGAAACAAGAATGTATACATATGTAATACAGTCGAACTCTTTTTTGTAGTTACAACAAAAAATAACTTTTGCCTGTCGCAATATTGATATAGGTACATTTGAAAATTTTCGTGAGGAGTTCTCAAATCTTAATGTTTGGAAATAAACGGAGAACAATTTTAACACATTTTACAGAAAACATGTAAGTTTAGTTTCTTCTTAATTTTTTTACGAATCTTCAAGTGCCGAAACTTTAACCCCAGATAAAGCTTTAACACCCCGCACAGTGCAGTAATCCGTGGACAAAAAAGTAAATATTGACCCTTTATTCTAGATGTTTCAGAGTGTGTGTTATGGATTTAATTCAAACATTTTTTACCAAGTAGATCGTGTGAATTAGTTCGTTTTTTTGTTGAGTCTTTGCGTAAATATTTCAGGCTTAAGTACTTCAAAAACCAAGACGAGTATGAGACGAACACCGGCACCGTGTTTACTTTATTTTATCGATTCTGTGACTAAAAATAATTTATTCGAAATCGAATTATCTTAATTTTCTCCTCTCTGATTAAATTCATGTCTTTTCAAAAACCCTTAAATATTTGCAAATTGACTGGTTGTTTCTGAAAGGATGTCAAATTCTGAAGTGAAAGGCATTGGATATTTTAAATTAAACAAAGTAAAGGGTCGACATCGTTTCAAATTTGATTACCTCAAAAATATTTTCGGGGTCTACGGTTGTAAGTAAATATGTATAGCAGGGGCGTGCAGATTTTCTGACCCTATATAAAATAGTATATTATATATCATGGGACTAAAGTGACCCATTTAATCCCGCGAGTGGACTTTGTTGCCCGACGGCAACAGTCAGTCAAGGGATTAAGTCACTAGTGTTGAGAATATCAACAAGATTAGATCATTGTTATATTCTATAGTAATGCTCTCCTTCTGTAGTTTACGATTCTGTGGTTTAGTTTGTAATTATAGTTTACATGTAGAGATGGCGCTACGATTATAAAGAAGTAGTATGCGTTGAAGTTGTTAACAGATAGTCAGTTGTTTTTGGTAAATGTCATAAGCTGTAGTAAAATTATTGTATGATAATTTGTGATCCTATTTTATAACGTTATAAAATAGAAGGCATTAAAAGTTATCCCGTTGTTTCTGTTTGGTCGTCTTCCTGAATGGTAGTAAGAAATACTAGAAACTAGAAGTTGTGCCAGTCAATTATAATTAACAGGTTATGGGCCCAGGAGCCAGAAATTAGAAGCAAGTCGATGTTTTGAAGATATTGGTAAAGTTTATCCGTAGAAGAAACAACAGTTACAAATAAAAATAATTTAAATGTGGAATTGTTAAATGCAAATAATTATCATGCATGGAAATTTCGATAATTATTTAGATTAACGCAAACAGCGAATTTTTTCATGAAATTTTGCACAGACCCTAATTTTGGGTCGTAGAACACGAATCCGAAGTCAGTTTTTGGCGGTCTCGTAAAAAAAAATTTTTTTTTGCTCCCCCAACCTGGGCAAAAAGGTGGTCAGGTTTGCTCAGTTTTGATTGATATAGATATATATGTATCTATATCAATCAAAACTGAGCAAACCTGACCACCTTTTTGCTCAGCCAACAAATTTAAAGAAATTCATTGAGAAACTAACCTAAAAGTTTAAAAAAAAATTTTACGCGACCGCCAAAAACTGACTTCGGATTCGTGTTCTACGACCCAAAATTAGGGTCTGTGCAAAATTTCATGAAAAAATTCGCTGTTTACGTTAATCTAAATAATTACCGAAATTTCGAATGATGACATTGTTAGAGGAAAAAGAAGTAGTGGATTTTATCGAAAAAGAATTTGAAGAAAATAATTATCTAGATAGAACCAAGTTGAATGAGGCTCAAAGGAAACATAATAAGTGCAAATCATTAATTGTACAATGTTTAAACGACTCACAGATTGATATAGTGAGAGACAAGGATACAGCGTATTGTATGTGGAAAAGTTTAGAAGACAGATATGAGAAAAAGGGTATTCCTGGACAAATGATTTTAAGGAAGAAATTAATGACTATGAAGTTGGGTGAATCAGAAGATTTAGAACTATTTTTGACACAATTTGATGAAATTATAAGACAATTAAAAGTGACAGGAGCAGATGTCAAAGAAGAAGATTTAATTTGTAATTTATTATTGGCGATGCCCAAGTCGTTCGAGACAATTATAATCATTTTGGAAAACATGCCTTCGAATCAATTGACAATTGAAGTGGTGAAGTTAAAGGTGGATTTATAAACTCAGTTGAGGTTCAGTTGAGGTTGAGGTTCGCAGTTCGTGCAGTTGAAGTTCGCAGTTGAGCTTTTTGGGCCATTTATAACCTCAGTTCGCTGCTTTCATTTCATTGGTCCAGGGTAAAGTGAGGTTAATGACAACTGTGACATCATAAACATATTTAGAAAAAATAAAAAGCATACAATCCACAATCGCAATATTTGGAAAAAATATATGGAAACACAGGCACACCAAACGGAAAAACAATTGTTTTCTTTACAAAATGATGGCAAATGATCGGCAGAGGTGTGGCTTCACCATCACATGTAGTAATTCTGCGTTTTGATTGGTGGGAGCCCAACTGCACCAACTGCGAACATAAAATTTGGTTATCTCGAACTTTACGCCAGCGTAATGGAAACTTCTGAACTGAACTGAACTCTGTTTATAAACGCCAGTACGCGTTTGCGTTTATTTATCTTGAACCTCAACTTCAACTGAACCTCACCTGAGTTTATAAATCCAGTGTAAGATTAAGAGCTGAAGTAGAAAGAAGAATAGTGTTATATGGAAGTGATAAATGTAATTAAGTAAAACCAGCAGTTTTTCATACTGATGGCTGGCAAGTGATCTGTTATTTTTGTGGAAAAAGGGGGCATTATAAGAAAGAATGCAGAAAGTTTTTGAGAGGTGGACATCCAAATAGACAAAATTTTAATAGTGGTGAAAGTTCTAATCCAAGATATGGTCATGGTAGTTATCAAAATCCGAATTATAGAGGTAATGGTAGAGGAAGAAATATGGTCTTTGACAATAGAAAAAAATGTTTTCAAAACGGACAAGATAACAACAGAAGAGGACATTTTGTGGAAAATGAAGAAAATAGACAGTGAAAATAGTTCAGAGCAAGGAGGTATATGTTTTATATCGAATGTAAATGATAATAATACAACTATAAGTATTAATAATATTCTGTTTTATATAGATTCTGGTTGTACTGATCACTTAGTAAATAATAAGGAATATTTTTCTGAATTATTAATGTTACAAGAGCCTATTAAAATAGCTATAGCAAAAAGTGATAATTTTATGGAAGCGATAGGTGTAGGAAATATCAAAGTTACAAGTAACGTATATGGTAAAAATATTATCTGTACTATAAAATAGTTATTTTTCTACGATCGTGCAAAAAGTTAGTACTTTTTGCACTATTTACTGTGCCAAAAGCTTAATTTTTTGCACTAGTGCAAAAAGTAACTTATTTTTTGCACTAGTGCAAAAAACACTTTGATACCCTAATGAATACGAGTATATTAAAGATAAAAATTTTTTCTTGTATATTTGAGTATACGTATCAACGTGGCAACTATAGACACATAGGTACTATTTAATATTCCTCAAAACACCAGTGTTTAATATTAAAAAGATATAAAAGCTTTACTCCAATTTTAAGTAATCCAAATTGTGCCACTAACAAAACCATATTATTCATAGTAACCTATGGATGGTGTTTGACAGTGACAATTTCCGTAATTAATTTCAAGTTGTCAGTTTAAAACTTAAATTTAATGCATAAATAAAATACGAGCTAGTGTGAATTTAAATCGTAAAAATGTCGAGTTCGGACAGTGATGGTGAGGAAGAAACTATTTGTACTCCTCCAGATATAATTGAGACAGCAAATGAAGCTGCAGCAGATTTATTACCAGAAAAATCTAAAAAAGTCTATGAAATTTGTTATAGACGGTTTACAGACTGGTGCGACACAAAGTTTGTTAAAAACGTTACTGAAAACGTGCTTCTAGCGTATTTAAAAGAAAAATCTGAGATACTGAAGCCATCGACCTTATGGTCAGAATATTCAATGTTAAAGGCTACACTTATCATCAATAAAAATGTGGATATTCGAAATTTTACCAAATTAATCCCATTTTTAAAGAAAAAGTCAGTAGGATTTCGTCCCAAAAAATCAAAAATTTTTACCAGAGAGGAATTTGACAAATTTTTGGTTGAAGCTCCGGATAATAAATATCTAATGATGAAGGTAACACATACAAAATAAATGTTAATTTTTAACTTTATACTTACTTATGTTTTCTTATAGATAGTTGCAGTATTTGGCATTGCAGGAGCATGCCGCAGGGACGAGTTGCAAAAACTAACATTAAATGATATTAATGACATGGGCTCTATAATAACAGTAAAAATTCCCGATTCCAAGACAAACAAACCCCGATCATTCGTAATAAGCGGTAAAATTAGATGTTTTAATTTTGTTGAAATGTATCGTAAATATGCATCCCTTCGTCCCCAGTCTACAAATCACACTAGATTTTTTATAAGATATTTCAACGGAAAATGTTCAGTTCAACCTGTTGGTGTAAATACTTTTGGCAAAATTCCAAGTGATATTGCAAAATACTTGAATATTGAAAATCCAATGCAATATACGGGACACTGTTTTCGCAGATCTTCTGCAACATTGCTTGTGGAATCGGGGGCAGACATGTTAACATTAAAACGACATGGAGGATGGAAATCTTCAACTGTAGCTGAGGGCTACATTGAGGAATCAATTTCTAAGAAAACTGAAATAGCGACTCAAATTTTGGAAGGTGAACCAAGTACCAATACCGGAAATTTCACAACAATTCGAAAAAGAGTTTTAAATGAAGAACCTGAGACCTCTACAAGCAAAAACGAAAACAAAATTCAAAAAATTACTGGAAATGAAGTTTGTCCATCAGTTACCATAGTAAATTGCTCTAACTGCGATATTAAAATTGAAATTAACTCGAAAAAAGTAAACAACTAGTTTTGTAAAAATCACGTTAGTTTAAACTGTTTATGTTTTTGTTAGAACTATTTTAATATTCCTTGCATTGTAAAATATTTCTTAAATTGTAAAATACTGTAATAAAAAATAAACCGATCGTAGAAAAAATATTGTGTGTAACATGTGCAAAAAGTATATTTGTTGCACTCAGCATGATTGCAGCTCTCGACTTCGTCTCGAGCTGCAAACTTCATGCATCGTGCAACAAATATATACTTTTTGCACTAGTTACACAAATAACTATTGTGTAACTAGTGCAAAAAGTATATATTTGTTGCACGATGCATGAAGTTTGCAGCTCGAGACGAAGTCGAGAGCTGCAATCATGCTGAGTGCAACAAATATACTTTTTGCACATGTTACACACAATATTTTTTCTACGATCGGTTTATTTTTTATTACAGTATTTTACAATTTAAGAAATATTTTACAATGCAAGGAATATTAAAATAGTTCTAACAAAAACATAAACAGTTTAAACTAACATGATTTTTACAAAACTAGTTGTTTACTTTTTTCGAGTTAATTTCAATTTTAATATCGCAGTTAGAGCAATTTACTATGGTAACTGATGGACAAACTTCATTTCCAGTAATTTTTTGAATTTTGTTTTCGTTTTTGCTTGTAGAGGTCTCAGGTTCTTCATTTAAAACTCTTTTTCGAATTGTTGTGAAATTTCCGGTATTGGTACTTGGTTCACCTTCCAAAATTTGAGTCGCTATTTCAGTTTTCTTAGAAATTGATTCCTCAATGTAGCCCTCAGCTACAGTTGAAGATTTCCATCCTCCATGTCGTTTTAATGTTAACATGTCTGCCCCCGATTCCACAAGCAATGTTGCAGAAGATCTGCGAAAACAGTGTCCCGTATATTGCATTGGATTTTCAATATTCAAGTATTTTGCAATATCACTTGGAATTTTGCCAAAAGTATTTACACCAACAGGTTAAACTGAACATTTTCCGTTGAAATATCTTATAAAAAATCTAGTGTGATTTGTAGACTGGGGACGAAGGGATGCATATTTACGATACATTTCAACAAAATTAAAACATCTAATTTTACCGCTTATTACGAATGATCGGGGTTTGTTTGTCTTGGAATCGGGAATTTTTACTGTTATTATAGAGCCCATGTCATTAATATCATTTAATGTTAGTTTTTGCAACTCGTCCCTGCGGCATGCTCCTGCAACGCCAAATACTGCAACTATCTATAAGAAAACATAAGTAAGTATAAAGTTAAAAATTAACATTTATTTTGTATGTGTTACCTTCATCATTAGATATTTATTATCCGGAGCTTCAACCAAAAATTTGTCAAATTCCTCTCTGGTAAAAATTTTTGATTTTTTGGGACGAAATCCTACTGACTTTTTCTTTAAAAATGGGATTAATTTGGTAAAATTTCGAATATCCACATTTTTATTGATGATAAGTGTAGCCTTTAACATTGAATATTCTGACCATAAGGTCGATGGCTTTAGTATCTCAGATTTTTCTTTTAAATACGCTAGAAGCACGTTTTCAGTAACGTTTTTAACAAACTTTGTGTCGCACCAGTCTGTAAACCGTCTATAACAAATTTCATAGACTTTTTTAGATTTTTCTGGTAATAAATCTGCTGCAGCTTCATTTGCTGTCTCAATTATATCTGGAGGAGTACAAATAGTTTCTTCCTCACCATCACTGTCCGAACTCGACATTTTTACGATTTAAATTCACACTAGCTCGTATTTTATTTATGCATTAAATTTAAGTTTTAAACTGACAACTTGAAATTAATTACGGAAATTGTCACTGTCAAACACCATCCATAGGTTACTATGAATAATATGGTTTTGTTAGTGGCACAATTTGGATTACTTAAAATTGGAGTAAAGCTTTTTTATCTTTTTAATATTAAACACTGGTGTTTTGAGGAATATTAAATAGTACCTATGTGTCTATAGTTGCCACGTTGATACGTATACTCAAATATACAAGAAAAATTTTTTATCTTTAATATACTCGTATTCATTAGGGTATCAAAGTGTTTTTTGCACTAGTGCAAAAAATAAGTTACTTTTTGCACTAGTGCAAAAAATTAAGCTTTTGGCACAGTAAATAGTGCAAAAAGTACTAACTTTTTGCACGATCGTAGAAAAAATGTTTTTTATGTCCCAAATTTAAGAAAGAATTTATTATCTGTCAAAAGGTTAGAAATGTCAGATGTCAAAGTCATTTTTGAAAATGGTTTAGTAAATTTATTTAAAAATAACAATCTGATAGGCATAGGTTATAGAAAGAATTTGTATGAGATTTCATTTACAACAATTAAAAGGGAAAGCTTAATAGTAGAATCACAAAATGATATGAATAAATTAAGGCACAACAGATTAGGTCACATTTGTAATGCATATTTAGATAAATTAGTTAAAAAAGAAATGGTAAAAGGTCTTAAAAACTTGCAGGTAGGTAAAATTGAATTCTGCGAGTCCTGTGTAAGTGGTAAAATGACAAGGTTAGGGTGTGAAAGTAGAACAAGGGCTAAAAGAATACTTGAAATAATACACACAGACGTGGCTGGTCCTGTAACACCATTGCCACATGATAATGGTAAATATTTCGTTACTATTATTGATGATTTTTCAAATTTTGTTATTGTCTATATTATTGAAAATAAAAATGAAGTCTTTAATCGTCTTAAAGAATATGTACTGATGGTGCAAGCAAAATTTAACTCTAAAATATCAGATCTTAGGTGTGACAATGGAGGTGAGTATATTTCTAGCGACTGTGAAAATTTTTTTAAAGAAAATGGAACGTTTATTGATTATACTACACAGTACACTCCAGAGCAAAATGGAAAGGCTGAAAGATTTAACAGAATTTTGGTGGACAAGGCAAGGACTATGATGCAAGGTGCAAATATGCCAAAAATGTTTTGGAATGAAGCGATAAGAACAGCTGCATAGGTATATTATAAACAGAAGTCCAAGTGCAAGCTTAGATGATGTAACACCAGCTGAGATTTGGAATGGAGTCAAACCAGGTGTAAGTAATGTAAAAGTTTTTGGTTCAACAGCATATTCACATATACCCAAACAGGTAAGAGGTGGAAAATTTGATCAAAAAACAGAAAAGTGTATTATGGTAGGTTATACAAGTACTGGATATAGATTGTGGAGTTTAGATAAAGAATAGGTGATAGCATCTTGAGATGTGATTTTTAATGAAAATGAATATTTTTATAAAGATAATAAGGTAAGTGAAGGTTCAGATAAAGTGAAATTTGTGACTGAAGATGAAGAAGATGAAGTTGAAGAAGTCTTTAAAATAAGTGAAGGTTCAGATAAAGTGAAATATGTGACTGAAGATGAAGAAGATGAAGTTGAAGAAGTTCAAGAGGATAGAAGAAAAGAAAAATCTGTAAACAATGAAGTAGGAAACAAAAGAGTAAGGAAAGTACCTCAAAAATTTGGTGAGTATGAAATGTATATGGCATTTGGTGCAATGTCTTTTATAGAGGAAGTACCAGAAAAATGAGAAAATATAGTAGGTAGAGATGATGAAACATTTTTGAGAAAAGCCATGAAGAAGGAAGTTATGCCAATAGAAAAGAATAATACATGGACAGAAGTAAATATTCCAAACGATGCTGAAATATTAAAACAGAACGTAGAGCAAAGTAACAGGACGAATACAGAGAATAAGAAAAGTGAAATTGAGGAAATGTTTATGAATGAGCTAGATATGTTAAAGAAACTGGTCGAAGAAAAGGAGAAAGAATGGAAGAAAAAGAAAAGGGAAGAAGAAGAGGTCAAGGTGGTTAACAGAGCTACTAAGGTAAGTTTAAAATATAGAAGACAACAAGAAAGATTTTGGTATAAAAAGTTGTCAAATGATATGAATGTGAAATTAAGTAATTTTAAATTTTTTGATGACGGGTAATGATGTATAAGTTTTCGAAAGGACTTCTCAGAGATCAATTTTATTCTATTTGTTTAGGTGTAGGATTAGAAATAAGAGAGGGCTGAAATTATATCATACTTTATTTTGTAAACATTATTATATATAAATATTTCTCAGTATAGGATAATAAATGAGAGAGGGCTAAAATTATATTAAATTTTATTTTGTAAAAATTGGCATATTTCTTAAAATAGGAAGAAAAGCATTAAGAGAGGGTGTTGAGAATATCAACAAGATTAGATCATTATTATATTCTATAGTAATGCTTTCCTTCTGTAGTTTACGATTCTGTGGTTTAGTTTGTAATTATAGTTTACATGTAGAGATGGCGCTACGATTATAAAGAAGTAGTATGCGTTGAAGTTGTTAACAGATAGTCAGTTGTTTTTGGTAAATGTCATAAGCTGTAGTAAAATTATTGTATGATAATTTGTGATCCTATTTTATAACGTTATAAAATAGAAGGCATTATAAGTTATCCCGTTGTTTCTGTTTGGTGGTCTTCCTGAATGGTAGTAAGAAATACTAGAAACTAGAAGTTGTGCCAGTCAATTATAATTAACAACTAGTCCCGCGATATTATATTTTTTGCCCTTTCGGGAAAATTATTACTAAAATTAGGTAACCTGTAGATATAAATTTAAAAACACCTGTCAATGTTACAATTTAACTTGACAAGAACCAGTTAATTATTTTATTAGTGTGTTTTGGAATGAAAAAAGCCACCTAACTAAGGTTAAAATAAACAAGTTGTCAGTGTCATCAATTTCGTGAACAAAATTTTTGGAATGAAAGATTTTGACCGACAAAATCAAGGAAAATATACGAAGCGCAGTATCGGACATTTGTAAGATGGTGCTGTAAGTGAAAAGTGGAAAATTTCTCGAAGATGCTTTGCTTGCGTTTTTTCATAGAGAAATCTAGGACCCTTTTAGCTTCAACACTTTGGGCCCATTTTTCCATGCTGAAGACAATGCTCAATATTAAAAATAATATCAATATCAGCAAGTTTCACAAATTAACTGCCCTGCTGAAAAGAAGAAATGAAGGATATAAACCGGAAAAAGCAGAGGCACTAAAAGGAGACCGAGTTGACATATTTTTATCGGAAGCCCCAGACAATCAGTTTTTAATCACAAAGGATAGTGGTTGCAGCAGACATCTTATAAGTTTTACAATATTCATAAATATAATTATTTTTAGGTACCACACAAAAAAACTGCTATGTTATTTTCAATAATAGTATTATTCTTGACCACTCTCACTTTGGTTATATTAAAGTTAATACTGGAATTTTGTTGTTAAAAAATCATATAAAAATTCAGTCAACTTTATTGAACTGTGCCGTAAGTATATGGCTCTAAGAAAGGCCGAGGCCTTTCATTTAAGATTTTTGTGTTCGTTATCAAAACAATGAATGTACGTCAGTCGGTAAGAATATATTTGGAAAACTACCCCAAAAATTAGCAGCATTCTTAAATCTACCCAATTCATCATTATTACTGGACAGCTGGACAGTGCTTTCGACTGACATCTGCCTCTTTATTAGCTGACTCTGGTGCATCTGTGGATGTTTTAAAAATGCATGGAGGATAGAAATCGGCAGCCGTCGCCGAGGTCTACAGCCGACAAAATATTAGGACATGGTGACACGGAAGCATCCCAAAATCCCATACCTGTTGGAAAACTTCCAGACAAGCTTTTAGGCTAGTTTCTGAAGCTGTCGCATGTATTTCTACATCAGGTAGCGGCGTAGAGTAATATATACTGTCGATGAAATAAATCGATTATTTAATATTGTAAATTGTTCTAATGTAAACATCCATTTAAATATAAACAAGTAAATAAAATTTTGTCCAATATGACGTTTTCTAATTATGCGTTGCTAGGATACACTTTAGTCCCCAGGGATTAAATGAACCACTTTAGTGCCTGTTTGGAGGGAATAAGGGACTTACTTTGGTCCCGAAAGTGCAAAAAATCTATATTGTGACCTCAATAGCCCCGAAAATGACATGTTAGCCGCTCCTTTTTATACCCTCCCCCGTTAATTTTTTTCACATCTTTTAGACAAAACCTGTCTGACCTCAATATCCCCGAAAATGGCATATTAGTCAACATTTTCGAAAAAATCCTCAGCCGCTTCGGTTCTGCCCCTCTCACCCTCTCCCCTCTATTATTTTTTTAAAGTCATATGCCAATAGAACCACTGGGCCGTCATGGTAAACAAAACGGAGAAAAAATTGTTGAAATCGGTGCCCCTATCGCCATTCCACAAGTACGCATGCAAGTATAATTATTGTCGATCTTCAAGAGTTTTTTTTAATTTTTCATAGTTTTTATACGTCTCCACGCCCTTTAGAAAGAAACCCTTAAAGTGGGACCATTCGGAAGAACTGATCTACAAAATAGTAAAAAATTCATCGACATCGGTGAATCCGTTAGAGAATTCTCCGTGAACATACATAAAAAAAATAAAAACAAAATATAGTATTACATTGACATATATAAACAATAAACAGCAAGATAAACTTGTAATAGAATCATTTAAAATCCAATTTCTCCAGCTAAACATTCCTCCCGACACCATCCTGGATTCAATAAGGATTCCTCGAAACTCTATATGCTCTATATCCTTACCCCTGGCTTCGCGCGATCCAAAGTAAGCATTCGAAAGCAAATAAGAGAATAATTTCGGAAGGGGATCCTATCAAGCAGTTTGTTTGTTGTTTTCGGGAAACATATCCTAATTGAATTTTAACCAGAAATATTTTGTTGATACCAGGGAACTTTGAAATGTTAGTATTTAAAATTTAACAAATGATTTTCTAATAATTCGTAAAAGAATGAAATTGCTAGTCCATTATGGGACAAAGCACGAGTCTTATAAAAAAAATTCTGCAACTGCTAGGAACAATTTTTGTGCAACCAATCATTCGCCAGACCAATCAAAAAAATCCCTGGTTGGTTGTATTCTTGATACAGCCGTAAGTTTTAGACGTATCCACGTCAAAAAAATAAATATGTATATTTTTATCTTTACTTATTTCAGGTTGGTATCGAGGTGAGAAACGGAGTATGAATTTCGCATTACCAAGAATTTGGCGAGAGTCAAGAGACCACGCTAATGACTGTTATTTTTGCGTAGTAAATCCAGCTAAAAGACGTAATGCAAAAATGCGAAACCCATCGAATATCCTGACCTTGCTTCATCTTCTGCTCCAATCTCACGTAACCCACAGCTTCCAGTACCTGAACCTTCTAAAAAATTGTCTCAATCAAGCTCATCTCAGAGTTCAAATAAAAATATTGAAGATGAAGAATTTGTACTGTCACAGGAACCACCGAAACCCCATTTTCTTACCTCAGAAGACTTTAACGACTTAATAAGAGATTTGAATTTGCCGAAGAGTAAGGCAGAGCTTTTGGGTTCTCGCTTAAAGCAATGGAATTTGCTTACTGATGTCAAAATATCAGATCAACGAAATCGGCATGCGACATTTGCTACGTTCTTCACCAAAGAAGTTGGACTTTGTTATTGTAACGATATAGGAGGTTTGTTTGAAGTACTTGGGATGCCCTGTGTTCCCAGTGAATGGCGTTTATTTATTGACAGCTCGACGAAAAGCTTGAAAGCCGTTTTATTACATAACGGAAATAAATTTCCATCTCTTCCAGTCGCTCATTCTGTACATCTGAAAGAAAACTATGAAAGTGTCAAAATTTTACTCGAAGCTTTAAAGTATCAAGAGTATAAGTGGCAGTTCATTGGAGATTTTAAGATGGTAGGATTTTTAATGGGGCTACACAGGGTGGATATACAAAATATCCATCTTATCTCTGTTTATGGGATAGTATAGCAGATGCTCGACACTATGTTCAACGATCATGGCCACTAAGAACGGAATTTTGTGTTGGAAAACAACATGTTAAATGTGAACCTATTTCTGAACCTGAAAATGTACTAATGCCGCCTTTACACATCAAGTTAGGGCTTATGAAACAATTCGTCAACAAGCTAGATGAAAAATCTGAAGCTTTTATATTTTTAAAAAACTTTTTTCCAAAGTTGTCAGAAGCAAAGGTTAAAGCTGGAATTTTTGTTGGTCCACAAATTAAAAAAAAATTTCCCAGTGAAAAATCAATCAAAAAAAGTTGGAACAGTTTTAAAGCAGCATCAGTCTCTGATTTTTTAGGGAATGACAAATTGACAATTACCAAGAGCTAGTTGAAAACATGTTAAAAAACTTTAAAACAATGGGTTGCAGAATGTCTCTAAAAGTACATATGCTGTATATTTACTCAGAAGAACAAGGAGAACGTTTTCATCAAGATACCACGAACTTCGAACAACGTTATCAGGGCCAATACAACGAAAATATGATGGGGGACTACATTTGGGATTTAGTGAGAGAAAGTACTTATGAACATGAGAGAACAAATAAAAGGGTTCACATTTAAACTCTTTTCCACTATTTTGTAATTTGATATGATAGTAAAAGTTGATAAAAATCGTATATAAATATGTTTGTTTCGATTTATCGATAAATAAAAATTTAAGCTATTGATTCTCTAAAATACTGTTGAACTGTTCTCCTGAATACAAAAGCAAACTTTTTCAGGCCATATATATTTTTTTCGACTAACTGTCGATAAATCTATCGAAATTTCAAACCCTCTTGTCAAAGTCAAAATTCATGTTGACATATTAGATTTATAATAATACATTATATTTTATCTTTTACCAACTTTAATACCTACACACCAACTTTTCTTTAATCAAAAACCATCATAAACATAGGTAAATAAAATATTAGATATACTAAAAATAAAATCTGACAAAACGTTTTCTTATCAATCGATCTTGATAAAGCAAAATCCTATTTTCTTCCCGAAACTTTGGCAACACCGATTAATCAACCAATACATTGGCTTTTGATTTTATTGTTTTATCTACGACTATTTAATAAAACCACCATTTTCATGCAATTTTTGAAAAATGATACTAGTCATTATTTACGGGTAGTGAAAAATAATTTATTATTCACAGTCTGTAACCAATCACAACAAAGCATTTTCATTATTCATTGATTGTGTGAAATCAAAAAAACCGATCAAGTGCGAGTTCGACTCATGCATGGAGGATTCCGTACCACATACAATATTGTGAATTTCCCACAGAACGCAAAATTCTCAGTAACTATGGTAAGACTGACCCTTGAATATTAACGCGATAGGTTATATAATTACGGATAAGTAAGGCTGGCAAGGTTGGTCTGTTCCCAGAGGCGACAATGCCGAAAATAAGTACGCATGTATCCGGTATTTGACAAAAAATATTTTGTTTGGAGCTAAAATGTACTGAAAAATTAAAATTGTTAGGTGGTGAAAACATGCCACGTAAATATGTCAAATATTTACACAAGGGAAGAATTACGCAAGAGTAACATGCCAGTTAAAAAAAAAATAGGTGCGCCACCTTGAGCCCCTTGTGGCCTCTCCTCGCAGTAGGGAAGAGACGCCGAACTTTTTCTATATCCGAAATTGACGATAAAAATCACTTTTCCTGAAATACTTCTAGTTCTTCCATTATATTTAGTTTAATCGTTTCTTTAAGCCGTGTAAAATATTTGCTTTAATAAAATAAATGTTAAAAGAAAAAAACTGTGATTTTTTAAAAAGTGCGGCAACACCCCCCCACCCCCCTTCCCCGCACTTACCATAGGTAAGGATTACATTATTTGAATATGTTCATTAAAATATAGCTATCTACACGTACACGATTACTAAGCAGGGAAGGGTATTGTATAATCATTCATCCCTGTCGTCACAAGCTTATAAACCTCCTCCTAGGGCTGAAATAATTCCTTCCTAATCAAATTTTAAAGGGTTGCGACCCTTTATCCTTCTCCGATGCTTTACAGCAGACATCTGATGCTCTCTTATCCGAAAAATTTGAAACCGTCCTGAACAACCACATTACAAACATTTAGCGAGCATTTCAGGAATTACGCTGGCACAAAATTAAATCCAAGAAGCTTGAAATAATCAAATAATTTTGGTTTAACTTTCATTTATTCATTGTACAATGATTTCGTTAAATAATTTTATTATGAAGTAAAAGTCAGCCGAGTGAATGTACAGTTCTTGGCGATAAAATCGCACAACTAATTCACAGGCTAAACGTTTTTTCATATTTTTTTAACTCGGTAATGGAGAGAGCATCTTCTGTGAGTGTGAATAATAATTTTGACTGTGTTTTTATGATATGTAGTTTACTAAATAAAGAATTTTTAATAATAGTAAAGGTATTTTTAATAATGTAAAGGTCGCTGATGAATTTTCCGAGGATTCTCTTGAGCCCAATAACGGCAATTTTGCTTATTTATACATCGCCGCGCCGGTTGAGATAAAAATGTGCCTCGTCACTAATGAAAAGGTTATTTTCGATACCTTGGTGATTATCATGAATCAGACGACAAAATTCAAGTCTATTAATCTTATCTTGATCATTTATTTCCTTAGCTATTGCGATCTTATAGGGATGAAAATTAATGCGTTTTAACATTCTTCTCGTGCTTCGATCACTCAAACCAAGGACGGAAGCATGTTTAACAGCGGGTTTTTTCGGACTAGCAATATCTGCATTTCTTACCCTTTCTTCGTTACGTTCATTGCAGGCAGTTCTTGGTCTTCCACTTGACTTTTTATCTACAATAGATCCCAGTTGTCTTCATTTATTGCGCCAAGCCAAAATAGTCTTACGCTCAGGACAGCGATGGGCATTAAAATGACGTCGAAAACACCTTTGTACAGCGATTACTGAATTAAATTGGCAATATGACCAAGCGGGGACGGGCCAATCA
The DNA here is from genome assembly GCA_963971165.1 of Philopedon plagiatum. Classification (NCBI taxonomy): domain Eukaryota; kingdom Metazoa; phylum Arthropoda; class Insecta; order Coleoptera; family Curculionidae; genus Philopedon; species Philopedon plagiatum. The sequence continues at coordinate 4,253,036 of OZ020190.1, read as the reverse complement.
TTAATTATAACAACTGTGTATTTAATTGTAACAGTTTTAATAATTAGATATACTCGTAGATGCCGATCAGTTTGTTCAAATCATTAAAACAAATTAAGATAAAAATAGATGCTGTTTATTTAAAAACTACGATGCATATTTTGCAAATAAAAAAAGCAAAAAATAAAAGAGAAGCTACTTAAAGTTAATTCCTACCAGAACTATTTTTTACACAAAAGGCTGATAAATCATGCCCTAGCGATTATCGGATAATCGCACAAGTGCATCTTATTCTGATTGGTTTAAATCAACAACTAACCCTTGTCACTTTAGTGTTAGAATGTCTATTTTGACAGATGAATGCAATTCTCTAGTCGATACAATGTTTTTTAAATTATTTCTATCGGATCGCTTTCTCCATTATAATTGTCAGCGCACGCCACTGCATTACTCACTTGCAACTCTTTCTAACTGAAATTAAGAGCGCAACGAGACACTTTAACGAAGCTCATTACCCGAATGTTGCAAGCAATTTGCTCAACCTTACAGTCTCTTTAAACTACTTTCCGTTATCAAGATTGCACCTGACACCGTCGTAAGAGTATCCGTAACATAATTTCGTGAAACACTATTAGCTCTAGAGTATTATGACTCTATGTATGTGATGCAGGGAAAGTATCTATTCATTAAGGTAAAGGAATTTGTTATGTTTTGAAAAGCGGCACCTGTAAGCGTTTATAGTTGCTTTTTATGAGCATAAGACGAAAAACTTCCTTCCAGAAAGGGGGCCGCAATATTTTTTTTATCGGAGACAGCCCACGTAGACTTCAAGCCTAAGTACTGACGTACCCTGGGCGTCTGAAGAGAAGGAAAATATAATCTATTGACACGGAATTTAAAGGATTCGAGGTTGGAAGGTGAAGGAAAAACATCTGCAAATAATTTGTTTCATAATCTGGAGACACAAGGTATGAATGAGTAAGAGAAGTGGGATGTGCTGCATGGGATGCATGCATAATGCGCCCCTTGTTAGGAACACCCAGAGGGGGAATCATATCGTCCAGTTCTGAGGTTCGAATAACATTACAGATTTCTTTGGACTTGGTCGATATGAATTATCTTCGTTTATTGCATGCAAACTGCCTACCATTCCTTATAAGAAGGAAACGCTTTTTTTCTGTGTGCATTACGCAGTACAGACAAGCTATAGGTGCTTGCCAAAGCAGTTGCGTTGTAAATAGTGATTTAAAAGTAATTAAAATTAGTACAAGTAAAAAACTAAAGTTAGAGTGGCTTATTCCACATTCTGATATAGTATTTGAAAGTAAACAAGGCGTATGGTGTTCAATATGTAAATGTGAGTTTCTGTGCACAAAATATAACACAAAGCGCCATGTAACCGGTCCACAGCATTTAGAAAAGATGGACATAAAATCTCTTCCTGTGCCATCCAAACCAAGGCAACAGGATGTAACGCAAACAAATCTACATGGATTTGTGTGAAGCCTTTGTTGCAGTTTATATCCCATTTCATAAAATAAATATTCCTTTTGTGAAGACATTTTTAGAAAAATGCTGCACCCAAACAGTACCAGATGCATCAACACTTCGCAAGACTTATGTTGATAAAGCAAACTTATGAACAGAATAAAAGAAAATCTTACATGATCCAACTCTATTTATTCTTCACATTAATGACCTACTCTCTTCAACTATACCAATTCCATCCACAGTTACGCTGATGGTAGTATTGGTAGTACTCCTACAGTACAGTACAAGTTTCCACTAATATTTATGGCAAGTGACCAGAAAGATGTGCTGCCGTTGGAGCATGAGAGCACTTTATCTTTGATGCAGTTGCCAAAAGCATTTTTGAACTCCGAGATAATATCTGTGAAGTTGGTCCACCAAATGCCAAATTTATGGAGATCCGGGTTTCTTATGAAGAGTTCTAGAGTTGTTTTTGTTTTCTATTAATAGTTAAAATGAAAGTAAAAACAATATTTTAATAATGGAGCCCCCTTTTATTGTAAAGTAAAAGTTTGGCCACAGGGCTTAACAGTTCTAAAGGTTCTTTCTACACTTCTTTATGATTTTCGAGGCCAGAACTCTTACCAAAAGAATTGTATTGCATGTTTTGTGCTTTTGCGAAGTAAAAAATTCAACTACAAAATGTCAATATCTTTATGCAGAACTGTAGAACTATGACGACACTAACGGGAACTTATGAGTTTTGAACCAGAAAAAATATTAAAATAAAAATTAATTAATAATTAAATAATTAAAAAATATTTCATGGGGGACCACTACCACTCTCCCACTTTTTTAACAGTCAAATATTTAAGTTGCAGACAACAAAACACCATTCTAAATCTACAGAACTGTAGTACTATTGCAGCACTAACGGGATTTCATGAGTTTTAAACCAGAACTCATGTTAAAAAATATTTCGTGAAGGGCCAAGTTCTGCAGTTCTGTTGTTTACAACTTAAATTTTTGATTGCTAGAAAAGTACGAAATTGGCCCCCATGAAATATTTTTTAACAAGAGTTCTGGTTCAAAACTCATAAGTTCCCGTTAGTGCTGCCATAGTTCTACAGTTCTGTATAAAGTTAATGCCATTTTGTGGTTGAATTTTTTACTTCACAAAAAGCACAAACCATATAAAACAATTTTTTTGGTAATAGTTTCTGGCCTCGAAAATCATAAAGAACTGTAGAACTCTTTTAGAACTATTAAGTACTGTGGCCAAACATTTGTTTTTGCAATAATGATGGGGGGCTTGGTGAAGTTAGCCCCCCATTTCTAAAATATTGTTTTTACTTTTATTTTAACGGAACTATTAATAAAAAGAGCTCTAGAACTCTTTACAGAAAACTCGGAACTTCATTAATTTTTAATAAATTTTGCCTTTAAGGCCCAACTTCAAAGACATTCGAGATATGTAGTCTTGATTGTACTGACGCACCAAGAGCTGGACACATCCACTAAGATTTCACCAGCTCTTTAATGGGATGTGATTGTTCCTTTCAAGCATTTTTTATAAAAGTAGCTTCGCTAAGCTTAGAGAAAAAGTTTTAATGTGCAAAGAAAGTTCGCTTGTGAAAATTATGACAATAATGTTCAGTGCCGGTTCTGTCGTTAGCATAAATTAAAACTTGTTACATTCAATACTATTGCTTTTCGTCTAAACTCGAATTGCTTTCATTTTCTTTTCGCCAAGAATCTCATGAATTAAATATAGGACAACCCTTTCGATTGAATTTCAATCAACCGATACTTCTGCAAATCTCCAAATAGAAAACAAATTATTGAAAGATCCTGTACCTTCCGAGCTTCAATGTGTTGAGTCTTTCTGTCTCTGCCTCGATTTCCAATAAGATTTCAACTCTAAATGGGAAAAGGTTTTAATTTTAAATACGGCACAAACTAAGGAAAGTCGCAACATGTAGGTATGCAAAGTGGGAACTATACGTAGATCATCGCAAAAGTTTTGAAAATGTTTTTTTGTTAAAATGTGTAGGATAAAAATATATGGAATGAATTTTTTTTTTCATAAGCTTTTTGAGAAAATAGAATTTTACGTTTAGATTCACTAAGAAGGTTTAAGATTGAGTACTGGTAGCCCTTTAAGAGGATGTGTGGAGTGGTACCACCTCGGTCAAGGAAGAATTCCTCTACCAAACAACGATCACAAAATATCCATGGTCGAAGCGGGATTCGAATCCGCGACCTCTCGGTTGCAATGCTGGCGTCGTATCAACTCGGCCACCGGAGACTCCAAAATTTAGCCTCTATATGGCTGCGAGTGCGATTGTCGACTATCCGGCTCCGCTCATTTGAAAAATCGTAACCTAACCTAACTGAGTTGATGTTTCGAATCAAAGAAAACATCTTTTTCGAATCAGTGATCGATCAGCGAACTGCGATTCGAATCAGTGTTCGAAACATCAATTCACTAGCCATCACTACTCTCTTTTAGTTAGAGTCTAGGATGTTAAGTGTCGAAGGTGCTGCCGCTCCCCAAATGTGAGAACAATACTCTAGGTTAGGTCTTATTTGGGAAACATAGAGAGTGTTTAAGTTGGAAGGGAAGAAGAATTTTCTGGCTCGAAAAAGAAAACCAAGCTTTTTAGCTGCTGATGTGGCTATTAAAGTACTGTGTTCGTGCCAGCTGAGATCGTGTCCAAAAGTGATACCAACAAGATCGAATTGTTCTGTGGGGCTTGGCCATTCATGTGGATGGGGTAACTGTTGAAGGATTTTGTGCAAGTGCAGGGAACAAGACTGGGTTTCGGAGGTGTGGAACTGAATATGACTTTTGGCAATACAATACAATCTAAGATAAATTGAAGATCTTGGGAAAGTGATAGGTGCATAGATCTGCTTCTATTGTCCATACTACATGTAATTGTGACGTCAGTCACAGCTAATAGCTTCAAGTTTTACAAGTTTTGCAATTTGTACTAAAAGTTGTAATGGAAAATCTTATCATTTTTTAATAAAAGCCAAAATACATAAACATAAATAAAAGTAACCAGCATAAATACCTAATTTATGCAGAGATTACACAAAAATATATTTCAGCTTTATTTGGATTATTGTCACAGTTACAATTTCCTTGAAATTATAATTCCTCTCGTAAAGAATTTTAAAAATAAATAAAAAAGTTGTTCTCTCTGCAGTAGGCGGATTTCTCGACAGATCTGTCTCGTCCTTCCCCAGAAAATATTTTTCGCCAAACATCTGTACAGAAAAAACACAAAATTAAATATAAATAAAATATCAGCAAGGCACTAAAAATAACATCGTGTAATTTTTTATCATGGCAATAAAATCCTTCGAGAAAATCATATTTTTCTTCTTTGCGTAGCTGCGGCAACACCGATCAATCAACAGAGTAAAATGCGGGTTTCTTACTTTATTGAGGACCTAGTGGTATATACGTATCTGCGATAATAAAAGTCGGCACACAAAACGTTGATTAACAAAGGAAAAAGCAGGGTATGTACACGGGAAATATTGACAAGACAGGGCGCCGTTTTAAGTATCTATAATAGGGCCCATATTTATTTCAAGGTAATGAAATTATTTATTGAAAACTATGTTTTTGATTAGAAAGGTCAAGCAAACCTTTGAGTCACGCCCTATCAAAGTATACCTGGGTCGCATCGTGGTAAAAAATAATAAAACAAACATATTTTCTCCACTCCATTCTTAACAATATGTGAGTAATAATAGCTATTTTTCTACAACCGAGCGAAAAGTACAAATTTGCGCTTTCAAAAGAAAGCGCAAAGTTGGACATTTTCGAGGAACAAGCGTTTGTTTTACTTTGTCGCTCGCCGAGCGACAAAGTTACTTTGTCGCTCGCTTAGTTACCATGGACACCTTAATAATAATAAAGAAACGTCCAGCGTATCTGCGACTTTTGACACAAAATATAAACTGTCAAATTTGATATCAATAATTATTAATTACATTACAAAATATTTTTATAAAAATAGTAGAAAAAATCATGTGTGTAATTCGAGCGCAAAGTGACATTGCCGCTCTCGCGAGATAGCCGCGTTCCGCTACGCGTCGCGCGTCTAACTTCTCGCTCAGAGCGGCAATATATCACTTTGCGCTCTTAATACACAAATAGCTATTGTGTATTAAGAGCGCAAAGTGATATATTGCCGCTCTGAGCGAGAAGTTAGACGCGCGACGCGTAGCGGAGCGCGGCTATCTCGCGAGAGCGGCAATGTCACTTTGCGCTCGAATTACACACATGATTTTTTCTACAACCGGTATTTTTATAAAAATATTTTGTAATGTAATTAATAATTATTGATATCAAATTTGACAGTTTATATTTTGTGTCAAAAGTCGCAGATACGCTGGACGTTTCTTTATTATTATTAAGGTGTCCATGGTAACTAAGCGAGCGACAAAGTAACATTGTCGCTCGGCGAGCGACAAAGTAAAACAAACGCTTGTTCCTCGAAAATGTCCAACTTTGCGCTTTCTTTTGAAAGCGCAAATTTGTACTTTTCGCTCGGTTGTAGAAAAATATATTTTAACTTGTGCAATAGCATTTTAAGTTTTTTGCTACGTGGGCCAAAAATTGTATGTCTATACTAAAACACATAATATGAGATTAGAAAACATATATACCAGGGCGTGCGGTCCATGGAAGCGGGTGAAGCACCGCTTCCCTAAACTTTTTGCAAATCAAAAAATACATTTTTAAACATTAATGGTGAATAATTTTTAACTCTTTTCCGCAATAAAGAATAATTTAATAAACTTCAGCTTACACCTCAGAAGTAAAATTCAAAATTAAAGAATGTCAAAATTCAAAAGCCCTGAAAATTCCAAATTTAAAAAGGCAATGAGTCGGGCTGAATGCAAGTAGCTTGCGCATGCGCGCGAAAGAATGCCCGAACTCAAATGCCGGAGAGTGGGGGGTGGGGGGTGGGGGTGGGGTGTGTGTGTGTGGGGGGGGGGGGGGGGGTAAACGGGCGCCACTATTTTATTAACTAGGTTAAAAACAGAAACCCTTCTAGGTGACATTGGAACCCCGCTTTAAACTCACTCTGTAACTAAAGCCAACATAAAAAAATACTAACTGCGCTGTTTGGTGAGTCAAATAAAACACATAAATTTCAGAAGCAAATTCAGAATTTATTCCTAAGCTTTATGCTTAAGAAAACATTAGGGTGTAGATTTGACAGACGATTGGAGCAAATTATTACATTACTTATTACCTTTCGAGTATTATAGATTAGTCGCTCACGAGAAATATTTGAGGTGGCATCCCATATCCACAAAATGCCCTTAAAGGGCTTAAGGGATGACCACACCCACTGTATTTAGGCTAAACGCAAAATTGACCCAGCCACAACGAACCCGATATTAATTTTTTGTTATCCCCCTTATTGCATTGTGCAGGATGCTCGATACCCCCAAGCATGGATAGCAATGGATACCAACCCCTTAAAGCGTCAGACTTTCAGGTATTAAAACTAGATGTAAAAAAGTATTATGCCACGTTTCGCTCCAATTTTAATTCCATGCTGTCTGTTATGTATAAATGATACATCCAAATTTTAAAGTAAAAGTATCGATACCATCAGGCACGATTAAACCCTACCCGATCACGAAAACCGTCGCGCTCAACCGGCTATGCGATCCTTGATTTACAGAGACCACTAACTTTCAGTTGAAGGCAACAAGTGCACTTGGTCATGGGAACCAAAGGTTATTTTACGGTAGTATTAAAAATAATTCCGAATGACCAATACTAAGAAGTGTAATAAATTATATAAAAAGCTGAATTTAATTTCTTAGTAAGTGCTCACCGATATCGAAAATTTACAAAACAGTTTTACTACCAATTTTCTCGCTCGGTAAAAGGCACTACTGATTATGTATCCTAATATACTATTAGGGAACAAGGGTTTTTATAGATAAACAAACTTTTATTATAAAATTTATTTACCAAAATATTTATTGCTTTTTGAAAATTTTAGAACTACTCTCGATAATAAGAATTTACTTTTGTCTGTTTAAACAGAGTTGGGGGACACTGCATAGAATCTTAATTAAATTTTATCCACTCGTCATACAATGTCACTCGAAACATCAGAACACTAGAGCATTACGAAGAGGTGATACTTGCTAAAAGTCCCTAGATTCTCTAAATTAGTTTGAACATCAGAGCAAATAGAGTTTCAGGAAACTTGTTATTGGATACACTTACGGGGTTACGTGCCATCTTGTTACGACGGGTGTTTTTAGTTTCGTGTTTGACAGGGGCGGCTGCATAGTACCAGGATAGGACCGGTCTCTCCAATTATTCCTTTTATATAAGGTGGTGGTTTTCGAAATATTTTATCGCACAATGAATTTTTTAGTTAGTATATATTTTTGAAGGAACTTTTGTTTAAAATACTCCTCATCTAACTTACACTTCAGATGTTTTTTTCTACCGATACATCCACGGATTGTGATCTGAAAACTAGCCGTTATAATTCCCCATTGATTGTTCCTAAATAGAACCACAAGATGCGCATTACCTATGCATCTCCTTACTGTCCAGCTACATATATATGCCTAGAACATCCCACTTCTCTCGCTCATTTATACCCAGAATCCCCAGATTACGGAATAAATCCCATGTCACAAGATTACATTTTCGTGTCTTCAGACGTCCACGGTAACTTAGTAGGGGAGAGTCCCCTTGAAATGAACAGCCTCTGAGATGGACATTCAAGTTTTATGTATACCTGACCGCAATATCATAACTTTTAGTTTTGCGATCTACACCTACTCCTAGCGTCCTCTAGCAGTGGTTTCACTTAGGTACCTGGGTAAGCTGCGTGTTACGGCAAGGTCCTTGGTCTAAATTTGGTGTCACATGGGGAGCCCAATGCTTGTCTTGGTCTCCGATTAAAACACCAAAATACATGAAATAAGCTTTTTTCACATTTTCAGAACACGGTCTGGCTTGTGACATTACTAGAAATTCTCCACAAATATAACAAAATTTGTAAGGAGAAATTTTACAACTGCGGAGCGTTTCATTTGACATTTTCGTCGCTGACAAAACTTTCTTAACTACACAGAACCACTCAATTCGAAACTCAAAAAGAAGACTGAATAAGAGAATAAGTTTAAGGATATAACCAATCCATTTTAAGTTATCTTTCTGTTTTACAATGCACCCCTTTTAAATGACCCCTCATAAAATTTACTTAGATTATTAGAGAGGTATTAGCATTGTGAAAATAATGGGCTGAACTGTGTTACAAAAATCGTGTCGGCCAGTGTTTTCAAATAGAAAATTAATTACAACCAAATAAAAAAAATGTGCGATTCAAGGGAACTCTCCCATATTTCGGCTTGAAGTCTTCGTGGGCTGTCTCAGATAAAAAAAATAAATTATAGTTTCTTATAGGGTTATAAAAAAAACTGCAAAAATTTGTCACAAACCTAATTATCTCGAATTTGCGAGCAATTTACTGAACTTTATGACGGTGTCCTTTAATTGTTTGCTATAATCAAGATGGCACGGCTAAGTATCCAATAACAATTACGAACATCATGTTTTATATTCTGACTCTTTGCTTTATGGGATGCTTTAACAATATATAGCAGACTAAAACTGTACACTAATTGAAAATAGGTCAGCATTCTTATAGTCCACCGGCATCTGCTGTTTAGCCTATGTACAAGAAAAAAATGTTCGTAAAAAAGTTAATAAGAAATAGTTGATTTGCCTTTTTGTTCAATTTTGCAGTAATTGTATATTATTTACGAGCGGCAATGACAGTAATTATTTACGAGGATAACATTTGCGACACGAGCTAAATATGTACTATTTTTTTATCTTCTGACAGCCCACGAAGACCGAAGTCTAAGTACTATGTACCGTGGGTGTACTGGGGAATCGACTCACACATCCAGAGCTGGAAATATCAGTAAGGATTTCACAAGCCGTTTAAGAGGATGTGTGGGGTGGTACCACCTCGGTCGAGGAAGAATTCCTCTACCACCTTCCAACAACAATCACAAAATATCCATGGTCGAAGCGGGATTCGAACCCGCGCCTCTCGGTTGCAAAGCTGGCGCCGTACCAACTCGGCCACCGGAGACCCAGACTATACTTTTTCTACGACTATTTTAATAAAACTGAATAAATACTAAACGTAGAAGTCCAAAATTATTTTGAAGTAACTTACAAAATGGAGAAAAACAAACTAGAGTGTAGACCGCCGAATTCCCCCTCCCCCCGAGGGGATTATAAGCTCGGCAATATCATCATTATCATGCACTGAGAATTTCGAATTACTATGAAAGATATCATACTCCTTCGAACTGATGATCGAGAATAACCCTTCGTATCCGTATCGCCACATGCATACATACAAACACTCACACATAGAAATACAAATATATACTATTTGTTTGAAATCAAACTCAATTAAGTGAAATTTAATCGTCGATTAATTTGCTCCCTTCCTATAAAGATGGAAGAAACTAAAAAATATAGATATTACGTATTTCGACGAGCTCCTTCCGACAAGGTATGTAGGATTTTGATTTGGATCCATTTTGACCCCGGAAAAAATTAAAACCATTAAAGATTAGGGTCAAAAATCGATATTTCTAGTTTTTCCCAAATAAATCCATTTTCCAGCCGTTTTAGGTATAGCTAGATGTATTGCAAAAAGAAAGAATTTAGGATTTTAATATTTCATGAATAAATCCATTTTTTGATACGACTTTTCGTTTTCGAGTTATTACGTACCAAAAAGGGGTCTGCAAATGGCCTTTTTAATCTAAAAAAAATCAAAAAAATGGCTTGCCATTCTCAGATACTCACCAATTTCAATGGGGTTCTGAAGCTCCGGGTCCTCTACAACCTCTGAAAATTTAAATCGATTTAATTCGCTTTTGCTACCTATAACCGATATCATACGAAACCGCTTAAATTTCGATTTTGACGTTCATTAGCTTCGAAACCGTACACCCTGTATAACTGAATTTCTTACCGGAGCTAGTTGCACTATCCCTCTTCTTACCCAGAAAATTCGATTGCTCCCCCTCTAACCGTTTTCGAGAAAAAAATTGAAATAGTGGCCGTTGACGGTCTACAATAATATTTTTATAGATAATATTATTTTCCTACGGCCACCTATGAAAGTGAGAAAAAAAGCACGGTTGAAAAGTACTTGTCAACATGACATTCCCACTCGTGTGAAAAATGTCACTTTCAACACTTGTTATGTAATATACTATTTTCTATACAAACGTGTTAAAAATGCATTTTTTAACACACCGCAGAGGCCTTAAAAATGTTACTTTATGCCACTAGTGTTAAATAGTTATTTGTTTTACTAGGCATAAAAGCACAAGAGTTAATGCCGCGGCTGATGTTTCATAGCCGAGCGTAGCGAGGCTATGAAACCAGCCAAGGCATTAAATCTGCTTTTCTGCCGTGTGAAACATATAATTTTTTCTTCAAATTTGTTCCAATTCCACGCAAAATCGACTTTTCCATATTTAAATTGCGTTTCATTATCAATATCCAAATAACTAAATTATTTTATCAAAGGTAACCGGGCCCTGCGTTACTATGTTTACCGCTGATGATGTTTGTTGAATATGTTTGTTTACTGTTTACTTTGTCATTGTCAATTTTGAAAAGTTGTCATGTTAGAAATGGATTTACTGCAAAGTGAGGATGAACTGATGCAATTAACACCACCTGAGATAAGAGACCAGGCGCGAGATGTGGAATTTTAATTATTACTTGGAAGGTTGCCTAGCAACGAACTTTTTCTGCCTAGGCAGTAAAATTGGACTTTTTCTGCCTAGGCATTAAAAGCACAACTTCTAAGCCTGCCAAGTGTCATTAAAAGGCCGCTTTTAATGTCATTTGGAGAAAAAGTACTTTATAGCACTAGTGTTACAAGTAATACTATGGCAACTACGACGCCAACAATGGTTGTTAGATTTTTTGACAAATGTCAACTTCATAATTTTATATTATATCTACGATGCTACTTAAAACTATGTGCTTCCAATATGTTAAACTTTCTAAAAATTGTAATTGTGTTTTTGTTTTTTATTGGCGTTTGTAGAAAAAATTTTGTATGATATTTGTGTTAAAAGTACTTTTAAGGCACTCATTTGAATTGCAGAATTCGCTTCAATCATTCTGCAAACTTTCAAATTCGTGTCGTAAAATTGTACTTTTAACACTTATATCATAAATAACTATTTCCTACGACCACCTATGAAAGTGAGAAAAAAAGCACGGTTAACTTGGCGAGAAAGTGCCTTATATCACACGCGTGTTGAAAAGTACTTTACAACACACGTGTTGAAAAGTACTTGTCAACATGACATTGAAATAGATGGTGCCAATTTCATTTGTTTTATTTTCAGCACACTTGATGAAAATATTAGTGTTGAAAGTGAGGGTTTTAACAGACAGAAATTGAGGTTGTTTTGTAAATATTTTTGTGATCGTAGGAAAAATATTGTACATTACTCGTGTGAAAGTAATTTTCACACACTCGTGGGATTATCGCACTCGGCTGTCGCCTCGTGCGATTTCAACACTTGTTATGTAATATACTATTTCCTACGACCACCTATGAAAGTGAGAAAAAAAGCACGGTTAACTTGGCGAGAAAGTGCCTTATGTCACACGCGTGTTGAAAAGTACTTTACCACACACGTGTTGAAAAGTACTTGTCAACATGACATTGAAATAGATGGTGCCAATTTCATTTGTTTTATTTTCAGCACACTTGATGAAAATATTAGTGTTGAAAGTGAGGGTTTTAACAGACAGAAATTGAGGTTGTTTTGTAAATATTTTTGTGATCGTAGGAAAAATATTGTACATTACTCGTGTGAAAATAATTTTCGCACACTCGTGGGATTATCGCACTCGGCTGGAAAAATGTCACTTTCAACACTTGTTATGTAATATATTATTGCTGATTGACCTGTGAAACGACATTCTTGGAACGTGTTATATTTTAGGTTTGTTAAATATTGCTGCATTTTCGCATTAAATACACAACGCACAGTCTTTTATGTTTTACTAAAAAACAAGGTACAAGAAAGTAAGTTGTAAGTGATCTAGGGTAAATAAGGTGACAGCGATCAACTGTACAGACCACCGGCCTCTAGCAAGCGTCATATACGTTAGACTGTTGTATTGAGGGTTGCAGACCTTAATTTACAGTAATTGCGTTATTTTAGTATGTTTATCAATTTGAAATTATGCGACATAACTGCCTGGGCCTGGCAGCAGCCATTCTCAAGAAGTAGGCGGGGGACCACATGTTTGGCCGGGTTATAAGTAACTTGGAAATCGCTCTAACATGTAAATAATGGTATTAGTGGTATAGACTTATATTTTCTAACCTCGGTGGTTCTGTCTTAACATACGACCAGCACCGGTACTTTTCCGATTTGTTCCCATATCCCCTCATCCTTAACGTCTGCCAACACCGCCACAAACACCGATCACAACGGTCCTTCGCCCTCCCGTAAATTGAGAGCAATCAAACCGCTGCACCCGATAGAGCCTTTATTGGTTGTCATCGAGAGGGCCTCTTCCTTCTTCCCTTTTCCCTTTTTAACGTCGCTCGGCGAGAGATCCTTTTAATTGCGCCCCTATTAACTCGACTACACGCTTTTCAGTTTCTTTTTTTGTTCCTCGATGTCAGATTTATTTAACGTGGGAGTAATGGCTCTGTTTCACTCAATTGAATTGAACTGTTATTTATATTAGGCAACAGGAGTGGGCGGTATGTAATTTACAAACCTCAAGTCAGTTTTGATTACTAGAAAACTATTCCATGGATTTATATTAAACAAGAAAATTGTTCAAAAAATTTATAAAGTCCGCCATATTTACACTAATAAAATAATAAACCCATTTGGGATGGGGAATTTTATTTTCCCAAAATACATCAATTTTCTTCTAGGATCTATGTACGTTTAAATCCTATGGTTAGAAGAGAATAATTTTTTCTACTAATACTTATTATGTGCTTACCGCGGGTAGTAGGAAAGTAGTATATTGTACATCAAGTTTTGAAAATGACACGAGTGAGACGTTTGTCGAATGAGTGTGAAATAGCTATTTACCTAACAAGTGCGACAAGTAATACTTTCCCGCACGCGACTGCAGTTGGGTTTGATAGTCGAGTGCGGAAAAAACACTTTCTGCACGTGTTGGGTACAATGTTTTTTCTACGACCGTTAGGAAAATTATCTAGTTTTAATATTTTTTTAAATATTTTATTTCAGTATAGACGTGAAAGTGAAAATACAATTCAAAATTCACACTTATATTAATTTGTTATATTGTTATTAACAACATTAATAGTAAAAGAACAGTTACTTGAATTTGTTGATTTTTTGGCAAGCTAACTGGTTGCTTTTACCAAAATTATGGTTTAATTTTAACATAGATTTTAACATTGAGTACCTTGACTATAACGTGGATGGTTTGCAAGTTTTTGAAATGTAGGAAAAGTATTCTAGAATTACCTCTTCTTTGTTGAAATTGTTTATTTTCTTTTTTGCACATCAGTTAAACTAAATATTTCAAATTCTTTGGCATAACAGTATTTCGATTTTTCTGGTAATAATTCGGCGTTCACATTCTTGGCTTCTTTGAGAATGTCTTCCGATACTTCATCAATCATAGTCTCTTCAACTTCTTCCCCGATCCCCATTTTCTACATAAAAGTTAGATAAAAGTCGAAAAACCTTTTTATTTTTACTTTGACATTATACTGACAATCAACAAATAGGTAAATAACACTTACTTGCTTAGCAACGATATAAGTAGAAAAGCCCTGTTATTATTCGATGAATTCATAATTTTTGGATGGTTATTTGTTGGGTATTTCTCACCAACATTTTACTAAATATGTTAAATTGGACCCATTCGGTCCGAGTCCAGTGACGTTAATTAATTAGCACACGAAGTCTAATTAAGTGGCGATACATAGGTATGTGATTGTTGATGTATTGTTTCCTGCGTCAGTACTGAAAAAATTTTCAGCACTAATGCTGAAAATATTTTCAGTACTTTTCAGTCCATCTTGGACCTGTGGTTCGGATAGTTAGTGAGTTAGCTAAGCTACTCAACAGAAGATAGTCGTGGTCAAATCGTCAAGCGACTCGATAAAAGTTCGTAAAGTGTCTCAGTGACATACACATTCAGTTGTCAAGTAACTCAGAGGAAAGGTAGACGAAATTCGGTAAAGTGTCTGACCAAATCGTGCCACACAAAATGTCGGGGTAAAAAAGTAGTGAGTGCGGGAAAACTCTCTCTATCGGATCATCAGAACCTCCCCAATTCCAACTAGGCATGGTCCTGCTCTTTATCGGGTCGTCAGCATCCATTTCTTCTGGCAAAGTTGCTCAAGGCAAAGTTTGCTCAAGGCAAACTCCTGTTCGGCGCAGTGCCAATCGGGCCACAGAACCCCCCATTTGCCCAAAGTAAACTCTCGGCCCAGTGAAAATCGGGTCACAGAACCCCCCATACCTCTTTCGAGCCATGAGAGCTCAACGAACTCTCGGCCCAGTGCCAGTCGGGTCACATGACCCACTTATTAACAAGGCAAAGTCCTGTTAAACTCTTCCGGGTCAACAGTATCCCGGAACCCATTATTTCACCAGGCAATGTCCTATTCAATTCTATCGGGTCGTAGTACCCCTTTATCTCAATACTTCTGCAGGCCATCAGACCCGGATTAACCATTTTTGGTGCTTTAACAATTTTACGTAGCATTTCAAACGTTAGAACTTTCCAGGTGCCAATCAAAGAAATGAAATCTCGGAACAACAGAGTCATGTAAAAATGAATATTCTTATTACAACAGTCAAAATCAAGAGTTGTGTTGTAATTATGCAAGAAAATGAATATATACATAGCGTTTAGTGAAAATTGATCTCTTTCAATGTCTACAAAAAGCAACTGCCAGAGATTGCGAGATGAAATGAACCAGCACCAATGGAAATAGTTTACATTAAGATGGAGCTAAGGTCTTGGTTGAATGCCCCTTATCCAACCGTAATGAATTCCATAATACACAAAACTATATTTTGAATAAAGCGTCTTTCGAAAAAAAAATGATTTTCGAAAAAAAAAACTGTTATCCATATTATAAGAGTATAATTAGATTAATAAAAATTTTATATAAATTTTGAAACAATATTTATACTCAAACACAGACGAAATATTAATGTCTAAACTAAACAAAATTTACGATTACTACATGAATGTGTTATAGTTTACTGTAATAATCATACGGTTGGTATAGAGCAAATGTATGAACATTATTTTAAACAAAATTGTTAAATAGCCATTAAAAATGGCCCGTTGAAATGTTTATCCGCATGGCAGATTGGATCATTAAAGCATAATTTAGCTATAAAATTAATTAACTATTATTAATTAAGACTTATTTTATTAAATCCTTAAAAGTCTATCCATTAATTGTTATTTTTTGAATATAGTCACGGTACTGCCATGTTTTTTTTTTTTTTTTAATTTCAGTAGGTCCAACTTTATAACGCAAAGTCTTAAACCGACAAGTGTACGAATAAGACACTAACTTTTGTACTAAGGTAAGGTATAAGGATTATGCCCCTGTTGGTATTATGGCTATCGGTCGTTATTTTTTTTTTATCTGAGACAGCCGACGTAGCCTAAGTACTAACGTACCGTGGGCGTCTGAAGACAAGGGAAATGTAATCTATTGACACGGGAGGGGAAGAGAAACATCTGCAGGCAATTTGTGGATGGATGATTTTCTGTTTTTCTAGATATTTTAGAATTTGCAAGTTAATCGCTTTCTTCATAAGTTTGCTGACAACAGAGATAAGAGAGATATGTCTATAATTGAATGTAAGGGACTTGGAACTCTTCTTCGGGACAGACTGCACACGAGCAGTCTTCCAGCTGTCTGGAAAGATACCCTTGCCATAGAAGATCTGGAAAAGACGTGTTAAGTTGGGTTCAAGTTCTGGAGCGCATTTTTTTTAGAACAATTGCTGGTATGCCATCCAGACCGGGCAAGGGTGGATTTAGCTTTCTATCGTGGGGGGAGGGGGGTAATTTTTTTATCTTTTGCCAGCCCACGAAGACCGAAGTCCAAGTACCATGTACCGTGAAGTCCGACTCACACATCCAGAGCTGGAAACATCTGTTCAGGGATGAGTAAGATTTTTGACTCTATGCAGTTTTAAAATTATTAAGCTGTAAATCCCTTTATTACAGTACCTAAGTATGTCTTTTTTATCAAGCGTATATTCATTAAATCGTGAAGTAATAGACATACAGGGTGCCAAAAAAGTCTGGACTAATTGAATCTTCAAAAATGTACAGGACTTCTATTTAAAATAAAAAAAATTAGTATTCTTCCTGACTAACCCTGTATAGTCAGAAACGGATTTATCCTCCCAAGGTGTCGCGTTATATAGACGTGCCAATTTTGAAAAATATGTTCAGTGGTTTTTGAAATATTTGCAATATTTCATAGTTTTTTGACACCCCGTATATTATTTACTTGTTTGTTTTGTAGGTATCCAGGTATTTCTAGGTTCTGGGATTTTGGGATTAAACTTTAACGCTGGGTTTGAACAGCTGTTCTCTGGATTTTTTTATGTTGCAGTATTTTAACTTTTTGAAATTGAATGTTTTAAAAGATTTACTTCTTACTTTAAAGATAACAAAAATATTATTTTTTCAAACCTGATACATAGGAATATTCTAGAGAGAATTGGCAACGTCACAGTGACTACTGACGTCAAAACAAAAGTTTTTTTTCTGTAACTGGCGTTTCTCGCTGTTTTTTATATGGCCATGTATTTATTGCCAGTGGTGCGCAGTTACAAAAAAAATTTTTTTGAGGGGCGATATCTACCATTTTTTATCATGAAGCGCCATTTATGAATATTTTTATTCAGTCTGAATTCATACCAGCATTTACGGGTTTCAATATATGCAGTGAATTTCATACCACCCTGTGTATTTTCCACAACAATAAAACTAAATTCAATTTAGCAACACGGTTCAAGAAAAAAGACAAAAATCATTTGAAAATCACGCAAATCCCAAGAATATCAAAATAGCTGAACAAAGCAGTAAGTGTTAAAGTTAGTGAATATCGAGTTAAATTTTAAGTTTAATCAGGTTTAGTAAAAGTTTACCCTACATTCTGTATACAGGGTGGCCAGAGCAATCATGGTTTCACAGCCTTTAATAGGCGTTACATATTAAAAGAGTTTAAATAATAGTTTTTGAATATAACAAAACGATACGGGCAGTGGCATTATCAAAATTTCGTTTCCGGAACCGGATCCCCTGGACCCCCTTTAAATACGCCACTGTTTCCGGGCACCCCGTATACTAAGCATTGTATTACAAATAGAGAAGTGGCGTTTATCTGTCAAATTTAATTAATTTAATCTACTGTGAAGATCACAGAGACAATGAGATAAGGAGGCTCCAAGTTCGCGTGGGGTGTAACAAATCAAAGACAGTTGAGGACAATTAGAGTGGGTCAGGGTTATGTTAGAGACAATTTCACTGGCTTATTAGATTCAAAGTGTAATTTGCTTAGAGAATGCCGGGGCCGCTTTGGAATTGAATATTAATGGATATTATGATTATATAATTAGAAATTACCACAAATTATGTAGAAGAGAACGATGCGAAATCGTTAAGTGTAATTACTAAGTTTGAGTTTACGTCCATTATACAGGGAGCTATGCAAATGGTTTATTATATTAAAACGGGCGACTTCTGGGGTTGTGTCATCCAACACTTTTTTCCCCTCAAATCGCTTTTTTTTTATTTTAAAAAATAAAATTGAAAGCCGGAAATAATCCAAAGTATTTTTAATTCCAAAGACTTATTTTACTAAAAATGTGTCTTTTAGTTTGTTAGCAATTTCTTTACTTAATATGGGAAAATATGGACCATACACTGAAAAACAGTTTAGTTAAATTACAGGAAATGTACTGCTTTTACTGCGGCCATTAAATTTCTTGTAAAATTCCAAAAATATTGTGACAGTCATTTTTCTTGTGAAATTACTTTGCAAGATTTTTTGAAATAAATTTTATATAGTAATATTATTATAAAATAATTCCGCAAATAAATTTGCGGAAATATATAATTCAAAATAAAAATACATTTTAATTTGAAAACAGTTCATTAGGATTGTTGCAGCAAACACATGTACAGGGTCTTCCAACGAGGACTGAACAGGGGCTCATTTTTGAGCTTCCTTGTATTTAAAGAAAAATCTAAAATAGCCAATCGATGTACTTTTTCCTGCAGAATTCAAAAATAAAACCAAAAATTTATTTGAACCAGAAACAAAAGAGTTACGCTATGGATAAGGTGTTTTTTAAATGGAACATAGCTTTTTTTATACGATTTTCGGAACGAGTGATTTTTTTTATGTCCGTTCTGATTAAAATATTTAATATTGTGACAGCTATTTTTATTAAATTTTAATGTTTTATCCAGTATAATTTAACTTTAACCCGTTTGAAACATACACTAGGTAATAAAGGTAAAATCACCTTGAAATCCTTCAAAGTCAAAAAATTTGACAAATTTACTACCTATAATATTGCCGAAATGAAATATTCATTAAATGAGAGATTGCAGATTGTTATCTTGTTCTACAAATGCCAAGAATCTCTCATTTAATGAATATTTCATTTCGGCAATATTATAGTAAATTTGTCAAATTTTTTGACTTTGAAGGATTTCAAGGTGATTTTACCTTTATTACCTAGTGTATGTTTCAAACAGGTTAAAGTTAAATTATACTGGATAAAACATTAAAATTTAATAAAAATAGCTGTCACAATATTAAATATTTTAATCAGAACGGACATAAATAAAATCACTCGTTCCGAAAATCGTATAAAAAAAGCTATGTTCCATTTAAAAAACACCTTATCCATAGCGTAACTCTTTTGTTTCTGGTTCAAATAAATTTTTGGTTTCATTTTTGAATTCTGCAGGAAAAAGTACATCGATTGGCTATTTTAGATTTTTCTTTAAATACAAGGAAGCTGAAAAATGAGCCCCTGTTCAGTCCTCGTTGGAAGACCCTGTACATTTTTACCTGTTTATCTGGTTTTAAGCGTAATCATTACAAGTCGAATTATTTTGAAAACTATGACTTTTTCGATATTACACCAATTGTCAAAAATTTATAAAATTACACGTAGAATTCAAAAACCTATTCAAATACAGGGTGTCACACTTAATAAATCTAACTTTGTCACTCCATACTTTTTGAACGAACCCTGTGTATTTCAAAATATTTTTAAAATACCTTAACACAAAATTTTATTATTGACAAATCTTATCTTAAAGGCAAAACATTACTCTGCGTAATTGTTGACTCACCCGGTATTTATATTAAATAAATATTTGGCCTGGTGTTTAATTACTTTTAGTGTTTTTTAAGGTTAAATGAATTTGCCTCGTACATCGTACCTGAGTAGAAATTCTCGTACGTGTACGAGAACTTTCGTACGTTTGGCAACTCAGCTATAGATCGAGGTACATAGTTTGTAAGAAGGTAGTTTGTCAAAGACCTTGGAAATATCAAAAGCATCAATTTGCGAATTCGAGAGACTTGTTCTAGTTATGTGCAACCAAGGCAAGGTATAGCCCATTCCTTGCCAAACACCCTGTACATATATTCAAAATAAATCTAATAAAGGTAGAGAATATGTCAGGAAAATTGATCCAATATAAGAATGCGATCCCTCTATCTTTCTTTCTCTCCATAACGAAAAGTTGATGACTCTCATTTACCAATGACAAAAGAAACGCTGATACGTAACAGAAAATCTTTTTGTAGGCCGTTATGGTTTCGACAAAAACATTTTTGCGGCCAAAAGTTTTATAGGTGCCCTTCAATGTAAGCCCTTGAGAAAATGACTACTTTTATCTCCCTGCGTGGTCCGCTAAAATATTTTGTCATCAGGAACGTATTCTTTGCAGGAATTTTATGAATATAATAAAAGGCATTACTGGTAAGCTCTTAAGAGTTCATTACACATGTTGGGAATTTTTCCTTTAGAAATTTCGGTTGATGTGCTTATATTAAAAAATATTGTAACATGGCTCTTTTTAATAAGATATTGTCAAAACTGATAAGACTTTTTCTCCAGAATGGGCTCGTTCCGTCATTTCGCGTTTTCAATAAATATGTTAATAATATTGCACAATCAGTCAATCGAAATACGCACACAAAAATTCCGTGGCTTTGACGGATAATAAAAATATATCGTTTAGATTCACTAAGAAGGTTTATGGTTTAGTACTAGTTTAAATTAAGATCTTCTAGTTGATCAGTTATGTTTTGACAGGTTTTTGTACTGTCCTTGTCATTAAAAACTTATGAATTATTGTGATATTTCAGCGATTTACTTGGTTTCCAAATGATTTTCATCTTGGAACGAGTTGCTGTAATGAATCTAGTTCTATTATTGTCGAAAGTACGTACTAAACTTGTCCTTTTCCTGATAAATTTGCGAAAAAGCTCAGGAATAAGTTCATAGGTCCCTTTCTTGATTTCTTCCTCTTCTTCTTTTTCTATTTCCCAGAATTCTTTTTTCTTCTAGTCTTCTATTTGTTTTCAATATGGTGTTTAATGATAGAGTTCTCTGTCCCTCTTCAATACTGTATTCATATTGTGTTTAAGCCGCTCTAACGTTATTGTTGTTTTTGAAATATAATTTTAATATTTTATATCTCTCATTAATAGAATAACTCATTTTGCATAAAAATAAAATTATAAATTCGCGATAACTAAAGTATTACTGTCAACCTTGACATTAACTTTGACTTACCTACGAAGAAAATTTAAAAAGGTAGCCGGTATTTCGTTCGCAACCTGGATAGTTACGTTTAAAGTATATTTAGGCGAAATAATTTTTAATCTGAAATATTTCAAAAACATGTCTAGAACTTGTCCTAGAATCCAAAAATATGATAAAAGTCATACGATCCAATTTAAATAAGCGAGAAAATAGATGTTTTATCCTATTTTTTTTATTCGATTCTCAATTGTTTTGCTGACAAGATATATGAATGATTCATAAAAATCCTCAAAGCTTTCATATTTAACATTTTTTCCTATCTTTAAAAATAAAAAAGTTACAATGCCTGTTCACTTTTATCCCTGTACATCATCCAATTTAAAATTGTTATGTTATGTCAAAAATATGTTTACATAATATGTCACCCCATATTCCTATTAACTAATCATACTGACAAATTACCACTGTATCTCTTAAAGTTCCAAAACTTTTTTTCCCTTCTTAACACTGACCACTCCACCAACCATCGCCCTTAGTTAATCCGAATAACAAGTCACAGTGATCCTGTAACCCAATGTTCCAACTTAAATACAATGTAACACCCCGTTCGCACCCCTCTATCCCGATAGCGTCTGGCGCTTTCAGCATCCCTGAAACACCGCTGAAACGACTGAAACTGCAGCGAATTTTCGTCAGTCTTGTACCGGCGTTTCTCCTGAAAGCCTGAAATTTCGTGATGATGTGTCGTCGCGACGCGCGACATCGATGTCTCAAGAGATCGCGGATGAGCGTCGATGACGAATGGAACATTTTATTAGTTGTTGAATTTTTTTAGCTTTGTGAGATGTTTTGTAAATTTTATGGATATGGATTATTTTGTTTGGTTGTTGGTGCAGTAGTGGCTTAGGAAATAATGTAAGTTTGAGTGATGTTTTATATTTTAATTGGTTTCCAATATTGCAAAAAATAATATGACAGTATACATACAATAATATGCAGTATGCGGACGGAAAGTACAAAATTTTCAAAGATAAGAAGAAAAAATAATCCTTGGTAAAAGTTGCTGCTTGTCACAGACATAACAAATTTTGTTTTTTTGTTAAGGGATCCCTAAAAAATACAAAAACATAATATTATGTCAAGAATAAACTGACCATATTTATCATTTATTATGACGCAAAATATTAAAATACTTGTTTCCATGGATTTATTAAGAATGGATACGGGATGATTTAACATTATTTGAAGCCAAAACAAACCATTCTAAACGACACTGTAAACACAATTTGTAAACATTGGCCACATCTTATTTTACCTTGTATTTTTGTACAAAAAATACGTTAGAAGCATCACAAGATTTACTAAAAGTAATAAAAGCCCTAAAATATTTTATTTTTCTGTTAAATAATAATTTTAAGTTAAAAAGTTTTATTATTTATAGGTTATGTTATTTCTAAAGGTGTTTATTTAAAGTCGCTCCGAGTCATTTATAAATCTATAAGTCGCACTTTTTCTTTTCTAGTTCATTAGATAAAGACGTACGTGTAACCGAGTGTTCAGACCGAGGTTCAGCCGTTGTCCTAAGCAACCAGCACAAACAGCAACACTTCTGAGCTCCAACACTCAATGCTATTTTATCTCTTTCTACTACTATTCTTGAATCAATTACGTAGTAATTCGTAGTTCGTAAACTCTACCTCTAGGGGAAATGTTTTCATAACAAACAACAAATAGAAGGCTTCACGTTCGATACGCTCATAGTATACGGACATCGAATCCTTTCTTAATAAATCCATGGTTGTTTCAAATTTTACAACCAAATCGAAATTCTCAATTATAGGAGAAAATTTAAACGTTATGAATTTATATATTAACAGCAACAACATGAGATTTGGACGAGAGTAGATTTTGATTAGAGTTTAAGCAAGTTTTTACTTAATATGTCGCGTTAAAAAAATCGAAATTCTCCCATCGCGAATCTTTTTTCTAGAACTTGTCTTAAGATTAAAAAAAGTGAAAATTATTGTATACAGTATGTTTGCGGATGGGGTCTAGAAGAGGAGGAGGGGGGGGGGGGATGTCCCCCATGTCTAAAGTTTATACAACCTTTGTATCCAAAAGACAAAAAGGAAATAAAAGTTTTTGTCTTTTTGTTGTCAACCCCCAACATGACGGATTCTGGCTCGAAATAGGTAGCGACTTCTGCTTTACAAAGTTAGGCGTGTACGTAATGTTAACTTTTTATTTGAATATATTCTTTGAAAGTAGTACATCAGCCTAGGACATGGAAGGTCCCCGGTTCGATATCGGGCGGAATTAGATTTTTTTTTATTTCTGATTTATTTTCAAAGAAAATAGAGGTATTTTATGATAATCGCAACGCAACAAACAGAGATACCAGGAATTTATTCAACCCTATCGACAAAAAGCCATTATTAAAAATTTTTGTTTGGAGTATACATCTCGGTATACATATACTAATAATAGATAAATATCATTTGGTATCTGAACAAAAAGTTATGAAATCACACCAAAAACATACATGTAAAAAAGGCCTAGTTCTCGTCAGGACTGTGTGTTTTGTTAACTGAAAAAAATAACTGAAATGTAAAAATTATGCCAAGTTCCTTGCCTACGTGTTATTAGCAGTGTTGTGATAAGCACATAAAAATATTGTGTGAATTGATAAATTTACCGACCAAACTTGGCAAGTTTTCATTAAAGAACTGAGCAATATTGAGACCATTGAGGTGAAATGGAATAGTCCCAACTATTTTCTCTCACCCCTTTAATCAGAGTAGGGGAAAGCGGGGCAGAACGGGCTACTTAACGTTTAATGGCAATTTAAAAATATCTAGTGATTAAAAGTTAAACGTGTTTTGATGCAAATCGACTATTTGGAATATTAGTTAACTATCTCAATTCTTCTTAGCTATAAATTTTGTGACTTTAACCATTTAAAACAGTAATTTAAAATAAATGCATTTTGCACCGTTCTGCCCCGCGGGTGGGGCAGAATGGGGTACTAATAATTTGTATTTGCCATTTGGATTTGGACCAAAATTCTTTGCAGTAAAGACAATCGACGTCATCGTGACTGTCTTCTAAAAGCGAATCTGACTCTTTCGTTATTTTGGCTTTTTTATCTTTATTCTTTTCCCTGATTTTTTCTCTGGTGAAACCGTCTGGCTTGTCAAAATAACATTTTTTTACTTTTTGTTTCTTTTCAACTGGTGTTTTTTTGCAGCAAGAGTCGCCTCCAATTCATTTTTGTACGAAGTTGATGTCAGTAAAGCGGTTTTGTCTCTTTTTCGGGTAACTCTTTTGACGGTGGATTTAATTTTGGGCACCGGCAAAGCTCCTTCCAGCAACAAGCAAGGAAAACTAGAATTTCCATTATCGACAGTAGGAGGTTTTAAAACTTAGGTCGTTCCATGAATTGTGGTTGAGGATTTAGGGTAGTCCGAGGGACGCAAAATTGGTCTGCAGCTCTTTTGTAGCCCATTCCTCCATTAACAACTGACAAAACAGCTTGATTCATCGATATATACATATATGGGGCGGAACAGGGTTCCGCCCGTTCTGCCCCATCCCATTCTACCCCACGTGCTTACTGTTAGTTATAAGTAATATATGTTTGTCAAAAAAAAAACAAATAAAATAAAACACTATATAAAAAATGAAGCCAAGGGGATACTATTTCCGATGAGTATTTCAAATTTAGCATAAATAAATAAAGATCCTACGTACCGTGCTAATCTTACTGATCAAAAATTATAAATCCGAGAAAAAATTTCACATTTGAACTAAACAACCTACTCAGCCAACGTCTGGCAACCAACTGATGGTACAGCAAGTAAAATTCTGTAGAGATAATGCCGTTGGCAGTGTTTCAGATATCTCTGGTGGTGCGTTCTGTTTTTATAATGGGTACCCCGTTCTGCCCCGCTTTCCCCTACTAGTTTCTACATATTAAACAATAATGATACCCATGAATATGTTTGTCAATGTCTTCATTAAATGAATCAATTATTTAATTCAAATTACTTCTTATTCAAGGAATATGAAATACCACTGACACTAGCCTTTATAGACTTCGAGAAGGCGTTCGACTCGATATATCTCAAAGCTATAATAGAAGCCCTAACTAGTCAAGGTGTCGACAAACCGTATCCTGGCAAACATATACAAAGAAGCCAAAGCCAGAGTCATGATATACGAAGATTCCCCACCAATAAAGGAGTGCGCCAAGGAGACGCAATATCTCCAAAGCTCTTCACGGCAACACTTGAAGAAATCTTCCGTAAGCTAGACTGGGACAAGAAAGGTCTATGCATAGACGGAGAACACCTCAACCACCTTAAGATTCGCTGATGACATTGTACTAATCGCCAAGAACCCTGATGAACCCAACCCAACATTAAACTGACGAACTAAATACAGCATGTAATAAAGTGGGTCTGAAGATGAACCTAGCCAAAACCAAGATAATGTACAACGAACTGGTAGACAAACAAGACATACAAGTAACAAACACCATACTGGCAGTAGTAGAAGAACACATATTCCTACGCCAACTAATGCACATCTCGGGATCTCTACTACCAGAAATCAACAGAATAAAACTAGCATGGAGAGCATTCGATAGAAACTCAGTCATATTCAAATCTAGATTGTCACTCCACCTAAAGAAGCGAACGTTTGATCAATGTATACTACCAGTCATAGTCATGACATTCTGGTCTAGATGCTTTCCTGCTATCGCGATTTTTGTTCCCTTTTCCTTCATCAAGCAGACCCATCATAATCGAACCGATGATGATGGATACATACATGCTCTCTTTATGATTCTGGTAAAAACTTGGTCTGTTATTAAGATACCCTGGGTGTGAGCCTGCCTGATGAAGGGTAAGGGCCCAGAAATCGCGATAGCAGGAGGGCAACTAGGCAAGAATCAAAAAATAGCCCATGCCCAAGACTGCATTAAGATTTACTGTTCACTATTCTTACTCAAAGCAATTCAATATTCTTTCTAAAGTATACACAATTTTTCACTTAACAGTATTTCCTCAAGCAAGGCTGCGTATACAAAAAAATAATAATTTACGAAAAAAAGCAAAGAAAGTTGCTTTGGAAGTGGTTTTTCGTTCGAAAAAAATAAGATACTATATTTTTCAGATGATGGAACTGGATAATTAAAAAGTTTTGCCCCAGAAGACTTTTCTTTATAATCCTGGCAAAAAGAAGCTGTATTAAAAAGTTTTAAAATAAAAAAAATGATAATAAATTTTTGAATGTCAATTAAAAAATAATTAAAAGAACATAACAAAAAGTAAATAAAAAGCTACTCAGGGTCCTGCAATAGCTCGTCAGGCTTCCATAACTCCTATAAGTACGAATTAAGTTATGAATTTGATTCATATGCTGACTTATACTGTATTACAGGCAGTATTTTAGAAAAATATTTTCGCATATACAGGGCGGCCCAAGTAAGTGTAATAACATAAAGTTAGGTTTCTATTAATGTCCTTCATAATTGCTTCGGTAATTTAAGAGCAGTGAACTAAAAAGAAAAAAAGTTTTGCAGTCCTGGAAAAAAATCAGAAAAACAACAACATCCAGGCACAAATATGATTATAAGAGAATGGAGCCCCAGCCCATTTTTCGCAACAAGTTAAAGCCCTGTTAAATGACGAGTACCAAAATCGCTGACTTGGAAGAGGAGGACCAGTTTAATGGCCTGCGAGGTCGTCCGACCTAACGTAACTCGATTTTTTTCTATGGTGGCATGTAAAAGACCTAATTTATAGGGAACCTATGACGCGTTTGTCACAATTACACCTGCAATGCTCAGATATGTGAAAAGGGCCTTTCAAGCGAGAACTGGTAAATGCTTTGAACAAGATATTTCGAACATCTTTTAAAATAATATGCTTGTTTTTCTATGGCCTCGTAGCTATTTTGTAAAAAACTTTACTATGAATAGCGACAATAATTATGGTTTTTGATAAATATTTTGAAAACGGTTTGGAATTTTAAATAAATAGTCATGACAAAAATTTTTTGTTTTACAATTCTTCATGTACTAGTGAAAGAATATACAGGGTGTTCCATTTGAAAAACTTGAGAAAAATTAGTTTAAAACATATAATTTTTGAAACCTTATTGTGAACACCCTGTATAAAATAGGTAAAAACTATGTAATTCATTAAATTCAATTAATTGTTTTAAATCTCACACAATACCGTGGTAAAAAAAGGTTTTAGATTGTTTTTTTTATTTTTGTTTCTAGGACTGAAAAACTTTTTTTAGTTTATAATTTATTGCTCTTAAATTGAACAAAATTTCAGGCTATTATGAATGCCACTAATACGAACCTAAATATTCAAAAAATACGGGTTGTCCAATTTAAAAAAATAAAACTTTATGTTATCACACTTTCTTGGGCCAATATTCGAAAATATTTTTCCTAAAATACAGAATCTAATACAGTATAATTCAGCATATGAATATAATTCTTAACTTAATTCGCATAGGAGGTATCTAGCCTAACGCTCTATTGCAGGACCCTGTATAGAGGAGTACGAATATATGGAACAAATTGAACTGGTTTAATTTAACTTTGTAGCAAAGAAATTCCAGTTTTACCGAATTTGGTCCACTGGCGGTAAAGAGTAAACATACCTAAGTATTAATTTAAGTAAAAAAAAAATAAAATCTAATAAAGTTTAATTGTAGATCATTGAGCAATAACATTTAATGAACGGATAATGATCTTTGATTGATCTGTTAATTATCTTTACTCTTTCAATTAATTTTAAGTGAACTTTAGAAATTTTAAAACACGGGCACGACTGTTGTTAGTCATGCATTTTTAAACTTTTAAAATATTATCCTTAATGATTTTCTTAAGTTAGCATAAAACAACAATAAGTATATATTTAAAAATACCAGTAGTATAAAAACGTGGCTGAGTAAAAAGGGCCAAGCATTTTAACAGCGATTAAATTCCTCTAGCTTTTGAAATAAAAATTCTATACTTAAACTAACTTAGGTCTATAAAAAAAATGAATTCAAATACTTTTGAGCTAGATAATTATTTTCAATAACTTTCTTTCTTTATCAAACCCCTAAGACACTTATGTTTGTAATATGTATTTACAAATTTGAATTCCTTGCGTCAGAGCTAAATCAAAGCAAAATTAGTGTAAATAGTAGGCCCTGCAGCATCTAGTATGATTGGTTACCATTGGAAACGGTAATTACAACAAACTGAACTATATTCTGTCCAATTTAATTTGAAAACGACGCCAGAAAAAACAATTGAACAAGAATTCACCCTATTGGCCAGTTCCATGGACAGTTTACACCAGAAAATATTTTAGCAATCACAATATTCATATTCTTTCCTGATAATCACGGAGGAATCAGTTTTCTTTCCATCCGTGTTGGCGAAAGTGCATTAGAAAAAGACAAATAAAAAAAGATTATGTTCAAATTTTTATCGTACCTTGTTCGCTTGTGGAAGTATTGCTGGTTATATACTTTTAAAGATTATTCATCGCAAAATTCTGTTCTTTCCTGTTACAATTCCTAACGGAATCCTATTTATTTCTGTCCTTGTTAGCAGAAGGGGCATTAGTAAAAGACAAATTCAAACGATGTTGTTGCCAATAAAAAGAATAATCAAACATTTTATCATAGCCGCCTTTGTTTGTGCAAGTATTTCTGGTTGTCTACTTTGAAAGTTTTTAATCGGAATTATCATAACACTAAATTCCTAAACCGGCCAAATACTTATGTAAGTTTTATGATTTTATAGCAAAATACCTTTGTTTTTATGGAACACAAACAGTGTTTGCAAAAATCTCGTTTTTATTAAGCAAAAACAGTTTCAGCATTGCCACATTAACCTTCTTATTTTATCTACTTAAAATGGTTTTTTACCTACCCCTCTAAGAAACAATACTCGGTTTACCCAATAATTTACAATAAGAGGATTGGAGAAAAAGTTTTTAAACAAATAAAGATAAAATAGCAAAGGGTGTATATGTTTTTATTAAGATAAACAATTTATAATAAGGTTAAAAAATATTCCCTATTCTCCCACATATTATATAATGAAAACAAGCAGTGACGTTTGTATGACTTAAAGACGCGATAAATAGTATATTATTCAATGAGCATATAATGGTGGCTGTTATTCACGCGGATGAAGTTTATGACACGAGCCGCAGGCGAGTGTCATAAATCATCCAAGTGAATAACAGCCATTATATGCGAGTAGAATACTATACTTTATCCAGGACTATCAAAAAAATTTAGATAATATTAATATATGTTTTTATCCACGACTCGTCTATAATTTGATTATTATACATGAGTTTATGAAATAATAATAATATTCATTATTCACTAGTGAATAATGGTTTCATTATTCACCGCTTCCACGGATATCTCGATCCAAACTCCAAACAAGAGCTGTGCTCGATCCAAACCGGTGTGGAATGCGCTTGTACGCACAAAATAAAAAACAAAGGTGTCTATGAAAACATTAGCTTCGTCACGTTGCGTTGTCGCGCTGTTGTGGTTACTTTAATTCCGAGTTTAATTCAAAACGTCAACATTTTTTAAAGTTGCGATATTTTGATAGTAAAAAGAGAAATGGATAAAATTTGATAGTCCTGGATAAAGTATAGTATTCTACTCGCATATAATGGCTGTTATTCACTTGGATGATTTATAACACTCGCCTGCGGCTCGTGTCATAAACTTCATCCGCTTGAATAACAGCCACCATTATGCTGATTGAATAATATACTATTATTTTTAAATGTTGACGTTTTGACTTAAACTCGGAATTAAAGTAACCACAACAGCGCGACAACGCAACGTGACGAAGCTAATGTGTTCATAGCCACCTTTGTTTTTTATTTTGTGCGTACAATCGCATTCCAAGCCGGTTTGGATCGAGCACAGCTCTTGTTTGGAGTTTGGATCGAGATATCCGTGGAAGCGGTGAATAATGAATATTATTATTATTTCATAAACTCATGTATAATAATCAAATTATAGACGAGTCGTGGATAAATCGAATTATCCTCATATCAATTATTACTAATAGCAAAATTAAAATTTGCAGTATTCATGAAAATGAACTGCAGCGTTTCCAGTAAAATTGTGTTATGCAAAAAATGCAAGCTGTCAAAGGAGAGTGTTTTAAACGACAGTGAGTAAAAAATAAACGATTTTTGTTGATCTAAAATGGGCCTGTACCGACATTTTATTTGAATATTTTTGATCGTTTTTAAATTTCATAGCGACCAATTATTTACTGTTTTGAGAATAAAAAATGCTTTAGGTCATGACGTCAGAGGCTTATTGAAAGTACTATTTGAGGGGGGGGGGGGGGGGGAGTGGAGGAAAAATACCCAGCTATGCGATGATAAAAATCCACAGTTGTGGACCTTTTTTGCACATTTTCTCCTTACAAAAAATAACAATTATTAATCTTAATATAGCATTCTCTTGTATACAAGATAAGTGTAAATATGTAAAAGTAAAAATAATAAACTCTTCGAGATCGCTGACCGTCTGATGAGTAGCGGCAAAGCAATCTAAGAGGCGGTATGATTAGGACTTTTAAAAGTCATTCATCATGAAATTCCCTATTTTTCAGAACATATAACTGGCAATTAATTCTTATTTAATAATAAACTGACAATAATTTGAAGGTTTAGGAATTTTTAACACAATTATTTCATTTTTTAGCTTATGTCAACCATGGAAAATTTTCTCTGGAAAATGTCTACCTTCTTATTCAAGAATTATGACCATGCTGAAAACTGCGAAAATTGAAAATTATGTTTTCAGGTTTCTTTTATTCTCTTTATGTTTAAATGTTACGAAAAAAACCAAAATAGTTTTAATATGCGCTGAATACGAATAAAGCAATACAGATGGTCCGTCAACGTGACTAAGTTTAACTCCAAAACCTTTGTGTCAAAATTCTTAGTAACGCACGTAACGTTATGAGTAACTTAGGAGTCGTCTCCGAGAAAACTGTGTTTACAGAAAAATAAATCAATTGGTTAAATTTAACCTCGACTAAATATACTTCCCTAACACGTTTTACTCACGCAAGTCAATTACAGGGGTGTAGATGAACACTAAAGTGAGATTGCCACTAAATTTAGGCATATGGTATGCGAGCATCGCGCGGCGTGGAATTTGTCTTACTGCTATTATTATGATGCACTGAACCCGTCATATATACAGGGTGTGTCATGACACTTTAAGGATTCTGATCTCAAGTTAACCGATTTGTTTAAGTTGTACATGAAGAAGGTTAGATGGCAGAGGAGAATATTATGATGGACTGGTGGAGTAACACCGAGGGACAGGGTTGAAAAAGAACCCAAGCAAACCCAAACAAGTTGTGAAAAAATCTAAGAAGATACGAGGAAGCGAAAAAAAAAGTTCCGCATTACGCGTTTCACACTGCTTACGCAAAATTCAAGTGCTGTTTTCTGTGTTGTCGTAGTAATCATAATTATCTTAAACGCTTAGGTCCCTGCCCTTTCCAGGCAAATCGTCTTTGTGAGATTTAAAGCTTATTTGGTTTTACCTTCTTAATGCCCTCGGATGTTAAAACTGCGTTTTCGAAATAATCTAGTGAAAAACAGCTTTTTCGAAAACGGATTAACGAAACTTTTTAAAAATATTTTCTCGGATACGCATATGTTCGGACGTACATTTTTTTAAAAATGTCCTGACAGCTTTTTCAAAGATGCTTTTTTGAAAACGGATTTTCGAAATATTTTCTCGAAAACACGTATTTCGAAAGTGCATTTTTTCAAAAAGGTCTTCAAGAAATAATTTTAAAAAAATAGATACATTTCCCGAAAAAATAAATTTTTTTCGAAAACGGTATTTAGAAAATTAAATTATAAACTCTAATAGGTTGGAAAATGATAATGAAAAAAAGACGAAAATAGATCCTGAACAAACCAAAACGCACCTTTTTTGGGTTTGATCAGGTTTCCATACTCTGTATGTTACTTTCTCGTAAATTACTATTTTAAAAAGCCGTCGCTTGAAAAATTATTATCCGAAAAAATTTAATTTCGAATTTTTTTTTTAAAAGTGCTTTAAAAGATTTGCAAAATTGGTTTTAGAAAAACTGTACATTCGTAAGTACTCGTATATCCCCCAAATGAGCAGGAGGCATAAATAAAAAATGTTACAATATTTACAATTTACACTTTCATCTTAATCAAACAATTTGTCCTGTCGCATGTAAGCTAAGATGACCAACTGTCCTGTTTTTCTTTCTACAGTCATCTTCTTTGATGTTAAATTAAGTATTTTTTTTCGGAAAATAGCTTCTCCGAAAGATGCTTTTCCGGAAATGGATTTACAAAATTTTCTCGAAAATATGTTTTTTTAAAGAATCTTTCAAAAATACATTTTTCGAAAATACATTTTTTAGAAAATATAGTTTTCTAATTTTTTTTTATCTAAGACATCCCACGTAGACTTCAAGCTTAAGTACTAACGTACCGTGGGTGTCTGAAGAGAAGGGAAATGTAGTCTGTTGACACGGGATTTGAAGGATTGGAGGTTCGGACGGGAAGGGAAAACATCTGCAGGCAATTTGTTCCATAATCTGGAGACCCTGACTGAGCGGGAGAAGTGGTCTGTTCTAGGCTTTTGTAGCTGGACAGTAAAGGGGTGCATACGTAACGCGCCTCTTGTTGTTCTGTTAGGGACATTCAAGGGGGGAATAATACCGGCTAGTTCTTCAGAGCAAAATCCGTGGAAGTAGCGGTAGAAAAGGGATAAATCCCCTACAGCGCGGCGATGAGCGAGAGAATGGAGTTTTCTCGTGAGGGCTGGGTCGTTGATAAGTCGAATGGCTCTTTTTTGGATAGAATCAAGGATCTTAAGTGTCGAAGGTGATACCGCTCCCCAGATGTGAGAGCAGTACTCAAGGTTAGGTCTTATTTGAGAAACATAGAGAGTGTATAAGTTGGAAGGGGAGAAGTATTTTCTGGCTCGAAAGAGAAAACCAAGATTTTTAGCTGCCGATGTGGCTACTGAAGTAATGTGTCTGTGCCAGCTGAGATCATGTTCGAAAGCGACGCCAACGAGATCGAATGTTTCGTTGTTTTGTAGGGCTTGGCCATTCATGTGGATGGGGTAAGCGTTGCCAGATTTTTTGCGTGAGAGGGAGCATGACTGGGCTTTGAAGGCGTTGAACTGAACAAGGTTCTTGGCACCCCAGTCTAAGATTAATTGAAGATCTTGGGAAAGGGATAGGTACATAGATCTGCGTCTGTTATCCAACTCCCGACCCGAAACTCGTCTGGAAAAATGAATATTGGAGTGAAGGGTGCTATCGTCAGCATAACTGTGGATGGGATTGGTAGTTGAAGAGAGTAGGTCCTTAATGTGAAGAAGAAATAGGGGTGGTGCCAGGACTGAACCTTGGGGGACCCAAATAAATTATAAACTCTAGTGGCTTAGAAAATGTCAGTGAAAAAATGGCAAAAAGATCGTGAGCTAACCTAATGAACCGTTTCTGTGTTTGGTCAGATTTACATTTCCTTGTGCCTGCTATGTTACTGTTAATTACCTTCAAAAAAGTGATTTTTTTTAATATGAATTTTACATTCAACTTTATTTTAAAATCCATTAAAGAATTTGTGAGTTTTCTAAATATTAGATCAAACATATTTGGATAATTAAGTAATATACCGAAAATAAATGGAAAAATTAAATTTTTATTAGTTGACTTCATTTACATTTAGCGTTATGTTAAGAACGAAGCTAATGAAACATAAAATTTATTTATCACTTCAGACGTAAATTTGGAGGAGTCATAACCTTGTCATCAAATTATAAAACTTCTTTAGTTTTATGAGAGAGAATGTTTCTTGCAAATGAATTTTTGTGGTTTTTCCTGGAAATTTATAAAAGTAAAAAATTATTTAGATAAAATGAAGCCGTTTAAGTAAGATTTTTTAATTATAGAGCAGGATAAAAGTTAAATGATACAATAATATGTCGTTAATGCCAAGTCAAATTTGATAGCTGTTTGCAATGACCATAGATGGCAGCACAAATTTTACAAGATGGCGGTTATAATTGGGGCAGATTTTACTGATATACGAGTATATGTTGTTGGTGATTTTCAACGTCAAACTGTTTAGGAGTAAGCAATATTACATATTACCTTGTAATATAACCTTCGATCGTATTAAATTCTAGTAAAGTACAAAGTGGATCGACTAAAGTCAAAACATTAAACTAACCCAATTTTTTTTATTCAGTGCGTGTGGCAGCCATGCGCGGCCCGTGAAATTTTAAAGTTGTATATCTCTGGTGCTACTTACGGGACCCATGAAAAGTTCAGAGGTTTTGATAGTGAGCCTACTAGGAATGTTTTGGTAAAGAAAAAAATATTTTGAAATTTGCGAAGAAAGTTGAATTTTGCCGTGGCACACCCGGGGAAAAAATGAACACGTTTAGGTATTTTATTTATTATTTTTTCTAGACAAATTTTACATCATTTTGTCGAAATTTTTTAAATTTCATGGGAAAAAAATGTATTAGTGGAAAGTTATAGTCATTTGAATTTTTTTTAAATTATAGTTTAGGTTTAAAAAAATTCAAATGATTATAACTTTCTACTAACACATTTTGTTCTCTTAAATTTTAGAATTTGTCGACAAAATGATTTAAAATTTGTTTAGAAAAAATTATAAATGAAATACCTAAACGTGTTCATTTTTTTCCCAGGGTGTGCCAGGGCAAGACTAAACTTTTTACGCAAATTATAAAATATTCTTTTCCTAAACAAAAACATTTCTAGTAGGCTCACTATTAAAACCCCTGAACTTGGCATGTGTTCCGTAAGTAGCAACAGAGATGTACAACTTTAAAATTTCACCGGCCGCGACTGGTGGCAGCACCATCGCTTAAAATCGCGGTTTTTTACTTTGGCGAATGGGAAAGTACGATTTAATATACATACGTGTTAAAATAACATAATTCGTCATTGAAATTCTAATACCTCATAAGCCCAAATTTTTAATTTTTCAAGAGAAGCACAAGAAACATTTTTTTTACCTGAAAGTTCCATTGAAGCTCAATTTTTTAGATATTAATTATCTTTAACATTGGGCAACGTAATTTTTTGTGACTTACGGGATGGTAGAAAATGATTCATATTATCTACAAACATTGAAAGAGTTTTTGTGGGTTACGAGGGATTAGAATTTCAGTTACGATATGGAAAATATGCATAACATACGGCCGAAGTGTAATTTACAGAAATACGATATTATTTAAAAAAAAGTTATATTTTATGAAGCTAAATTTGTGTAAATATGATTCTAACACTTTTTATGGTTCGGTAATAAAAATACGAATCGAAAGTGACTCAAATAATATGTGTCTGGTCGTCGACGGTAGATTCAGAATATTACACAAAATAATCAAAGTATATATATATATATATATATATATATATATATATATATATATATATATATATATATATATATATATATATAAACACAAAAAAATGATAAATGGAAAATCAAATAATTTTTATTACACAGTATCAAATGCCAGACAGACAGAGTTTTTTTTAAAGATTTAGAAGGACAGGTCTTCAATATGTTTTACGTAAATTCTTCTACTATCGTGGTTCCAGTGACAGCTTTTTATGGCTCCAGTAACGGATTTGTCATAGACTCTAGTGTAAACACTAGACACTGATGCACGATTTTCCAAAGTTTATTAATAAAATCTTAAAAAAAAGAAAAACTCTGAAACTTCATTATAATACACATTTCCACTGCTAGGCAACCCTGTACACAAGCACGTCTGTGCAGCTGTTTAATCCATGAATGAACAGGAGAACGAAAAAATGCGGCGTTGCCACTATCACTCTAAATTTCGCTACTATGCAATGAAAATAAATTACTACAACTTTAGTACTACAAAAGATATTGTTATATAGTTATATATAATAATCACAAACTCTTAACTATATACTACGGATGGGGTAGGCAAGAGGACAAAATGCACAAATGCACAAAAGTTTTCTTATAAAAGTTTTTGCTAGCATTAAAAATAAAATCCATGATGCCAAAAATTTGTTTTTTGTACAGGGTATGCAAAAAATACAAAAACCCAAAATTTGACAAAAAATAAATAATCTTTATTCCAGATTTTGAAGCAAAAATTTGAAGTTTCTAAATTACGTTTTTAAATTCAAAATTTAATTGTCACATTTATTAGAATTTGACAGATTGTCACCTTTTTATTTGATTACACCTTTGATAACTGTGACGTGGTTGTCAAAATAATAAAGATGTTATGTTCTACCATAGAGTAAATAACACCTAGACGAACACAGCCGTGCGACGAAAAGCGGGTCTCCCTTGAGACATTTAGTGGGTTTGATTGGGTTTGATTGATATACTATGTATACTATGTATCTACATGTATATATAATGGTGGACAAACACACTTTTAAACCATAAACCAGTAAATCCACCAAATGTCTTAAGGGAGACCGGCTTTTCGGCGTATTCGAGTGTCTGTCTCTATATTCTTTATAGTCTCTGGTTCTACGCATTTTTCTAACTAACGTCGAAAATGGCTAAAGCTTCTTATTTTTTCCATTGAGATCGATTCTATCGCTCTTAAAATTATCTGCTTTAAAACTTTTTCGTCATTTTCAATGGGTCTTTCATATGTTAGTGGTTTAATGCACCCCCAGAGAAACATATCACAAATTGCCAAATCGGGACTCCTAGGAAGCCACAAAATTGGACAATTTCGGCCCATCCATCCATTTCTAAATTTACGATTAAGCCAATCCCTTACTTCGGCAGCATAATGTGCAGGACACTCATCGTGCTGAAAATAAATATTTCGGCGAAATTGAAGAGGCAATTCTTCTCACTTGTCTGACATAAATGACTCCAGCATATGTAAATAAAAATGTCTGTTACACATGTATTATCAGAAAAATATGTTATAATCCCATAATAGGAAGGGCTAAACTCTGGATTTTTCCTACCCCAGTATCTCACATGCTGAGAAGATAATGTGCCATTTGTACTGACGATGACGGTTGACCCGTCTAAGAATTTCATCACTGACCCACAAACAAAAGTACAAGCGTTGTAACTGTCTCCATCTTTCAAAGTTTGGTTAGAAATTGGTTGTGTGATAGAGAGAATTATTCTAGATAAATATGTAATCAATATTTGTCAATGTCTGCTTCGTCGCAGTGATAATGTAAAGTAATTTAAAGTTTAAATTCTAATCTCCATATAAAAGTGATACAGCGATACAGCTATGACAAATCTGTTTCTGTATGAGCAACACACCGTTATGAATAGTGAAGAGATTCGCTCCAACGGAATACTCTATTGTATTTTCTAGTTTAGACTTAAACGGATTAAATTTGACTTTTGCTTAAGTTTTCGTTACTCTGATTGTTAAAAATTAAATTAGATTTTCGTCAATTTAAACTGTTTCTAAATTTAAGAAATAAAATTATTATTATTTCATGTTTTTATTATTTCATATTTTTTACACTTGAGGTTGTCAGGGCCGAAATGGATATGAAGTTTTAAGCGCCTCAGCGATTGATTAGGGGCGGTGTTGGTTTAGACTTACCATAAATGTAGAAACAAGGAGCAGATGCTATTGTTTACATTTTAAAACACTCAGAGATTGCAGGGCTACTCTTAAAGGCACGATATTTTAATGCTAAACATACTACCAACTTTATGCAGCATTTTGCCAATAAAGACAGAAAGATCATATGAACATTTGGTGTCCCTAGAGAGATAAATATTTATTACATCGCAAAGTTCTATTTATTTTTAAATTTGATAGCAACAGCCTTTTTAGCAAGGGGGTAAACATTCACGTCGGTTTCGCGTCATAGAATTTACGAGAAGTAATTAGTAATTTGTACTTTGCCCTGTAATATACATAGCTTTCTAAATCTTGGAAAGTCAAACTTAACTTTCTTTTGCTCGAATTTTTTCTTTAAAAGTTAATAAGCAGCCCTAACACAGGAATACAAAAACTAACATTCTGAGATTGCAAAGTGGCTTCATTATTGTTTTGGTCATTTATTTTTGGAACCAGAGGACGTTGACGACTTGAAACATTTTCTAATTACCTTCTCGAAAATTATTTTAAAGCTAATTCGAAATTTCCACCCTATATACTTATGCTTGCCATTAACCTCAGTAATAAATACGTAAAAATATTATTTCATACATGGATTTATTAAGAATGGATACGGGATGATTTAACATTCTTTGAAGCCAAAACAAACCATTCTAAGCGACACTCTAAACACAATTTGTAAACATTGGCCACATCTTATTTTACCTTGTATTTTTGTACAAAAAATACGTTAGAAGCATCACAAGATTTACTAAAAGTAATAAAAGCCCTAAAATATTTTATTTTTCTGCTAAATAATAATAAATTTAAGTTAAAAAGGTTTTATTATTTATAGGTTATATTATTTCTAAAGGTTTATTTAAAGTAGCTCCGAGTCATTTATAAATCTATAAATCGCACTTTTTCTTTCCTACTAAGATGCACGTGTAACCGAGTGTTCAGCCGTTTTCCTAAGCAACCAGCACAGACAGCAACACTTCTGAGCTCCAACACTCCAATGCTATTTTATCTCTTTCTACTACCATTCTTGATTCAATTACGTAGTTCGTAAACTAAACCCCTAGGGGAAATGTTTTCATAACAAACAACAAATATAAGGTTTCACGTTCGATACGCTCACAGTATACGGACATCGAATCCTTTCTTAATAAATCCATGATTTCATACCATTCAGTGCTTGAAGGTCGGTTCATTTTTTTCAAGAGAAAAATTATTTTTGATTACAATTTGGATGCACAAATCTAAAAGGATAAAATAGAAATCCTTTTAAAGCGATGTTAATAAACTTGAAAAATATTTTCCTCTGAGCAACTCTTTAACTTTTCACCGCTTGCATTTCAACGTCGACATTTTTATTCCCTTTTGTGATTTAGACATGATACAAAGTTTTCTTTTTCATAACATTACTTTTATGTTGTTTATATATCTGCTTTATAAAAGCTGAATGGCAGGGTAGAATTTCTCTCTTAAAAAAATAAAACCTCTCAGAGAAGAAAAACAGTAAGTAACGTTTCAGAGATAGTACAAATGCATACAAAAAATAAACTCTTAAATTAAAGAAAATTAATTAAAACAAAAAACAAACACATTACTTCAATAGCCACATCGGCAGCTAAAAAGCTTGGTTTTCTCTTTCGAGCCAGAAAATACTTCTCCCCTTCCAACTTATACACTCTCTATGTTTCCCAAATACGACCTAACCTAGAGTACTGTTCCCACATCTGGGGAGCGGCATCACCTTCGACACTTAAGATCTTTGATTCTATCCAAAAGAGAGCCATTCGACTTATCAATGACCCAGCCCTCACGAGAAAACTCCCTTCTCTCGCTCATTACCGCGATGTAGGGGATTTATCCCTTTTCTACCGCTACTTCCACGGATTTTGCTCTGAAGAACTAGCCGGTAATATTCCCCCCTTGAATGTTCCTAACAGAACAACAAGAGGCGCGTTACGTATGCATCCCTTTACTGTCCAGCTACAAAAGTCTAGAACAGACCACTTCTCTCGCTCATTCATACCTAGGGTCTCCAGATTATGGAACAAATTGCCTGCAGATGTTTTCCCTTCCCGTCCCAACCTCCAATCCTTCAAATCCCGTGTCAATAGACTACATTTAACTTCTCATCAGACACCCACGGTACGTTAGTACTTAGGCTTGAAGTCTACGTGGGATGTCTAAAGGCGGGACTCCACCAAACTGGGCTAGCTCGGCGGCACGTGCCGCGGGCACAACCCGCCGGCTTTTGCCGAAGAAAAATTAAAAATAAACATCCTTTCGAGGCCGCCAGCATGGGCCGCCGGCATAATTTTGCTAGCGGGCAAATGTCGGTAAGATCAAAGGGATTTCTGCCTGCTGGCTCTGTCTGAATCAGTGCGAATACGTGTTTTCAGTCGTTTTGAATATTTGTATTGAACGTTACGTTGTTTGCGTTTGTATTTTGTTTTTTAAACATATTAACATACAGTGAACCAAGAGACTTTAAAATGGATACGCAAGATACGGATACGGAAAATACCCAAGATGATGGCCATATTTATACCGAATGGTCTGAAAAAAGGTATTATTATTGATTATAATTAAATTATTCCCAAATGAAAGTAATTTGTGGAACCCTAGAGAAAATATTTATAAAAATAAAAATAAAAGATCAGATTCATTATTAAACTTTGAAAAGTATTAGGTGTTGAAAAAGCTGAGGTGGAAAGAAAAATAAAAATATAACGAGCCACTTTTATCGAGAAAAAAAGAAAATGGAATCAAAAAATCAGGTGTTACATTTATCGATTTTTAATCCAATTAAGCAAATTAGTTCCTCAAAATCTGTTGCACTCATCCTAACAAAATTCTGAAAAGAGCTTCTGATAGTATGGCCAGGCACTAAACTACAAACATCACTTCTTAAATCACTTAAAAGTTTACTTTCAGATTTTTCAAGATTTTTGTTTAAACTAGGCCGTACCCAAAACCTATGCTTCCTTTTATTTTTTTTCTTGGTAATAATTTTTAGGGCCATATACCCTAACAAAAAAATTTCGTCGTCGTCAAACATTCTCGGATGAAGAACAAGAACTCTGTGCAAGCCGACACATCTGCCCGGTTTGGTGGAGTCGAATTTAATTCCGCGGCAAAGCCGCAGCAAGCCGCGGCATTTTGTGCCGGCACGGCGCGGCGGCAAGGCCGCAAGTGCCGCCGGGTTAGCCCGGTTTGGTGGAGTCCCGCCTTTAGAAAAAAAAAATACGTAAATCTTGTTTTTGATATAATTTAAGGAAATATATCTTTAAAGTGACCATGTTTTCTCCTAATAGGAGACAAAGTACAATCGTTATTCAAGTACGATTTTCAAATAATACGAACATTTAATTAAACTCGAAAGAATATGGGATAAACTAAACAATGCAATAAAGATATCAAAATTCAGAAACTCCACCCCCATATTCAACACATTTTTCCAATTGTTTCCATAGATATCTGAAGGAATTTCTGATTTCTTCCTGGGATATTGAAGCCTGGGTAATTCTGCCTCTTAGCTCGTCAATTTTATTTGGTACACAGAAAAAACACTATCGTATATTGCATTGGATACCTATTTACGCAATGGCACACTCTGTTCCGTATTGCACAATACAAATTCGATTTATTTCAATGATTTTATCATTGTTAACCAACAGGTTATAAGATTGCTTGAAATATAAGATTTCATTGGTTTTTAATGGATCGTTCAAATATAACAATTATTTGATGCCAGTAATAGTCTAGTCAACAAGTTCAAAATCGAAGTTAGTTACTTGACAAGTTATGTGACTAATCGAATACTCCACGATACCAAAGTTTGATTGTTCACATAACTTGTCAAGTAACAAATTACCATAACTCATAAACTATTAGAGATACGATAATCAACATTCAGGTCATTTTAATCAAGGATTAACTACTCTTTAAAATGAGCTCAAAACGAAGTTTGGAACTATTGTTGATTAGCTATTACATGCTTTTGTTTAAAAACATTGAAGATTTTTTTGAAATTTTTGTGTCTTTTATGACTTATAACTTGTTAAATAAACACAATACACAAATTTAAGATGCTTTTATAACGTGGTGTTGTTAAGTATATATATAAGAACTCCAAGAAGCCAAAAAATTATAGGCCAATTATTTAAATTTTTATACTGTCTTTTGTAAAAATGAAAGCCCACGAAAGATTACTTAGTTAACAATAGTATAACTTTTTGAAAAATCAACAAAAAATTTGTTTTCCAACGGGACTTTATTCTTTAAAGTGTTGTGATGACACCATAATTTTTTAAAATTTTTCTATTGATATTTAACTCTATAAAAAAAAAAATTTATGTAATAGACTCTGTTGAGCGGTAGCGCGGCCATGCTGTATCGGCCGTGCGGGGCCCTATTTTCAGCACTAACTTAAAATTATAAATAATGGAGGTAGAGTTCCGGGAGTCGGGACTTTTTTTTGGAACTTTTCTCCTCTTTATGAATCTTTTTTTTTTAATTTCTTAAATATTAATAGTTTTTGAGTAATTGCCAAAAAACGAAACACCTTTTTTTTCATCTTAATTTGTTAATAACTTTTGCAATTTTTATCATGCAGTAAAATCCTTCGAATACATTTTTCTAGACGTCATTCCGAATCCAATGAGCTATCGTACATATTTTTAGGACCTTTATCAAAAATTAACACGATTTTGAACTTGTTGACTAGACTATAATACCCTATTCTAAATTCAATACAAATATTCGATTCACTAGAAGTTTATTTGAAAGAATATGCACCTCATTTGATGCAAAATAGCTATTATTGTTTCAATTACAACAGTAATTAATTTAATGTAACTTCTAATAGAAAGAAAATATTTCTGTTTAAATTCAATCATATATATGTTTTGAAGAACAATCCTAGCGCAAATTTTCTATAGAATTTTGGACCCTAATTTAAGATTTCCTTTCTGTATGGGGTATTGCATGCTTAAAGTAAAATAAGCTCTGTATATTAAATTAGTCACACTTTCTATGAAAGCAACTAATTCTCTATTGCAGCACGCAACATGATAATGACAAAAGTCAATTTCGCGTTCGAATGCAACACAAACTAAACCAAAAGCAAAATGCGCCTTTGTAATGCAAAATATCTACTTAAATCTAAACTAGACAACATAATAGTTCGTTCGGCAGAGCTATTTTCTATTAATAACGGTTTGTTGCTCTACAGACACACATAGATTTATCATAGTTGCATGGCTTTATGTATAAAATGCGATGTAAACTGGATGCTGCTTCATATTTATGGTTTAAAATGAGCCAAAATTACTATTTACGTATAGAGAAATATTACCCAATATTTTTCCGTATTATTTATTAGATAGTTTTCTGGAGAACGTTATCGTTATCTGAGATAACCCTCGTAGACTTCAAGCCTAAGTACTTACGTACCATGGGCGTCTGCTGAGAAGGGAAATATAACACTGAACAACAAAGTTTTTATCGGAAGGAATTTTAACTAATATTGACTACTTGTGGCGTGCTAAAGTCGATTATGACAAGAAAATCTTTCAATTGGCTCAGGATTCTAAGAAAGTCGTAAAAGTTAATAGTTCTTCTCAATAGGAAC
Organism: Philopedon plagiatum; assembly: GCA_963971165.1. Classification (NCBI taxonomy): domain Eukaryota; kingdom Metazoa; phylum Arthropoda; class Insecta; order Coleoptera; family Curculionidae; genus Philopedon; species Philopedon plagiatum. The sequence goes on along the minus strand of OZ020190.1, from coordinate 4,209,313 downwards.
CTGCCGAGTAAAGCGGCGCGGCGTTTATATTGGTTTGGTAAATGGGTTAGTTACTTGTACCAGTAACTTGCAAGACAGCTACTAATCCAATGTAAACAGATCAGGTAAAAACATATTACCCTCAAGTTGTATAGAGTGAACTACCCTGGCTAGTTTTTCATGGCCTACTTACTAAAATTCGTATGGAAATTAAATTGTTGAGAAAATTTTACAAATAATGGCTTATAAGACAGAAATTTGACTAGTTAGGTATAGGTACAATTGACAAAAATAAAGGGCAAATTTAAGTAGCTTTTCAAATCAGTAATAATATATACAGGGTGTTAAATTTAAAAAAATATACTTATGGTCACTCTTTCAAGTAACCAAATGTATTTTTAAACCACCCTGTATATATTATTTAACTCTCCACAAAATTTCAGGGTCTTAATATTTTAAAGTTGAAAAATATCAGCATTTTTTGAAGGTAACGTTTCTCACCAAAAAATTGGAAATTAATTATTATTTCAGAAACGGTAAGAAATAAGTATAAAATAATGTTATTTGAAGTTGTTAATAAATTGATAGTGGTTTTGAAAATGCAGTAATATACAGGGTGTTCTATTCAAAATATCAATTGCTACTTCTTTTCAGTAGAAGCGGCAACACTGCATTGTCAAAAATATTTTAGGCATGTTCGTTTATGTAAACGACCAAATTTTCAGAACGATTCGTTGACTAATTCGCCAGATACGTCTAACTTGCCAACAAGATCTAACGTTTTATTGTTCTGTAGGGCTTGGCCATTCATGTGGATGGAGCATAGAGAAAATATATAGTAGAGAAATAATGTCAATTACGAATGCGGCAAATTTACCGAGCTGAATCCGTAAACAAAGACGGTCCTCTGCAGGCTTGCGCATTGTCGAACGTTTGCCTTGTGATAGACAGGACCGTACTTCAAAATTTATTTTACATGACGTGAATCTTTTATCGAGTAATAAATGCGAAATATATTACTTGTAATTATTCTTCTTATTAATGATAAAAATGTAACCATTAGTGAGATTTTAACAAAAAGTGTATAGTTTGTTGGCTTAAATCTGAGTTGTCTTGCTATACAAAACTGTCGATAATTCCTCGAAAATAGCTCAGTTTATATATATACAGTGCGTCTCTTTAATGTTTTTAAACGTTACATTTACAAAATTGAAAGTTGAAATAAAATATAAACATAGTATTCTAAACAATAGAAATAAAATATGCAACTGTTTTAAGAAGTAAAATATTCAAATTCAAAATTCAAATTCAAAAGTCTATATTTGTCCATTATATAATGTAAAAATAGTAAACAAAAAAATTACATGTGTATATTTTATTAGATTGGCATCCCATCCTGTATAATTCTTGAACAAAGCAAGTTCTAGGGTAAGATGTAAATATTTTTACACCTATTTACAGTGTGTGCACTTGATACTTTGCTGAAAGCGCTACTACTTACGGCCCCATGTCAATCTAATCCACCGATATCTTAGCGATCCTTTGGCGAAAGCGCTTTTTTCTTTCGCCATCCCTTTTAAAATACTCCCCTCTACCCTAATCCACTAGTATTTTTAGTGCCCCTTTGACGAAAGCGCAAATATGCCTTTTGGACACTCACCCTTCTAATCCACCGATATCTTAGCGATCCTTTGGCGAAAGCGCTTTTTTCTTTCGCCATCCCTTTTAAAATACTCCCCTCTACCCTAATCTACTAGTATTTTTAGTGCCCCTTTGACGAAAGCGCAAATATGCCTTTTGGACACACCCTTCTAATCCACCGATATCTTAGCGATCCTTTGGCGAAAGTGCTTTTTTCTTTCGCCATCCGTTTTAAAATACTCCCCTCTACCCTAATCCACTAGTATTTTTAGTGCCCCTTTGGCGAAAGCGCAAATATGCCTTTTGGACACACTCACCCTTATGCAATATAGGGGAAGGAGGCATTGACACTATATATGACCTTCTTACACCATCTTACCCCTTATACAATGCCCCTAATACACACACACCCCATCAGTGCCTTTCTGACACCTTGACCACACTCAATATACGTCACTGACAAATATTTCTACTTCTCCGTGTGTGTATTCACTTCAACACCGGAGTGCATTTAAGATAAATTATATTTTTTACCTCCTATTCTTTCACATATTCATATAATTTAAATTTGGAATTAAACTATTTCTATTTATGCACTACTTGTAAGAAATAGACTACGAAATAATTCCTTATATTTAACAGTTGGATACATAATTGGCGAAACATATGAAATGTCTGTAACACTTTGTAAAGACTATTTTTGTATCGAAATAACAAGCTTCAGAGGTTCGCTATATTCGCCACCCCAACCAAAAATACCATAACATACAAATGACTGAGATTTTTTCGGCCCGGTTCTGTTCGCCGCGTTGCGTCATTGAGTTCAACAACCACTTTTGCTAGACGTCCCGAGTGCGCATGCCTCGAGAGGACCGTCGTTTAAAAATCTGACTGGCGCCCACTGCGCACAAACGCACTTTTTCGCCCATACATTGGACGGATTCAGCTGGTGTCGCGAATACGTTGTGATGGTCTAAATATATCTTGTCTATGGGATGGAGTGTTGCCGGATTTTTTGCAGGGGAGGAAGACGAGGTTTTAGAGGCGTTGAACTAACTGAACAAGGTTTTTGGCACCCGAGTCGAAGATTAATTACAGATCTTTGGAAAGGGATAGGTGTAGATCTGCTTCTATTATCCACCTCTTGATTTGAGACTTGTTTGGAAAAATGACTGTTGGAGTGAAAAGAACTATTTATCGTCAGCGTAAATATGGATGGGATTGGTAGTTGAAGAGAGCAGGTCATTAATGTGAAGCAGAAATAACTGTTTTAATTCCTTGAAAAATAATCAATTAAACTTTTTATCCACCAGAGGGTAAATTAGTTCTTTTCATTACGACTGTTAATTTAAAAGTAAAATCTAAAGCTGATTTAAAAAACAATTTGGCCCGAAAACAAACAAAAAATAACTCTCTCGAGAAAACAATTAAAAAGTTTTAATTTTAACCGCGCGGCAGAAAAAAGCATCGGAAAAAAGGTGAATCCAATCGAATTTTCAAATGAAGCTCGAAGTTCAGGGGGACGACAAAATCTAACAGTAAAGTTGTTTCAACTTCTCGCTTTAGTTGATAAATCAAGTTTTTAAATAGAGAACGGAGAAAAAAGGAGTCGTTGTTAAAATGCAATGACGAAGTGAGTAGAAAAAAGTTTTTCTTATAAAGGGTGGCCCAATAGATATTTCGGGTGACATTAAGAATCAGATTGGTTTTAAAGTTAAGCGTTTTCACTGTAAAGTATATTATCCAGTTATTTATACTCAAAATTAATTTGTCCAAAAATGAGTTAATCGATATGATTTATGTTTTGGGCGAGGCAGATAAAAATTGTCTTTTTGCCGAAAGATTATCTAGGATGAAATATCCTGAGCGGCGAACACCCAGTCCTCGGAGTTTTCAAAACTGAATGATACGTTTTGATTGAACCGGCAGTATGTTACACTCAAAAGGATATCAATAGAATAGCTACAAATGCTGAGAAAGAACTAGAAAGACTGTTACATGTTCAGGAGAAATCCCGAGTTAATAGCCGTAAATTAGCTTCACTGTGTGATACGTCACAGTGAAGCGCGGCATTCTTCATAACAGAATTATAGGGCTATATTTTTTAATGAACATTTAAACGGACCTATTTATTTATTTTTCTCGGAACAGGAGTTGCCAAGACTTTTGGCAGAAGTAGACTTTGATGAACGTCAAAATATGTGGCTCCAACAACATGGTGCCCCCCCCCCCCAGCCACTTTTATTGTGAAGCCATAGAATATTTAGATCACTATCCTTAAAGATGGATTAGTGTAGGGAATAATCGAATGAATTAAATAATCGAATGATCATTCGAAATAATCATTCGAATCAAAAAATATAGCAAATAAAACTACACAAAAATCATGTCTTGAATTTTTTTGCATGGATTGGCCGTTTTCGATAAAAACAAAAAAAATGTAAAGTTATACATAACATTATTTATTAGTATAATTTGTTAAAAATAACAAAAAAGTATGAGATCCACGAAAACAAAAACACTTCTTTTAACAAATTTGGCAACTAGCAAGACTCCCCTTTATGCATTAAAAATTGTCACCAAATTTCAATTTTATACTAATTTGCATTCTCTAGTTATTTAGGAAAAACCTTTTACAAAAATTCAACACCCTGTGTATTAAAAACAGTCGTTTAGGACCTATGTTTTGTCTTAAAATTAAGTAAGGAACAATACCCTAAAGTTTGGTCACATACTTTACTAACACCCTGTATATATCATAAAAACATGCTAATAAACTAATAACACTAGCGTTGTCGAGAGATGAAATAATGCTCAATCGATATCGAAGAATCATTCGAAATAAACAATCATTCGAATGAAAAAAACATCCGAGATCCGAGACCGAGACAATATTAAAAACATGCTATGCGTTGTCGAGAGATGAAATAATGCTCGATCGATATCGAAGGATCATTCAAAATAAACAATCATTCGAATGAAAAAACCATCCGAGACCGAGACAATATGCATCGCAACCATAGAGACATATTATGTTGTCTTGTTGTCTATGATCGCAACGCAACGTCGAGTGCCGGAGTCGGCGGCGGCGTCATTTCGTATTTCGTCTCGTCATTCGAAGCGGCGAAAGGCGATTATAATCTCTCGGCTAAATCATTCGAATGATTGCGCTGACTTCTCGAGATATCTCGAGTGATTTGAATAATCGAATGATCGATTATTTTTCATTCGAGATATCCCATCGCTAGGATTGGCCGCGGGGGTTTTGTTGCATGACCACCAAGGTTTTGTGACCTTACCCCGTTAGATTTTTTCCTGTGGGGCCACGTAACTAATAGGGTATTTGTCACACCACCTACGACAAGGCAGGACATAGAGAATAGGATTAGGGATATATATCAAACAATAATACCGGGCATGTTATTCAAAATATCATTAGAAGAATTGGCATGTGTATTGAGCAAAGAAGGTCATCTATTCGAACATTTATTAAGAAAATACTGATTTTTTTTGGGATGTTACATTTACAAAAATAATATGTTCATTAGGTTTTAGTGTAAATGTAAAGATATCTATGCTTGTATTTAGTTAGTTTTATCTACAAGTACTTTTACCGCGAAGGAAAGTAAGCGTTATCTATTGTATTCAAAATGTCAATCAAAATATTTCAAAAATTATTAGAGATAGGGATAAGACATTCTTTACAAAATGTGAAGAGTTTTTGAAGAGCTATAAGATGGCAGAAAAATATACAGGGTATTCAATTTGATAAAAGTGACATTTTTCAATTTGGACCCAGAAATAAAACACCCTGTAAATGGAATGTTAAATATTTCAGAGTAAATATGTTTTTTTGACTTAATTTACTTAGGATACAAATTACAAATCGCTTGGAGTCAAAATTTAAGTAGTATTTTCACAGCAAAGATGCTTGCAAATGCTAAATTTTCATTACAAGTCGAATTATCTTGAAAACTATGACTTTTTCGTATATTAAACAGTGACAAAGTTATGAAATTAAACGTATAATTCAAAAATCCATTCAAATACAGAGTTTTTCATTTAAAAAATCTAACTTTGTGACACCCTACTTTTTGAACGCACCCTGTATTATTCGAAATATTTGTGCAGAATATCCAACTATATCTTAACACAAAAGCTTATTATCCACAAATCTTATCTTCAAGACATAAAATTACTCCGCGCAATCGTTGAGTCGTCAGGTACGTCGCATAAAAACGAAATAAATTTAAAAATAAATTTTCCAACAATTCCCCCAACTACAAATCGAATATAATTTTTCCTTGTACTAACACCATTTAAAACCGTTTGAACTGTTAACAACTCAGTTGTGCGCCCGATATATTAAGCGCAACAGCTGGAACGAATTAAAACTTTTTAATTGTCTGTTTTCCGGAATATTTTGTTTATCCCTACACAGGATAAAAATGGCCGAAGGGCGTTTAGATTAATCCTGCGGTTTTGTCGGAAAATGAACAGCTTTGATGGCGGGCAAAATGTACTTTTCCTACGACCACCTATGAAAGTGAGAAATAAAGCACGGTTAACTTGGCGAGAAAGTGCCTTATATCACGCGCGTGTTGAAAAGTACTTGTCAACATGACATTGAAATAGATGGTGCCAATTTCATTTGGTTTATTTTCAGCACACTTGATGAAAATATTAGTGTTGAAAGTGAGGGTTTTAAAAGACAGAAATTGAGGTTTTTTTTGTAAATATTTTTGTGATCGTAGGAAAAATATTGTACATTACTCGCGTGAAAGTAATTTTCGCACACTCGTGGGATTATCGCACTCGGCTGTCGCCTCGTGCGACAACATTCCCACTCGTGTGAAAAATGTCACTTTCAACACTTGTTATGTAATATACTATTACAACACACGTGTTGAAAAGTACTTGTCAACATGACATTGAAATAGATGGTGCCAATTTCATTTGTTTTATTTTCAGCACACTTGATGAAAATATTAGTGTTGAAAGTGAGGGTTTTAAAAGACAGAAATTGAGGTTTTTTTTGTAAATATTTTTGTGATCGTAGGAAAAATATTGTACATTACTCGTGTGGAAGTAATTTTCGCACACTCGTGGGATTATCGCACTCGGGTATCGCCTCGTGCGACAACATTCCCACTCGTGTGAAAAATGTCACTTTCAACACTTGTTATGTAATATACTATTACGCAACAGTGATAGATATGTAGGTACATAATTAAACATTCCAATTCACTCTATAAAATGTAGCTGATGTAGATGTAGCAGACGTATCGTCGCATGCGTGAATACGGAATATGCATATCACCCAAATAAATCTGAAATATTTTTTTTATATTCTCTACATAAATTAAATGTTTATGGCGGTTGCTGTTATCCATTTATTTTGGTCTTTATTAACAAAAAAAAAAAGGATTTTATACTGCAAATTTTCGCGCAAATTTCGAAACTTGTAAAACGTGATCCCATTGGCTGTGTCGCCAAAAGTGAACTTATGACTCATCATGACTACATGGCGAATTCCAGTGTTGTAGAGTCATCGAAAACTCAATAAAAATGGCATTTAATGCGTAACTCACCCAATGAAATATCCCTGCACTTAAAGTAGAAGGTTCCTAAAATCTTATTCATGTATACTTCAAGCCAAAATCGGTCCAGGTAGTACCTTTCAATTTTGCAACACAAATTGGCATTTCTGCGAAATTTTGACATGTCATCTTAATAATTTCGGGTAAATAAACTGAAATTCTTTATTTTCATGGCAATCTTCGAAAATTCAAAGATTTTCAAATTTTAGATGTCTCCGATGCAAATAACCCTATTTATTTATAACTTTAACGAAAAAATAAGCGCTTTAAATCAGTAGGAGGTAGTCTTAGATAAAACAGGACCACAAATGGGAACCGAAAAAGTCCTTTAACGAGATTGATATCCTATATGTATTTTGGTGCGCTGATTACGAATCCGAGGTCCATATAACCCCAGCACATCACGTTCAAGGTCATTTGAAGGTCAAATGCATATATTACGGAAAGACAGAAAATCTGACCACGGATTCGGAAAGAGCGGGAAATTTTACGTCCAAATACGTAGTTTTTAGTTTTTCCAACATGACCCTCCAAGGTCATCTGGGGGTGAAATGACTCACCGATAGACCAAATTCTTATTTCCCATATACATCATCACAACTTGAAAGTGACGTGCTGGGATTATATGGACCTCGGATTCGTAATCAGCGCGTCAAAAAACCTGAAGATACCTGACTAAGTTGTACGTAAAAGTCTGTAGTTGTGATGATGTATAGGGGAAATAAGAATTTGGTCTATCGGTGAGTCATTTCACCCCCAGATGACCTTGGAGGGTCATGTTGGAAAAACTAAAAACTACATATTTGGACGTAAAATTTCCCGCTCTTTCCGAATCCGTGGTCAGATTTTGTTTTTCCGTAATATATGCATTTGACCTTCAAATGACCTTGAACGTGATGTGCTGGGGTTATATGGACCTCGGATTCGTAATCAGCGCACCCAAATACATATAGGATATCAATCTCGCCAAAGGACTTTTTTCGGTTCCCATTTGTGGTCCTGTGTAATTAACGGATAAAACAAATCCAAAAAGAATCACTAAATAAGCTAAATAGTGTGGAATAATGTCGGTTAAAAATAGGATTTGTCGGAAAAAATCAAGAAAATCCGATTTTTACCTCTTAAATACGCCCCTGGATTGGATTTGGTATTCATTTTAAAGTGTGATTATCGCTTTATAAGATAGTGTTGAAAAATTGGGAAAAAATTAGATAGGAAATGTTCAGAGTGATTCAAATGTACCGATGTCGAGGGCAAAAAAAGTAAAAAAATCTAAATTTAATCGGCGATTGCTCCCTTCCTAAGAGAATAAAGAAACTAAAAAATATTGATATCATATACTTCGACGAGCTCTTTCCGATGACGTATATGGGATTGTAATTTGAACCATTTTGACACCACAAAAAATTAAAAACCGCGAAATATTTGGGTTTGATACCGAAAAGTAAACATTTTTTTGTAGCTAAATTATCCTAGTAATTTTGTTCAAAATATTTTTTTTTGGGTTTGTAATGACTTAAACGATTTATTCGATAAAAAAAATATGTGCATTTTCCTTATTTGCTTGCCACATGGAAAACTTCTTTATTATTTATTATATTATTTAAAAATTACTTTTCATAAAAAGTTTTGCTTTCAAAAATATTAATATAGACATAGAACTTTTTTTGATATTTTATACAGGGTCGCTCAAAAGAGGAAAAAATTAAATTTTAAATGTGACCAAAGTTTTGAGCGACCAAATTGAAACCAAGCAAATAGATATCGAATTAAAGTTATTATAATTAATTTGTAGTATACAGGACAACAATAAATTATTTTTTCAGTAACTAAAATTTGAATTTTTTTTTCTTTAAATAAAGCCTAATAATTATAAGTTAACATTTAACCAAACCTGTTAAGCCATACCTAAAAAACATTCCACAACCTAATTAAAACACAATGCTTAAAATAATGTTTTCACTATCAGCACTATCGAAAAATCTGAGAACTAAAAATTTATTTATTAAAAAATACAACTCCCTTACGGTTCGCCAAGGTTTAATTAAACACGTTATTTGACATTCGTGAGAAAGTATAGGCAACCAATGAAACTTAATTTTTGTTGCATAAGACATAGGAAACAGGCGTTATTTGTGTCGAAATAATAGCGGCGTTCAAACTTTTTCATCGCCTTGGTCGGAAGCAAAACGATAAAAAAGATTTAATTTCGTAACGCCATTAATATAGGATTTCGGTTCGGTTTGAAAATGAGCGTAGAAACAATAAAAAGAGACGAGGGACTAGACAGGGAAGCAAGAGCGAGATAACATGTACCTACTTTCTATCTGGTTCTCAGATAAATCTGTTTTTCATAGACGCTTACGAATTGGAAATCAAACGTCGCTAATTTTTCACAGTAATAACATTTTGTATATACTGGTGACAAAAACGTTCTTTTGTGCGAATGACCATAGTACCAAAAGCAGAAACCTAGCAAAAAATAAGTAATAAATGGGTGCTTATACTGTTTTTATGTGTTGCGGTCAAATTTTAAAGCGTCGCTGAAAGCAGATCTTTAACGAAGTTTATGTTTTGAACTCTATTTTGGATTTAGTTTTCTCAAAAATATGGAGGGCTGTAGGATATTAATAAAGGAAACCTACAGAAATTACGTTTTTTGCAAAAATGCATCCTTTACCTACTGCATTGCTAACTACGTAGGATAGTAATATCTTGTTTTACTTGAATAACTCATAATATAGTGTATAGACAGTGTACAGGGTTTTCTCTTATATTTTGAACGGGGTCCACAGTCCTTATTTTTAGAGATATGGAAAAATGTTTAATACACAAATTTTAGGGTTTTATCCAAATCATCAGAATTTTCTAAAAAAATAAACAAATGATAATCAGAATGTCAAAAAATCGCTATCAACTTTAATTTTTTAAATAGAACACCCTGTATATTTTCAACCATTTAGAAAGACATATTTTTTCTGATTTCAAAAATATATAGTTTGTTTATGTTTCTTTAAGAAGTTTTTGAAATATTTAGATTTAAATATTTAAAAATGCCCAGTTTTAAGTCATAGCCGCTCAAGCATAGGTGGCTTTGGAATCACTTGTTCAGTGATCGCAAACGTATAGCTTTGAACATTTTTAAACATTTAAATCTAAATATTTTAAAAACTGCTTAAAGAAACATAAACAAACTATATATTTTTGAAATCAGAAAAAAGTTATCTTTCTAAATGGTTGAAAATATACAGGGTGTTCTATTTAAAAAATTAAAGTTGATAGCGGTTTTTTGAAATTCTGATTATCATTTGTTTATTTTTTTAGAAAATTCTGATGACTTAGATAAAACCCTAAAATTTTTGTATTAAACATTTTTCCATATCTCTAAAAGTAAGGACTGTGGACCCCGTTCAAAATATAAGAGAAAACCCTGTAGAAAGCGACCTTTTCAATTTTAATAAAGTAATCTAAAATTTGTTTCGTCCTTGCCTTTGGTCAAAGAGACTCAACTTAATTGTGTTTCATGTAAATTGAGAAAATCGAAATTGGAGACAAACGTATGAAACAATAGTTTACACAAATTTATCAAGATTAAATCTTAATCGTAGAGAATTTGCATCTCTAGCCGAAACTCGGCGAGGCGCAATGGCATAATAATTGGTTATTTTACGTTATTTTGCATGGATATTAGGTGCCCCTTTCGTAAAAACTATTTCGCTATGTAAATTGGAGCTATTTTGTTCTCTATTTTAAAAAACATGGAAAATAAGATTTAAATTTTATTAAACGCGCTTGGCTTGTTTGCTACATACGTTATTGTTACTTAAATTCAAAAATTATTATGAATCTACGAGAAGCTACGTAACATTGCCTAATTTTTTTTTACCAAAAAAATCCTTTCGAAAGCACGTTTTTTAATAAAAAGCCGTTTTTTGAGAAAGTAAGTAAAGTAAAGTTTTCCGAAACATATATTTTTGAAAATGTATGTTTTTCAAAGAAGTTTTTTAACGTATATAGCTTAAAAAAGATAGCGTTTAAAGTTTCAAGAAAGTGCATTAAGTATTTTGTATTTTTCAATCTTTGAAGCTTATTAAGTTTTATACTCGTATTACCTAGGTATTTAGATATGATATGAAAAAACAATCCTCGGGATGAGTGTAGCGATTGCTGACAATTCTGCCGACTGGGATGTTCTTCAAAACTTCTTATCTGCTTTCCCTTGGGACCCTGTCTGTTTTTCCACTCCCGATCGCTCCGAAATTTGCTCTCATGTCACAGATATCATTCAAGTAGGTATTGAAAATGTCATTTCACATACCCGCAAGAAACCTAAACTCCACCATCAAGAGCCCTGGTTCTCCAAGACATGCGATGAAGCCAGGTTTAAAAAACTCCAAGTTTACAAAAGGCTTCTTCAAAATCCTACACCCGAAAATCGTCAAATTTTCACCGAGGCAAGAGATTAATACAATCAAACTATTGTAGAGTCCAAAAATGCTTTTTTCTACAAGCGTGCGCGATTTACCGTTTTCCTACACTCATTTTAGTTCTGAAAGAGCTATTTTCCCACACCGTGCGGGGTGCAAACCCAAGCAAACCCAAGTAAACGGGAAAAATGTTCCCGCACGATGCAGGAAAAATATTTTTTGCACAATGTTATAATAAAATACAAATTTATAAATAGAAATTTTAGCACTGTTCAAAATAGTAAGATCTTGATTTGGAGACACCAATATAGTTATTTTATTATCTTAACTCCTGTTTTATTCACCTAACTTCAAATAATTTTTCCATTTAAAATGTTTTTATCATTGCTGGCTTCTGTATAATTAAAAATAAAATTAAAAAGTACTCTTTATTTCCCGCATCTGTAAACTTAATCTCTAATAATCACATTCCCTATATACTTAACTGCGAGTAAACATCTTCTCTGTGAAAAGAGCAATTTGTGTGAAATACGTCAAAATACCGTGGATTATAGATACCCAGTATATGTTAAGGCATTGCGCACTACCTCAGATAACTCACTAATCAAAGTGTTAACTAAATTATATTTTTTTACTAATTTAACATTACAACATATTATTTGCTAGGTACGCCTATGGCGATATTATAAAATTTTGATTCAACATCGACTCAAAATCCCTCGGCTCATAGAGTAATCCTTCTGGTTATTTATTTATTCTTGTGCCCACGGTACGTGAAGTCTACGTGGGTTGTCTCACATAAAAAAATTGTTATAAAGTACTTGTTTAAAGAGGGTGGAGGTAAAGGGACCACGTCTCCTAAATTCCACATGCACTCCACCGCACCGAACACGTGTACGCCTGCTTTGTATTTTCCCTGAAAATGATTTTCTCGCCAAAGATCCCTAAAATTAAAGCAATTTTCACAAATAGCCGTCTCAATTTTCCCGATAATTATGTGAAAATTCGCAGGATGATTTATATCCTGAGGCTTGAAGAAATTCGCAAGCGAAAATAAGAAAAAATCAAGGAAAAATAATTATCTTAACAGGCCAAGTTAATTTTCTCGCGGATAATCCCGTTATAGAGATTTGGCAATTTAGGAATTTTACGCTGCTCTTGGCGAAAATTTATGCAAACAGGTTAGGGATTAAATTTACTTAACGCCTCCAGATTTTTACTTTGATGGTTTATTTAAAGGAGCAGTGTCGCCTCCAAAAATATGTTCAAGCGGAGGAAATATCGGATATAAAATCACTTAATTTGGAGCTTGTGCTTGTACTAGAAACCCTGAGTAAATTTAGGTTATTCTCAGCAAACCTGAGTAAATTTAGATCAACCTCAGCAAACCTGAGTAAATTTAGGCCACCCCAAGAAAACCTGGGTAAATTTAGGTCAACCTGGGCAAACTTGAAAAAAATGTAGGTCAACCCGAGAAAACCTGAGTAAATTTAGGTCAATCTTTGCAAACCTGGGTAAATTTAGGTCAACTTGGGAAAACTTGAAAAAAATTTAGGTCAACCTGAGAAAACCTGAGTAAATTTACGTCAATCTTTGCAAACCTGAGTAAATTTAAGTCAACCTGAGCAAACATGAGTAAATCTGGGTAAGCCTCGCTTAATCACCATTCATTTGAGCCATAGATTTAAAAACAGGGGCGAGATACCATTATTTACATTTTAGAGCGATCAGAGATTCCCAAGTTACTTAGAACTCGGCTAACTATATGGTACCCCTACCTACTTCTTAAGAATGGCTTCCCAAGCCAAATCCAAGCAAACCCAAGCAAGCCCTGATAGCATAAATGACCACAATGACAATCTGTACCTCGTCTGCTTGACTAACCATGTGAAAAACCCCCTCGTCCGTGTTGTACATGCGCCAGTTAAAAGCTTCAGACCCCTGAGTTTATATCGAGTGGCGAAAACCACAAAAGGCTATGTTATTTAACTCTTTTTTCTTGCGTGTATAAATCTGACACGAATTATAAATATATTATTAATTAGAAATGTTTAGTTGATAGAATTATTAAGTTCACCTTTGACATTGATCGGTAAACTCGCTTTTAGAGAATTAGCACTTTATTCATATTATATTTGACGCCTCCATTTTAGTTTTAACCCGGCTGCGTAACTAATTTCAACTGTTTTGGACGGTCTGACGTGTACTTGTACAAAGCTTTGTCGGGGTTAAAACAGAAATTGTTGTTTGGATTAAATTAGGTATGATGTAATTAAAACCAGAGATATTATAGTAAAAAAATCAAGCGCTTTAGAAAACTACACTAAAATCACTTTAAATAAATGTCTTAAAACGAAGAATCTGCATGTATTTTTTTATTGCATAAGTCTGATGTCATTACCAACCCAAAAATAATATTTTGAAGAAAATTACTATGAAAATTTCACACTTTATTAGCTAATCAGAAGTTTGTTTTTGGTTTAGTTACTACCATGGCAACCCAAAAAATTTCTGGAAATTTTCATCCTCTAGGATACCCTGGGCGTGTCAAATTATTGACATGTGATACTATTTGACATTTTGCTTTCATATAAAAATGGAATTCTAGTTTTCATATTAAATGAAATAATTATGAATAATATCATTGAACTTGTGAAACAACATTTTATTTCATGTTTCATTAAAATCATTAACTAAATATTACAAATGTGTTTCAAAATCTTTTGAAAACTCTTCGCGTTTCAATGGTGACTACATCGGTGAAGAATTTATAATTAATTAAATGTCTTCTAACTTATCTTTTCCATTTCGTGAAGCTTGGTTGAAATTTCCAGTAGCTTTCTTTGTACTACGCTGAATAACTTCTAATTTTGGTTTTCCTTCATATTACACTTCTCAGTCCGGTATGATATCTAACTTCAAATATCTTGGTTCAATATTGTAGGTCATCGTTTCTCAACCTTTTTAGTGTCGCGATCCCCTAAAAGTCAAAAAATAAAGTAAAAATCCTTACGACATCCTCACTATATATTTTAATATTTATCACCGTTTTATATTACTAACGTGACAAAGAATGTGTTTACACTTGCCACGAATATCGACGAGCGACAAGTTCAAACCACAAGGCATGTATAACCCTTTGTTCTCATATTACTTTTACCAGTTCAAACTTGTAACTACTTACCGCGCTTGCACCTACTTGTAAAGAGGCGCGTGTTTCCATATAACAGTGTGGTGTAACAGCAAGTTGGGCAATAATATTTAAAAAAAAATGAAGCAATTTGTGAGACAACGAAATGCTCCGTCTCCGTCTACATCTGGTGGAACAGTGAAGAAAAAGAACAGGTTATACAACGATACATATCGTCCGCAAACATGGCCGAATTTGTTCAGGCGGATGTACTTTGAAACTCTTTATTTAATTAAATATATTATATACATTTCACAACCACTACACTACGTAACCATATAACTTTCTAAAGCAGAAGTCCTACCTAATTCGCGTCAGATTGAATTTTATATGTTGGATTTTCCGCCGTGTGGATTTTTATCGATTTTTGATTTTTCTCGTAATAATCACCTTAAACACTATTTGTGTTCCAAATTTCAAAGCTTTAGTTCGATTGGAAGTAACCTAGATCTATGATGATCTATCTGTCAGTGAGTGCCCGAAACTGTGATTTTTGGACACTCGTATCTTGGAAAATATTCCACCTAGATATATGAAATTTGGGAACACTGCTTCTTTTTGGTATCCTTAACACCCCAGAAGAAATCAGTCCTGTAACGCAACTAGCCTCGAAGATAGAGGGGGGTCGAAAAATGCTCGAAATGGTCCGTGTAAATATCGCAGAGAGCGCGCGAGAACTTGGCACAAAATTAGTACAGTGTTTAAAACAAATATTTTTATTTATGCGAGGTAAGTATGTAGATATTTACGCAAAATCAATATACCCGAGAAAAGTAGATATATATATAGGAACGTTTTTTTTACAATTTTGAATAACTGCTATACCTACGTACGCTGTCTTTGCACGAATGTAATTTAATCCAGATCGCATTTCTAGGCGTACAAAGGCCCTTCTTATTAAACGGTCGAATAAGAAAAATGGGGTTTTAACTCAAAGGAATTGTCTGGAATAAATCATGAACGAACGAAATTAAATCGCGCTTTTCGGATACAAAATGTCTAAGAATGAAATGGAATACAGATAAGCAGATACATTAATACCGAAAACAAAGGAAATTGTTTTGGTTGCTGGGTATTTTGGTCATTTGGTTGAAAGTCGAGAGTTCAAAGCGATTCTTTACGAGAATTTTAAGCGAAATTAAATGGCTGTGCTTTTAACACTTATCAGAGATTTATTTCCAAGAGGGGTATTTAACGTCTATTACTACTATTTTGTTCCTTTTTTAACAGTGTTGTCCATGTTATTTGCTTTTAAAAACCAATAACTTCCCGATGCAGATACAGATTTATTACTAACTTACTCCTTACTTACTCGGTATTAGTTTGAAAGGTCTCTTTCGTAACAAATTTCCAAAATATCAAGGGTGTATATAGGTACTTTGGGATTTAAATATGGCGCCATTGCTCAACAACTTAACCTAGAAATTTTATATTCTGCATGTGTCTTCTAGAGACCTGGCAATTTAATTATTAGGCCACGGGTGTCACACAGCGAGTGTGACAACTTTGCCACGCTCTTTTCCGCACAGAAGTAGAATTTTACTTCTACTTACCCTTCATAAATAAAAATTCAAAGTTCGGTAAAAAAAAAAATTAAAAAAAAAAGATATTGAGAATTTACAAAATTAACTCACGTAAAGAGTTGAGTTGAATGCGAGAGGCTTGCGCATGCGTGCCAAAAAAAATGCCCTAGCTCCAATGCCGGAGAGAGAGGGGGTTCAATAAGGGCGCCACTGTTTTTAATGCCGAGTGAAAAACAGAAACCCTCCTAGATAGTATTGGGATCTCGCTTTCAGCTCACTCACTCACATATAGTTACCATATTATCAAAGAAAAAAAAATCCAAGAAACTGCGCTGTCTGGTGAGGCAAATAAAACACTACCATTAAAAACAAATTTACTAATATATTACAGATTCGTTAGGGCAAAAATTTTGATAACACATCAGTGTATCGTGTCATTTTGTGAAATTTGATACAATAAAATTATTAGGTATTATTATTAATATTATGTTATTACTGTGACAGTTTGTAGTAAACCCTGAGGGGGAAATAAAAAAAAAAGTACTAATCGGTTTTAAAATTAAATATTGCTAACCATGGTTAGAGCCGAAATTGAATAAATTTGTTATCGTGAAAAAGGTGATCCTGGTTATTACAATAAAAAAAAATAAAAGGTTGCCTGAAGGGGTTCGTCCCCTGATGATGGTTTCCTAGGTCAATGCTGACGTGGCCTAGGCAGCTTAACTGACTCAGCACGATCAAAGGCTGGAGATGTCTCCCAGCCACAAAAGAAGGATCGGTGTCCTCCAGTGAAAGGTTTGCTGTCTCCCAGCAAAAGATGCTTGGAGTCTCCCAGTAAAAAGGATTGTTCCCCAGCAAAAGAAAAGACGTGGTGGGGTTGTCTCCCAGTAAAAAGAAGTGCTGTCTCCCAGCCGAAAGAAAGACCCTGATAAAACAAAAGGTATGCGTCAAGGCAAGGTAAAATTCAGGTACTATGCAAATATAATTTAGAAGAAATATTAAATTTAATTCACACAAAAAAAAAACTTTTAGTGGCTGAAGGCCTTATACAATTATTCACTGGTATCAAGAAAATAAAACCGAAGGAAATATTTTGAATTAAATAGACATCAGGTCAAAAAAAAATAAACAGGCAATATCGAAGCCAATTAATTAACAAATCAAAGTTAAGTTAAAATTTACATAAAAGTAGCCATTGTACGCTACTGTACACAGACAAATATTCATAATAAAATAATTATATTTACATAAGTAATGCAGCTACATAAATCTTAAACAATTAGATCATACACTGGTGACAAAATAAACAAAATTGTTAGGTAATCGCTTAATTACACAAAAGAAAAGTTTAGCCGCAAAATACAATGTGATAAAATTTAGCACGTTAAGTATAATCAAAAGAGAAATTCAGTATTACTATTACTAAACATATACATCCGAATATAGTAAATGTAGCTTAATATTTATGAATATAGAATAACCATACCGTATCTGTAAGCGTAACCCAAGAATGAACAAATACCATAGGCCATAGTGAATAGTTAACGGTACTATATTACACCCACCCTGAAATTTTGTAACCAAATCTAATAATTAAGAATCAGCCCTGTCTATGTTATACCCAATATTAATTAACAGCTAATTAGCAGCAGAAAAAGAATAAGTGAAATACGAAAGTCAACACTTCTGACTGTCAGACATTTAAAATATTTACCCAAATTACTATAGTTTTAAATTGCCGGTCTCTAACGCTGTCAGCTGACATTCCAGAACACAAGATCTGAATTTTTAATGACCTGGCTATCGCTTATTAGCATAATTAGTTGATAAAAAGAAACATCATTAGGCTCCAATTCACGGGCATACACCAATGACTGATTCACTATGACTATGAATACGAAATAACAAAATAAAATTTAACCTTGGGTCACCCGGTAGAGTTCTGACCAACATTATCAAAGAATGTAGTAAATCAAGCTAGCATAGCTGACAAAAAAAATTAGGTATCGATAAGAATTTGACCTACAAACCTGTGAAGGTCACATAAACCCCATTTAATTTTTAATAAAAAAGAACCATCTGTACATAATTTTTCCTACCACGAAATGTAGCGATCTACTTGTATTTAGAGAAGTTTTAACTACAGAAAAACTAATTAAAAACGTGGACGTCGTAAAAAAAAAATAGAATCAAAAAGGAAATCAACGAAAATTAATTAAAATAGCAGTTTAATCGCGGAATTCTGTGTTTTTTTAAGGGTTTCATAGTGGCAAAAAGGCATACCTGTCGATCTCGGGTCGGGTCTAAGTCCACATGTCCGCTGTCGTCGTAAAAACCGACGAAGAGATGCCGAATTTCTTCTACAAAAACAACTAAAACGGCCTCACTGGACCAACAACGTAACGCCAAAATGGCAAACAACAAAACAACGTAAAAGAAATTAGTTGTACCGCATTCACGGATCCCAATTTTGGGTGTCTTTCTAAAGACTTTAGAATACGATACAGTCGACGACGCGATCAGTTTGTGAAAAGAACCTCTCCACACCCAATCCTTGACGAAAAATTCCAATATCGATTTTTTTCCTTGCAAAGCGACGTCACAAGGGGTTGTTTGTAAGTACACTTTGGTACTCAATTAGGTACATTTTCGAAGGCTTTGGTTCCATGGTATTCCCCTCAATGCATTGGCACGATGTTCTGCCAGTAAAAATTAACTTAACCAATGAACACCGGCAATATACCAACAAAACTATAACAATTAAATACATTTTTCCGTGTCCATAAACCGACATTCATTAATAGTTCGTACAATTGGCAGTACAAATGCACCCCACCTACGATTTTGGTCAACCTCGAACCGTAATGCATGAATGAACATTAGAAACCTTTAAAATCAAGGGACCTAGAACTCAGAACGCAGATCCCATCGTTCCTGGCTTCGACGTTTTCCAACAACAGTCACAGAGGGCGGCTCAGGACAGAAAACTAAGATGTATGCAACAGGCTCAACAGAAAATAATTACGGCCGATTCAAATGTCAAAAATGACGTTTCACGTTTGTCAGGGTAAACAAACTCTAATTTATATTTATTGGCAACTATAGTTTTTAGGGCCAAATTCAGACATATTTCCTTAGTGATTAACTATACAGAAAGCGGGAAAACAAGGCTGGATCCAAGACAGACTAGTGACGGAAAATTTGTAAAAATTAAATTCGAGGTTAGGAAAGATTTTGACTAAATGGAAAACAAATCAAAATAAAACGTTCAAGGAATATTGTATATATATTCAAAAAGGTAGGTCGAAGTCTTAAAACTCAACTAATTGTTGCAACTGCTATAATAATATTACTTTAATTTCATATGACAAAACAAACCGTAACAACTCCCCCTCTCCTACGAAAGGAGGGAAATTTTCTCAAGAAAATTAACCGACGATAAGTACTCAAAAATCTACAGTATTTACAAAGTAAGGCAAAAAAAAATTAACTCCGGAGCTCCGGGGGTATTCCCCTAGGAAGCAACGGACGAAAGTGATAGATACTAGTGGATCGCTACTAACAAAATATATACTCACACAACCATAAGAAAAACTAAATCAAAAAGAAACTCTGACATGACATGACATGACTGGTCCGAGTGTTTCTGACGGCAGCCACCATCTCCGCACCGAAAAGTCAACTGTGCCTCAATGGTATAGTGGCCACATAGACCAACACTGGGAAGATGTGTCCCCAGCTCCGGAATTTCCACCAAGGTCATAAGACACCCGTACTCATCCTATCAGCCTCCAATAAAAGAAAATAAAGAAATAAGTTACTAAAGGTATGGTCTGGGTTTGGCAAAAACATATTAAGTTAAAAAGATTAAGTTTTCAAAGAAAAGTAGGACAGAGAAAAGCCAAACCGGGTTCGTAGATCGTGGCACGCTTGACGGCAGCCAAACACCTCAGCACCAAGAAAACCAAATGTGCTTTTTATAGTGTAGGGCCACGTAGATCGGTCCGGATTTGACACCCGAGAAACCGAAATTTCCGCTAGGCCAAGCATCACCATGGCCGACAACCCTAGCCAACCAAAATTAACCAAGAAAAGAAATAAAATGAAAATTCAGGAACCAGTGTGGTTCCAAAACAGACGAAAACAACCCAAAGGCATAATGAGGCAATTTCTCAAACTGCCTATAAAGACACCTACTAAAAATAATACCCGCAGCTTAGTGGATTACTAAACCCACTAACTCAGGTAATCGACAACCCAAAATATTACAATAACCAAAATAATTCAAAATAAAAATTAACTTTGGTCCCCTTGCCGCTAGACAACCAGCGACCCCTCCAGGAGTATCCGGGGTGGAATAAAACTTCAGGGTGCAGGAAGCACAGCCTGGTAACATTAACCCAAAGATGGTAAGGGGGCTAGCATTGCGTAACACTCGAAGAAAGCGTGAGGTACCTCGTGTACTAGCCTCACTCCAGAGCGTCCCAAAACAGATAACCAACTGTCACGCGTCGAGTCAACCAAAAGGTGGAAAAACTAAAAAGAAAAGATAACTAATATACAACCAAGGTAATTTAAGAAGAGAAAGGGATAGCCCATATGTTCCACCGAGCATAAGGAAGTGAATTATAGTAGACACTAAACTAAAAGATGCACCGAATGGGTAGTACATCAGTCCCTGTATAAAACAAAATAAATTAGGTAGGGTACTCTGAAAGGTGGCACTGCCACCGGCCTGTCGCAACCTAATAGGCCGACTTGAGCTCAGGCCGAACAAAGTAGCTTGGCCCTCCCCTGGCCCGCCGAACAAGTTCGATGGGCAAAATGTTACCCCAGGGGTCAGACTTCCGCCCCCCCTGAACAGCCCTTCCAGTCGGTCTGCTCCCCGAAGGATCAATAGTTCCAACAAAGAACGTCGAAGCGACATTCGGTAGCACCCAACACCGCGCAGCCTAAACAAGGAGATAGGGACAAATAAGTCATAATCGGGAAGGTTCTATTTTGGCTAGTTAAACTATAGCCCAAATATAGAACGCCAAAATAGGGGTCTAGGTACCAAGACCTAGGCCAAAGTCAAATCCAGGATATCAAAAATAGCAAGTCAAATAAGACTATAAAGAAATATCAAGGTAAAATTAAATTAATAATTAAACACAAGAAAAGATAAGGTAAATCAAGGTAAGGTAAGAAACACCAAGTCAAATACTGAAATAAGACTTGGTAGATATGAAGGTAAAATTAACCGAATAATTAAACCCAAGGTAAGATAAAGTTACTCAAGGTAAGGTAAGGTAAGGTACCAAGCCAAATACTTAAATAAGACTTGGAAGATATGAAGGTAAAATTAACTGAATAATTAAATCCAAAATAAAATAAAGTAATAAAGGTAAGGTAAGATAAGATAATCAAGGTAAGGTAAGATAATCAAGGTGAGGTAAGATAATCAAGGTAACGTAAGGTAATATAAGAAAGTCACAATAAGGACACTAAATCAGATCAAGCTAGGATAACGAAATCACTCAGCAAGATACGGATTAGTGTCATAAGTCAAATCAAGTTAAGGTAAATTAAATTATCCAAAACAAATGGTCAAGTATCATAGCAATCAGTGTATTACGAAATTCAAAATAGGTAAATTTAAGGTAAATTCAAATAAGGTAATTTTGAGGTAAGTTCAGATAAGGTAAATTTAAGGTAAGTTCAGTTAAGGTAAATTTAAAGTTACTAAAAGATATTAATGAATTAATGACTCAAATAAAAATACGCTAAATTTCAAGCAGTTGAACTCACAAATAAAATAAATCATCGCCTTAAGAGGGAAAAAAAAAACTAATGACCATGTATCGTGTCTACCCTCATCCTGTCTCGCGCCAAGATGAGTGCCTGCACGACTCCGCCCAAAAGAAAAAAAACTCTAAAATTAATGTTACTAAAGCCACAAAAGTTAAAGAAATTTAAAGATAAGGTAAAGATAGATCATACCATAAGCAAAGACGTAAAGCGATGATAGCAAGTAAAAGTAGTAAAAATGCTGAAGGCAGACTTACTACGCGCAATAGCAGCAAGTTGACTGAAGGCCTAGCTTGCCACGGCTTTCGGAGGGCTCCTACCTCCACTAGTTCACCAGTGCAGCACAATTCTAAGCGATAGTGTTCAAATCCATCAAGTCTCGCGCCCAGATGGATCCAAACGCCACTGCGCCCGTCACTGCAGGGCATTAAAAAAAGGTATTAAAGGAAAACGGAATAAGGTAACATTAAAGAAAAATATTTAAAGGTAAAACTAATCATTATCTGAACTCTCATTTGCGGTCGATGGATTATACAGTTTGAGATCTTTTACGTGCCAAACACCTTTACTTTGTCCTGCTCGATCTTGAAGTTCGTAGGTGCAGGACCCTGTTTTCTTCTTAATAATAAACGGGCCCACATAAGCCGGAGCCAGTTTGGCACTATAATAGTTCGCGGCATCGGAAAGACTTTTGTTTTTACGCCAAACCTCTTGTCCAGGTGCATACTCAACGGGTCGTCTACGTAAGTTGTATCTACGTTGATTTCTAACATGAGATGTTTTAATTTTATCCTGAACTTCGCGATATAATTTCACAAAGGCGGCTTGTCTTTTCCTGACATAATCTTGAAGGTCTGCATTGGTGTTAGCAGTCTCTTCTGCAAAGTCTTGTCCGTACAATTTATGTTCTCTCCCAAAATTAAGAAAATGCGGAGTAAATCCAGTGGTCTCGTGTCTTGATGTTCGCAAAGCACAGCCTATAGAAGCTAGGTTCTCGTCCCAGGTACGGTGGTTATTGTTCTTGATGTAAGATCGCATCATGGTCTTTATGACTCTGTTGACTCGTTCGGTCGGATCGGCTTGTGGATGATAAGATGCTGTGTAGAATAGCTTGGTTTTATAGCGTTGACATAGGTTCTGAAATTCCTTGGACTTCATTTGTACTCCATTATCACACATTAGGAACTGTGGTGATCCAAACATTAGGAAAATACCTTCTTCAACCTGTTTGGTGAGGGATTTAGCTGTCGCTGAACGAGAAGGAAATAAAACGGAGAATTTGGTGAAATAATCGGTAACCACAAGAACGTAAGTGTTACCTGACCTCGAACGAGGAAACGGTCCAATATAATCCAGGCTGATACACTGCCAAGGTTGATTTATCACTGGACGGTCACCCATTAATCCTGCAGGAGGTTTTTGTTCTACTTTGTGCTGGGCACAAACTCGACAAGCTTTCACATAACTCGTGACGTCACTCCTCATCTTAGGCCAATAATAGCGTTGGCATACTTTCCAGTAGGTCTTGAATACGCCCACGTGACCTGAAGCAGGTATATCATGGCAACGGGCGAGTATCTTGCGCCTTTTATCCTTAGGAACGACAATTTTCCAAGAACTGGATGGAGTACCAAGGTCCGGATGATTGGTTCTTGCATATTTATACAACATGTTGTTTTCTACACGCCAAGCAGGAAATTTGTCTGGTTGTTGTTCAAGCCTTACAAACATATTTTTATACCATCCATCAGTGGTGGAAGACATCGGAACATCACTATCGTCGGTGTCAATAGCTTCAGCGGAAACAGGAACGGATCTGGACAGAAAATCGGCAACAATGTGCTCTTTACCAGGGCGATGGATTAAGGTAAAATCATAGGGTTGCAGACGAAGCGCCCATCGCGCTAAACGACCTTGAGGGTCTTTTAGTCTGTGCAGCCATAGTAACGAATGGTGGTCAGTTACTACCGTGAAGTGTACCCCTTCCAAATAATGTCTTAATTTCTCCACACTCCAAATCACTGCCAAACATTCTTTTTCGGTGACTGTATATTTCATTTCTTGTTTAGTCAGTGAACGTGATAGGAAGCATATTACTTTCTCACCATCATCAAAAGTCTGTGTTAAAACTGCACCAAGGCCATATGCGCTTGCATCAGTTTGCAGGACGAAAGGACGGTTAAAATCAGGACAGGTAAGTATCGGTGCTGTAACCAAAGCTTCCTTGATCGCTTTAAAGGCTCTATCACAGTCGGTTGTCCATGACCATCTGACATTTTTCTTAGTCAAGTTAGTTAGCGGAGCTATGGTGGATGAAAAATTCGGAACAAAGCGACGGTACCAAGATGCTGTACCAATAAATCGGCGAATTTCGGTGACATTCTTTGGTGGTATAATGTTTACAATTGCCTCCACTTTTAATGGATCTGGTCGGAGTCCCTGACGGTCCACAACATATCCTAAGTACTTCAATTCTGGCAGGCAAAACTGACATTTTTCTAGTGAAACTATGAGCCCCGCTTCATGTAGTCGGTCGAAAACTAAGCCCAACAGACGTAGGTGTTCATCAAAGTCCTGAGATATGAGAATTATATCATCCAGATATACCATGACCGCTGGTTGAAGGTCTGCTCCAAGGACGGTATCTACTATGCGCTGCCAGGTTGCTGGTGAATTGGTTAAACCAAAAGGCATGCGACGGAACTGAAATAGTCCTCTTCCAGGGACGGTAAATGCAGTATATTCACGCGAAGATTCACTCAAGGGAACTGTCCAAAATGCGGATTTGATATCGATGGAACTGAGGTAAGTTGCATCTCTCAGGCGGTCCAAAATGGCAGAAATGTAGGGCAAGGGATATGCGTCTTTCTTGCTCAAACTGTTCAAAATTCTGTAATCTACACAAAATCTGTAGGAATCATCCTTCTTGCGCACTAAACATATCGGACTGGACCAAGCACTCTTCGAAGGTTCGATGACTCCATCCTCCAACATTTGTTTAAGTTCTTCATCGATAATTTTCTGCTTAAATGGAGACACCGGGTAATATCTTTGTTTGACAGGTTTCGTACCTGGCTCCACTTCAATAACATGTTCAGCCACCTTACAACATCCCAGGCCTGTACCCATTAAAGCAAGTTTTTCTTTGACTAAGTTATCAAGAGTCATTCGCTGAGCAATAGTAAGGGTACTCTCATCCCGTATGCTAAGTACTTGAGTAGAATTCAGTTCATCTGCGAAATGCCAAACATCTTGATTTAAATCCGGCACGATTCCCATGCTCTTCCAGAAGTCAACTCCCAAAATTAAGGTATGAGCCAGTGCAGGCAGGACTAACACATCTATCATGCGGGTTTTTCCCATTAAACTAAACGGTACTTGCATGTAACCAATAGCAGAACAGCTCTCTCCATTAGCAACTGTACATCTTGTTTCTTTACCTAAAAGTTGCAGTCCCAAACTCCGTAGTAACTCATATCCAGGAAGGCCAACAAGTGTTCGAGTGGCACCAGAATCCAGCAAACCTCGTATAGGTGTGCCTATGACAGAAACTTCCAAATATGGACGTTGATCTCCTCGTGCGTGACTAATGATGAAATCTAGAAGAATTTTGGATGAAAAATCGAAATCATTGGTCGTTACACGCTTGGTATTGGGAGAAATCGTACGACCTATTGATTCCCCCGGGAAGCGTTTCCCGAATTAGCACATTTAGGGCAAGATCTTACGGTGACATTAGGTGTTCCACAACGATAACAGTGTGTTTTTCTTGGGCTTTGACAATCTCGATTAAAATGTCCAGTTTGTTGACAATTCCAACAGACTAATTCTCTAGGACGTCTACTGGTAGTAGGAGGGTTGACATGTCTCACTTCATTGACCTTAGTTGGAGGTAAGGCTTCTTGCATATCTGAGACGAAGGCGAAATCAGGTTCTACAAATCCTTGTCGCTTCCGAGATGGCGGTACATAATGTTCTGCACGGTATTTCTTGGCTTCTAAAACCAGGCACTGCTCCTCTAATTCTTCCAATGAGTTCACTATGGGTAACTGAGTGGTGTAAAATGGAGCTAAATTCCTAGTTATCATGTCCAACTTTGCATCCTCACTGAGGGAACCATAACGCCGAAACAGAGCCTGCATGCTTGAAAGATAGTCCACTATACTTTCTGATGGATCTTGAGTCCTCTCGAGCATTTCTTTAAAGAGTCGAGCACGATAATCTGGTGGTTCAAAGTGTCTGCAAAGCAGTTCAGCTAGTTCTCTCCAGTTGTTAAACCGGGAACGGTTCGCTCTAAACCAATTCAATGCCTTGCCTTCAAATAAATCTATGGCAGACTCAAACAGTTCTCTTTCTGATACATTACGAGCCAATCTCAGCTCGTTTACTCTCTCCAAGAATCCATGGACTGACATACTCTTGGGGTCTCCTGTAAATTTAAGGCCCCATTTTTCTACGTAGTGCCTTGAAGTTTGACACTGGCTGTCTATTCGGGGTTGAACCATGCTGAGTCGGTCGAGGCACTTCATCTTCTGACGAATCATCAGAATCAGAACCTCCCGAACGTGCTGCATCCAATAATACGCTCAAGTTGGGATCTCGTCTGGATACTTGCTCTAGCTCGTCAAGAGCAGATAAGGTTTCTGCAATTAATATTGCTCGTGCGTCAGCATCCTCTGACGACAGTTGGTTAACTGGTACACGATCAATTCGGTTGAGAAGATGGACCAAGTGTGTCTGTAGACGTTCAAATTTGGTCTTGGCGTTTTCTCCAGTAACGGACTTAATCGCCAATTTAGTCTTCCTCAAGTTAGTCGCCACGTAAGCTCTTTCTTCAGCAAAATCCATACTATAGGGAGGGTGACTTATAGACTTACTAACTTTCTCCATTTGCAACAATGGGCGTAAAGATGCACGAAGGCTTTCGACAGTTTTCGTTTCATCAGCTGGAATGCCACGAACTTGCAACTCATAAATGAGCATATCCTTTCTAAGGTAATGCACTCTCATACTGTAATCCATCGTAACTTATTACGAGTCAAATAATACACAAGCAAAAATAAATTTAAAGAAAAATCAATAAAATATTAACACTGATTGCACTTGACACTGTAAACTGCAAACAATTTGCACAACTAAATTTTCAGATAATTTTCACTAATTAAACTTCACCAAAAAGATTTAAAAATAAAATAAACCGGTTAGGACAGCGATGTCCTAACAGAAAGAATAACGAAAACCCGTCAGAACAGCGAAGTTCTGATGGCTACTACAAAACAATAGGTAGGTCGCAAAAAAAAATATTGCATTATCAGCAAAAAAAAATCTCATCAGAGGTAAGACAACATATCAGAAGCGCAAATATTGATAAATGAAAATTTAAAAAAAAAATTTTGATAATGTTAGTACCAAAGTGCTCTATCTGATCTCACCAAACGCAGTTTCTTTTTGTTTGAATACCCCACGTTGGGCGCCAAAATTTGCCACGCTCTTTTCCGCACAGAAGTAGAATTTTACTTCTACTTACCCTTCATAAATAAAAATTCAAAGTTCGGTAAAAAAAAAAATTAAAAAAAAAAGATATTGAGAATTTACAAAATTAACT
This sequence comes from Philopedon plagiatum, assembly GCA_963971165.1. Taxonomy (NCBI): domain Eukaryota; kingdom Metazoa; phylum Arthropoda; class Insecta; order Coleoptera; family Curculionidae; genus Philopedon; species Philopedon plagiatum. The sequence continues at coordinate 4,181,558 of OZ020190.1, read as the reverse complement.
CACGTAAAGAGTTGAGTTGAATGCGATAAATACAAAAGTATACACAGAAAAAACACTATCGTATATTGAATTGGATACCCATTCACTCAATGACACACTCTATTCCGTGTTACACAATGCAAATTCGGTTTATTTCAATGATTTGTTTATCATTGTTAACCAATAGATTATAAGATTGCTTGAAATACCTATAAGGTTTCAGTGGTTTTTAATGGATCGTTCAAATATATAAGAATTATTTGATGCCAGTAATACCCTGTTCTAAATTCAGTGCAAACTATCACTGGTTTCACTAGAAGTTTTTTTGTAAGAATATGCATCTCATTTGATGCAAAATAGCTATTACTGTTTCAGTTACAACAATAATTAATTTACTGTAATTTCCAATAGAAAGAAAACATTCTTATTTAAATTCACTCATATTCGTGTTTTAAAGGACAATTACTCTTATTTAATATTATGAAGAATTTCTATTACATCAATTATACTTATATTTCAAACAAATGAAACACGCTTTATTATTTTAAAATAATTTTTATTTAGTATTATTAAACATACATTGTTTAGACATTCTGTAAACATTTAAATATACAAAACACATTTTATTACACCACACTGACGCGACTAACCAAGCGAGATTTACAAATAAAAACAAACACTTATTACTGCAAAGTTTTTTAGATTTGTTTTACTTACCATAAAACACTGAAATAAGTTGCTCCAGTCTCCAGTCTTGCAAAAGATCTATTATATTTGGCGTACGACTATTCAACGAACAAAGAAAAATTCTAACCTCTCCAAGAGTATCCGCGAGCAATAGAAATAATATTTCAGCCAACAATAGGACCCATTGAAGTAATATTTTTTATTATTTCTCCAATACCTTATAACTTGATTATTAAAATGCCCTATTAAGTAATCAAGAACTTATGTGTTTTAAAGAAGAGTTTATTTTAGTTGAAATGATATAAGGATTATTGACTAAATTTTTACATTTTTATTTAAACCGTAGTTCTTGTTCGTTTAATAAAATATATTGTAATTTGAATCACACCGCCTACAAATAGCTAGTTTTCGCCTAATTATATTTAAGCATTTCAATCAAATAGTTTAATATTTTGGCTCTAACAATTCTACACTCCAAGGAATATTAGAAATTTATTGGATTCCAATAGTATTTTGGTCACTTAAATATATAGTTTTCAAAGAAGTAGGTATATTTTTGAAGTCCAATAATAACTCTATATTTAAAGCAATATTTTTTTGATTATTATTTCAATGATGTTTTGTTGAGACAATATTAACTTTAATATAACTAATGTCACCGTGGTCAAAAATAGTACTATTATTGAAAATAGAAGAGCAGTTTTTTTCTGTGCATGTACTAGCTATTACAACGTTTTTTTTACATGATGACGTCGCGTTTTCCAAGTTTCGAATTTTGTACGAAAATTTGTAGTAGAAAATCTTTTTTTGTTATAATCCAATAAATGGATAAAAAGAACCACCCTAATTATTTAATTTATGTAGAAAATACAAAAAAATTTATTTCAGGTTTATTTGGATTAAATGCATGATCCCTATTAGGATAAAATTCAATTTTACACATCAATGTAGCAAATGTTAAAACAATCATGGCAAGGGGATGAAGCGGAATAAGTGCGACACGGAAATTTTTTCTTAAATAGTTATCGTATATAAAAGAAAATACTACTAATATTTTAATATATATATATATATATATATATATATATATATATATATATATATATATATATATATATATATATATATATATATATATATATATATATATGTATATATATATATATATATATATATATATATATATATATATATATATATATATATATATATATATATATATATATATATATATAGTAAAGTGACCAAATATGGAATACCATTTTGTTATTTATGTTTAAAATTTTTCTATTGTGCAAAAATGGTTTGTTATATTACTAAAACCTTTTATTAAGGATCATCTGAAAATATTTTTGGGGTTATAAGGGATTAAATTTCTTATAACAGAAATTATGAGCTAATAAACAAAAAGTTGCATATTTCTGTGTGTTGTATTTTTAAGCCTAATATGGAATACCTTATTAAATAAATAAAATATGTTAAATAAACGTTTATTTAATCCTAAAAAATTATAGTATCTGCAAACACATCAACCAGAAAACTATCTGCTTTCAAAGAAAATATGAAATCTAAGCAAATTTAAAAAAAAATGTTTAAGCAACTGAAAAACGACTTTCTTACAAACAAAAAGATACTTTAATTGTGCAAGGCACAAACACAAGTTAGTTGAAAAAGTTACAAACAAGATGCTCGCTCAGTGCACCTGAGCATTCTTCGTGTGCCCAATGACTGCACAATATACACTGGATCCAGATTTCTTAGGTTTGCTCAGGTGTATTGGCACTAACCTCACATTAAATTGAACCTTGTTTTTTTGCTAAAAACATAAAATTAACGATTAACAATGCCAACAATAAAATACAATGACATTCGAGGATAGGCATGCAATCAAAGTAATTCAATTAAACTGAGACGTCTTACCAGAAAACAGAAAAATACTTGCCAGGAAGTAAACTTTCAATATCAGCATAAGTCTTTACCGGCGGTATGATCCATACTAATGCAAACATGGCTACGAAGAGTTCGCGGCAATGCAAAAATAAGCGTTTGTTGATGTATCAGTCTTCAGTTAGTAAATGGCGCAAATAGTTTTTAAAATAAATCGATATTCCATATTAAGCACCTATTCCATATTTGGTCACTTTACTCTCTCTATATATATATATATATATATATATATATATATATATATATATATATATATATATAATATAATAGTTTTCTTTTCATTTGACTTATAAATATCGCGTAGAAACTAATAATAACCCTTTTGAAAACAAAATATTCGCAATTTTCAAGCAACTTTTAAAATATATAAACTTTTTTACACACATGAGATAAACTACTTACGGGTACTTATAGAAAAAACATAAAACATTCTTGATTACTTAAGTAACCGGAAACGACTTCGACAAGGATTTTCTGGACCTCAAGATGACTCCGACAAATGGTGCTTTGAAAAAGTCCAAGAAGTCTTTCTCGCATATAATAAAGTTGGGAATAGCCAAATCGAGATTGGATAAACGAACAGGAATCTTGACTAGCTTTCTTTGGTAGCCGCAGGTCAGAGGCGTAGAAGTAATGCTTATTATTCTTTTTTTTTTCGGTCAGACTTTAAGCCTAAATACTAACTTATCGCCGGCACATAAGACAAGCTATACAAATTTTAACAATAACATTATAAGTATATTAATTATAGCTTCATATCCTGCAAGCAATTTTTAGTTTATTGTTTAAAGTTTCAACGTGTATGAAAAATTCATTCAGAAGATTAATAAGTTGAAAGATCAATGGTAACATTTTTCTTGTCACTAGGTCTCAATATTCTTTGTACCTATTGCTTTCCTAAAATAAATGTTTGTTGATGTTTAAACGGAAATATATCGAAACCGGTTAGAGATATCAAAATCGAGCAAACAACTCTTGTTAGCTTGAAGATAACCCTTCTTTAAGAAACTTGGATTGAAACGTACCTAATATTACAGGTAACAAAAAATTATAAGCTTATTGAACCCAGTGTATGTAACTAGCGGCCTCTGTTGTGAAACTTAAAAATGTTTACAAATTCCTATTTCTCACCCATAAAAATAAAATAATGCCAACTTTTAATTCGGTACATTTGAAATGTTTTCAAATTATGGCTTATTTTCCAAATTAAATTTTGACTTTCAACATCCTGTATCTCTATAACGAGTATCATTTCGAAAAATCTTATATGACGAGTTAATGCCTAGTATCTATAGCTGTTCTATGGCCCATTAGTTATGGGACACCCTGTAGAACTTATGTAGAGAATACAAAAAATATTTTTCAGGTTTATGTGGACTAATCTATTTACAAAATATTCAAAGATAAAGTAAATTATATCACTCCTCGATTCCACGCCACTGGTGTAATTTACGCCACACCCCGAATTCTCACGAAGTTCAATTCTTTTTAGGTTATCCGTCGGTCTGTTATTTTTATTATTTGGTGCTGGAAATTCCACCTATTTCCGCCTATTTCATGTTGACCCTTCAGGTTTACATTGTAAATAGAGGCGAGGAAAACCCTATTTGGAATGTACATACAAATACAAGTCGAAAAAGTTATCCCGGGTAAAATCCAATTCCCAAATCATGTTGGATAAGTTAAGGTTGATTATCTCATCGGTTTGCGTCAAATAAATCTGCATAAGGGACTGCGAAGGGCATTTTTTTTTATCTTAAGGTCATTTATAAGGGTCTCGATGTAGGAATGAGTAGTTACTTTCGAAAGAGTAACCAGCTCTTACTCCTACTATTGTTTTTTACATTGTTGCTACTTAATTAGGGGAAACTGGCCTAAAACGGCATACTAGGCTAAAACGGCATACTGCCAGTTTTGAGCTTACCGATCAATGTAAGAACCGACAATGTCAGCCGAATTCTGCAAAAGAACATTAACAAAAATCCACAAGCTTGGTAACGTCGCAAATATATTAGTTCCGCTGTAATTGTCGATTGCCCGGCCTGACAATGGTGCTAGTTTTTATTTACCTTAGAGTAATTTATGAATGTATATTTTGTGAATAGTTTTTCGTAAAGATTAATAGGTAAGTCATTAAATACAAACTCCTATAATCATGTTTTGATATACATAACAATTAAAAACATTGCTTAAAGCTATCCATCAGCTGGATTTGTTCTAATATGTCTATCGGTATAAAATAGCATACACGAGTCTGGGGTAAAATGGCATAGTATGCCGACTTAGACGTTATCAGTATATTTAAACTTTTTTAAGAGCAAACTGTTTTAATAGTCAGTAAAAAACTCCTAAGACAAAAACTTACATTTGTTATGCTTGTGATTAAACATACCTATTGAAGAAGTTTTTATTTTTTTTTATTTTATGTATGCCATTTTGCCCTGTTTGTATTAAGGATGGCATTCTTTTTAATTATAAGAATGCTTTCTTAAGATTTTTTTAAATTATTAGTTAGTTTTAGGGGCGTTTTTGGTTGTTAGCAAAAAAAAACAATTTAAATTAAAATTGTTCAATTTACATATGTTTTTATATAGGTATGCCATTTTGCCCGTAGTAGTAAGGGTAAAATGGTTAATGTTACTTTTTACTAATTTCGTATTTCTGAAAAAAACTTTGTTTAAATTAAAATTCTTTTTTTACCGGTTAAAAGTATTATCATTGTAAATTCTAAAGCTCTTTTAGTCGTCGATTAAAAGTTTTAAATAAAATATATATGACGCCTACAAAAAGTAGTATGCCGTTTTAGGCCAGTCTCCCCTATTTTACCCCTCCAGTGTAGACACATAATAATTTTTTTCTACAATACTCTAATACTCTAATATTCAAACTAAATGTCTTCGATATGCTTCATAATAATGTTCATTATGATACAAATTTTCATTATGAAATCGCGTTATTAGTCGCTTTGAAACCTATACTTTTTCAATCAAGTGGCCTCTTTTTAATACAAATTTTAATGATCTGACTAACAGTTCCTTTACTCTAATTTGCATTTTCATTAAAACTTAAGAATATTGTCACGTATCCGCCTAAACACATGGCACATCCACCACATTGTCACGTAGGGGTCGTAGGGGGTAGGGAAGTGGAGTCTATTGACACGGGATGTGAAGGATTGGGACGGGAAGGGAAAACATCTGCAGGCAATTTGTTCCATAATCTCGAGACCCTAGGATGAATGAGCGAGAAAAGTGGTCTGTTCTAGGCTTTTGCAGCTGGACAGTAAAGGGATGCATACGTAACGCGCCTCGTGTTGTTCTGTTAGGAACAGCTAAGGGGGAATAATACGGCTAGTTCTTCAGAGCAAAATCCGTAGAAGTAGCGGTAGAAAAGGGATAAATCCCCAACAGCGCTGCGATGAGCGAGAGAAGGGAGTTTTCTCGTGAGGGCTGGGTCATTACTTATTACCTATTTAGTTTTAAGTTATTTAATTGTTTAAGAGTATACAATTATTTTGTTTTGTTTGTTTTTATTTTTTAATATACAAATGTATTATTTGATTTGAGATTTGTTCTGTTGGTTGAGCATATTTAATTTTTTATTAAATAAATTATAATATTTATATCCGATTTAAGTTATTTATTTTACCTCCCAATCTTAATTTATGGTAATTCTTTTCAAAAGTAATATGGTAATATACATCGACAATACCTTATCATCAAAGAATTAACAACGATGTTTTATCGCCATCGATGCCTGCTTTTCATGTTAACATCGATTCTAAACCCTAATCATCGATGTATTGAGTCGATGTCCCAGCACTAATACTTGCATACTATATTATATTAAATTATAACCTTCCTAATCAGTAGTCTATAAATCAAGACTAGTGACAGTAACAGTAACCCTAAAAAACGGCCGATGTGCACATACTCCATATACTCCAAATTTTGCAATTTTGCCATTGCGATACCGCCGATATGACGGTATCTTAATTTACGAGTATAACTACAACAATTACGTTGTTTTTTAAAACCAATGCTTTTTAGGCGTCGATGTTGGTCTTCGATGTTAACATCGATGGTCAATATCGATGTTCCGCGTCGATGTCCCAGCACTAATACAAACAATACAAACTGGTCAGGGTTTATAAAATAACGGTGAGGCTGACGATATGCAATTGCAGCACGTAGAGTGGTTTCCGAAATATATAATAAATATAATATGATAAAATGAATAGAAATTTGAAAAAAATTACGAATAAATGGGAAAATATGACAATATTTAATTTAGAAAGCATAGTGGTGGTGAAGAATTTAATTATATGTTTAACTGTTGCTAAATTAAAAAAAAATTATTTAATTTAGCAACAACATTTATCGTTGTTTAGTTTATTGTTTATTAATAAATGGGCGTAGGAAAACTAGTGTATGCAACCCTTATGTAATGGCTATTAATACATGATCGTATACATAGGCTGTTCAGATTTTTAAAAGTATTTAATTTTTTTTACTGCACCTAGTCTCCGTCCCCATTCCTCTTATCTCTGCCTCTTTAAATGTGTAATGTCCGTTTAATATTGACTTTCTTGATCCCAATATCATTAAAAAGTACATAATATCTTACACAGAGATTTGGCAAAAGGAAATCGTTTTTCTATACAAGTACACTTCATCGCACTCGTCCCACCTGCTTTGTCTCTTTTAGATTTATTAACGTCTGTTGTTTAAAATCGGTTTCTTTGACCCGAATCACACCGAAAATTCTTTAAAAGAATTATTTGATCTCTTTCGTCCCTACTCTTTCAACATTTTTTAATATCCGTTTTATAAAATTACATTTTCCGATCTCAATAACTCTAAAATAGACGCATTAGTCAATATTTTTGAAGAAATTTATACCCGCTATGTACTCCCTTTCACCCCCTCCCCTTGAATATATATTAGCATCCGTTATACAAAATTAGAATTTCTGACCTCACTAACTCTGAAAATGAGTAATTAGTCAACATTCTCGGAAAATTCCTCAGCCTTCAGTGTTATCCCGCCTCACCCCCTCTCCTTTATTATTTTTTTAAAGTCAAATATCTACAGAAGCATTTAATTACCATCCTAAACACAACGGACAGAACATTATTGAAATAGGTGCCTAAATTGTGGTCAGTTTGGCTTCCTCTGATAAAAAAAAACTGGAAAAAGAACTGATGTGTCAAGTCCGGTATTGAATGTAATAGGGAAGCAAAATAGATTAATTAAGGCCAATTAATAACAATCCGATAATATCTGCATTTTTAATTAAATGTAAGCTCCTAAAAAAAGTAATAGATCTACCTATAGCCTAACAGCCCATTTACAGTAGACGGTGAACCAATCTAAATATTAAGTAAAGTTTGTAGTCTAGGTTTGACGATAAACAAATTCAAGGTTAAGGAATACAATAATTGAATTTGACAGTAAACTGATGAAAAGTCAAACCTGGTTTTGCAGGACCTTATACCTACACCCAAAAATCCAAATGTGTTTACTTGGTGTGTGGCCACATAGATCAGCCCTATAGGTCATAAGTCATAACCTGAAATGTCCTCTAGACTTTTCGGACACCCTGTATACATATATACAATCACCCACATGCCGACAGTTATGAAATGTATTTTCCAATCTTTCCGGATACTTTAAAACGGTCCGAATCAAATCCTTTCCTTAAAATTAAATTAAAATTATTTAATAATAATTAATATATTGGCCCAAAGGTATACACGCTCATAGTTAGGAAATAAAATGCATATTTTTGGATAATATATCAAATTTTTCGATGCCACTGAGCGTCATATTAGAATCTTCAATGATGCCTTTGTAGCGTCATCGGAAAATCGATTAAAATGATATTTAATCGGTATATTATGAAATGAAATGTCTTTGTACCCAAAGTATAAGGTCCCTAAAATTCTTGCCCGGTAAGGCCAAATGGTACCAGGACCGACTAACCTACAGCTACCCGAACTAAAAGATATAAAAATGCATCGAACGGTATGGTTCCAATTTAAACTTCCCCAAAATGTTTACTTTAAAATATTTTAGAAATTCAAATCAATGAGTTACATTACTGCTTGTATTGAGTCCAAAGTCTTTAAATTAGTTACTCGAAATCCCTTTCAGTCGCTGGAAACTGTAGTTGCCCTAAAATGGAAATAATGGTTCCTCCTCCTTTGTTTAGTTTATAAATCTATAAACAAGAAATTTAATAATTTATCATGCAACTAGCATGTTGCATAATAAATTACAACGCAATTTTGTTTGGTATACATACATCAAACAAAACAATTTCTTTTTCACACAAACTATTTCCTACGTACAGCAAAATCTTCCAAATAACTTTAGCATTGTTTTGCGTCCCTATATATCGATCTAGTTATGACAAAAACATCTTGAATACAAAATAAGGCCTCTTTTGTCGTTGCCCGGCTATTTCGAGCTGTATGGGACAGCTTTTTAGATGCCAGCAGCGGGGATTTTTAGTTTTTTTTTTTGGCGATTTGGACGTCTTTGTAAGTGAAATTAATTAGTCTTGTGACAGTAATAAATCATTATTTGAGAATAAAAACTGCTAAAATCTTTTTTAAATGGTTTAGACAAATGGGCGTTAATCATCTTTTTATAAATTGTGATATTTTCTTTTGTTGGAATATTTCTGCTGCATTATTTTATGTAAAAAATATAAACAAATAAATAAAATAAATAAATAAATATATAAATATTTTATTAACGGATTAAGTAACCATTTTACATTTACAATAGATACTAGAAAATTATATATAATTATTAAAATTCAGTCACAAATATAAAATATAGCAATATTAAAATAAACCAACAAAATCCCAGCCACTGAAGATAGCGCCTTAAAAAGTTTTTAAACTGAGTCAACGACATATTGAATATGTCGAAGATTGCATGTTCTCTGGATAATTTTTTAGCCAACCTACACATTCTATTAATAGGGCCATACATTCCATAATTTGTCCTATACGCATCAACCGAAAATACTTCAACGTCTTATCATTCTTTGAGGGACATTAAAGTCTATAATTTTAAGTAGTTGTGGACTGTCAATGATACCGTTTACAATCTTAAAAAGACAAAGCAAGACAAAATACTCTCTCAAGAGACTTTAAATTAAGTTGAAGCAAGAGAGAAGTATAGTCAATGTCATCCCTGGGTATACCCATCTTATATCCCAAAAATCTTAAAAATCGTTTTTGAACTTTCTCCAACTGTGATTTATAGATACTGTAGTAGGGCGACCATACCGGTGATGCGTACTCCAAAATGGAACGAACAACACAACAATACACATTCTTTAGACATGAAATATCATTAAAATCGAATAAATATCGGGATATAAAGCCAGTGAGTTTTAGCCCCCTATTAGCAATATGACCTATATGCTCACCAGAAGTCAAGTAATCATCAAGCAGAACCCCAATGTCCCTAATAGATTCCACACCATCAATCGAAACATCACCCAGTTTATAATCAAAATCAAGTGTTGTCCTCTTCCTATAAAACCTCACAACTTTGCATTTTTTGACATTTAAGTTCATCTTATTATTAGAACACCAGGAAAAGGATGAATCCAAATCAGCTGGCATATCAATGCAGTCTTGGATTATTTCAATGCTTTTAAAAACCTTTAAGTCATCCGCAAAGAGAAGTGCGGTTCTATGTGAAAAGGACTTGGTTATGTCATTAAGAAATAGATTGAATAGAAGGGGAGCCATGTGTGCCCCTTGAGGGACTCCAGACTCCACAATAATCTCGCGAGACAAATAGTTCTTATAGCGAACGACCTGCCCCGTCCCAGTCAGGTTGGGTTGGGTTGGATAGCATCCATGAGAGAAGAGATCCATAGACCCGATAGATCCCAATTTTGATATTAAGAGACCATGATTAACCCTGTTAAAGGCCCTGGAGAAATCGGTGTACACAGCATCTACTTGACAACGACTCTCCAGTGCCCCCAAAATCCTTAATCAGTAATAACTAAGGCGTTCACTTCCATCATCGTGTTGTCGGGGTACCGCGCATATAGGCAAATAAAATGAACGAAAACAAGTCAACGCGCTCAACTGCAGTCGCGTGCGGAAAATTATCACTTTCCGCACATGTTAGATAAATGGCTATTACATATTTGTTACCCGTTTTTACAGGTTCGTTTTACATACGCTCGGAGTCTCGGTGAACCCTGATGGTATGATGACCCGCTAATTATTCATAAAACTTGTTCCACCATTTCAAAACATCTTGTAACTAATAACTTAATTTTAATTACCCAGTATTAAGGCTTGCTGGCACTAAAAATCCATTAGAATTATTTCGAACTGCAATTTAATCCTTGATTTATCCATTATAAGGTCCTTTATCAGCGTTTAATACTAGCTCACTGGCTATATTCAGTCGATTTAATTGCTCATAAAGTACCAAGGAACAGAGAATTGTTCCGGGACAACGGCTCCAAATAAAAAGGAACTGGAATAAACCATTTATAGATTTTTCGGATTTCCGGTTGCCATTAAACAAACGAAAATGAAAATTATCGCAGGAAATAAAGGCCAAATGCATCTCTACAATTTTGCTAAAGGGGTTTGTAAAGTGTTATAGGATACAATGCGTCTCAAAAATGTCACGCCTTTTACTTTTTGATATAAGCATTTTTGAGTCACAATATATTTATAAACTGATCAAAATAAGTTAAGGATATTGTGATTTATCTGAGAAAAAAAGGTGCAGGAAAAAAGTTGACATACGTCCCTGTTCCCTCATCATGTCTAGAAATAAAATACATTTAGTCAACTTAAAAATGTTTAGTATCAGAATTTAACTATATGTTTTTCTAATACGTAACAAAGCAGAAAATATTTTTGAAAATTTAAAATTATTTAGAAGCGAGTAATGCTGCTTCTGTTGTCGATAACTGCTTGGACTCGCCAAGACATACTTAGAATTAAGCGATTTAACTCATCGTGGTCCAAGACATCCCATAAATCCGGAAGAACTTGCCTTAGTGTCCTTACGATACGAAGATGCCCATGACGACCAATTTCTGCTTTTCCAAGCATGTCCCAGACTTGTTCAATACAGTTTAGATCTGGAAAAAGTGGAGGTAACGACAAATGATCAATTTCATCGAATACTAGCGGTTGTAAAACTACCCTAGCTCTATGTGGACGAGCGTTATTATCTAGAAATCTGAAATTGGGTCCCAACATATTTTTTTTATTGGCACTTTTCCTTTAAGATAATTTTTAATGTGTATAAAAAAAGATTAGGGAACATAAACAAGCCCTTTTTTTTCTTTTGGGATATTTTTTCTCAGAGAATCCACAATATCCTTCACTTATTTTGATCAGTTTATATATATATATATATATATATATATATATATATATATATATATATATATATATATATATATATATATATATATATATATACAGGGTGTTATGGAAATCATTTAATATATTGGAATGGGTGACTCCTGGGGTAGTCTACAGACATATCCAATACTTTTTTTCTCTTAAATCGAACATTTTTAAAATTTTCAACAATACCCTAAAATCCGTCAATATTCGACGCACCTGGCTGAACGTACACAAGGCGCTTGACGGAAATTTGCGCGCGAAAAACTTTAAACAATTGAATTTTTTGAAACGTTGCCAGACATTTCTGTTTTTAAGCGTAATTTAAGACAAGTTAAAAAAAATTTGAACCTTTCCTAAGAAAAAACAAAAAAAAAATAGTAAAAAGGCACTGTGAAATCAGTCCTTTTTGTCAGTAGCCTTAGTTTTAAGTAATATTTAAGACACCCTATATTACATTATTAATGATATAAGTTATTCCTACTAGCTTAAACTTTCTGCCAAGGAAAAGTTAAAAATCAAAACGAAAATACTAATTGGGCACAACTACATAGTACTTACTTCAAAAGTATAACCAGATCCGCTAAATTAGTTTTGCTCCGGCAAACGTTACCATAATACGTAAATATTATTAGTGTTTTAAATTAAATTTAGTTTTCAACCCTATTACGCTACTCACTCAAAGAAACTAGATAAAACTGATCAAAATATTGGTTAACAACGGATCGACGAAGACCATTTTCTAGGTAGTGAAAAGAAATTACATTATTTAAAACTTTAAACGAAAAAAAATTTAAAACATTCATTGTGTGGCTTGTGTGCTGTTGAAAAACTTAAATAAATATGGCGCACGGGCACGGCTCTTTGATGACATTAAGAAATCCTTCTGTTTCGATCTCCCTTCCCTTCATCATGAAACATGATCATGTCTCTTTGTCACTTCCAGTACTTGATAAAGTAGGTGGCCCTGATTTGGCGCGAAAATTTAAAATAGAACGCGTGTTTGTATTATTGCCTTTGAAACACTAGAGTTAAATGCTAAGCCCATATATCGAAAAAGAGGAAAAAGGCGTCATCGATTTTAAGAAAGGAAGAAGAATTAACCATTAACCATACTTTTTCGTTTGATTCCGATTGTCGTGTTTATTTTCTAAACAGTTATAGATTATTACCATGATATACGAGGATTATTAGTATTATTACTAAAAATTATGCAGTGAATATCCAAAACAGAAGGTGTGTTAATTTCGTGGAAGGGGAAGTTGAGGCACTCGTGGAGTTTGTCGAAAAATACAAAGAAATTTTAGAGAACAAGAGAGCTGATGCTGTTACGGCCAAAGAAAAAGATAAGATGTGGGAGCAGATAGCTGCCGAATGGGTAGCTGAGGGCTATGTGGAACGCACAAGTAAGCAGCTACGGGAAAAATGGAAAAACTACAAGAAGGAAGTTAAAAAAAAATTCTTAAGAAAAGCAAGAGACATATAGGACTTGCGGTGGATATTGACTTTCAGTTATTTTTTTCCTACTCATTAGTGCCATTATAAGTCATTTTTATAGTGCGTTTATTATAAGAGTGGTCTTCATAAAAGTACACATCTAGTATAAAATAGTTACAATTTTACATTTAATTTTAGAAACACCTACACCTATCATTTCATGCTTCTTATTAAACTAGATCACCATACACTGGCAACAGTATGCTACATATGACGTCACTTCGAGGGAAAATCCTAAATTGACTAGACGCTTGCACCCCTTGTACCTACATAAGTACAGGTCAGTTTCTGGTCGGGTAGTGTATTGGGTTGACGTTTATTAAAATATTACAGGTCATTTTATTGTCGGGTAGTATGTTGAGTTGACGTTTATTAAAATATTATTGTCATATTTCATTTGCCCAGGTAAGCCCTAGTCAATTTAAAATTTTCCCTCGAAGTGACGTCATAACGTAGCATACCGTTGTAAGTGTATTGTGAACTAGATATAATGGCTAGTAAAACCTAGGTCACGACCAGTGGCGTATGGTGAAATTTCAAAGTTGTATATCTCTGTTCCTAATTCCTAGAGGTTTTAATAGTGTGCCCACTGGGAAGGTTCTGGTAAACTCAAGCAAAAATTCAACTTTTTTTTCGCAAATTCAAAACGTTTTTTTTTTCTTTACAAAAACATTCCCAGTGGGCTCACTATTAAAACCAATAAAAATTGGGACCGGTCCTGAACGTAGGAAGAGAGATATACAACTTTGAAATTTCACCATATGCCACTGGTCACTACCATCACTATAGTTGTGCCCTTAAACAAATTTATATACGGGGTGCCCATTTTAAGTTTTAACCACTAGTGTATAGTTGGAAGCTCTCCACTTTTCATTTTGCCCCCCCCCCCCTCTTTGATGGCGCCCCTTGTTTGCATTATTTTATATATTTTTAGCATTTTTGCAACAATTCTTCCAAAATTTTCATCTGCGGCGCATATTTCTGTAATCTTATTTTTCTGCTTTCAATTTATAATTTTTTTTATCAATACGATCACTTTTTGCTGCCCCCATTATAGCCTGCCCCCCCCCCCCTAGAAGATGGCCACGCTACTGAAAAATATACCTACTCCATAATGATATCAGTTCAAATAAACACCCTGGCCCGGTATATATGTATCTTATTTTATATAGGTACCTACTATTATTTTTTAATTTGTTTACTGTCCTTAATAATAATCTACTTATACATATAATAAAAACTGTCTTATGTAAATAAATACTGTATATTTTTTTCTGTGTACCTGCCTGTAGCTTCAGTCTTAGGAAAGTAAATTCAAATTGGATATACTGTGTACGTGGTAATATGTACAGGGATATCCAAATAAAAGTGAACAGGCCTTATAACTTTTTTATTTTTAAAAATGAGAAAAAATGTTAAATATGAAAGCTTTGGGGATTTTTATGGATCAATCATTCATATATCTTATCAGCAAAACAATTGAGTATCGAATAAAAGAAATATAGTATAAAACATCGATTTTCTCGCTTATTTTAAATTGGATGGTATGATTTTTATCATATTTTTGGATTTTTTTATTCGATGCTCGATTATTTTGCTGATAAGATATATGTATAAAGCTAAAAATCCCCAAAGCTTTCATATTTGACATTTTTTTCCATCTTTAAAAATAAAAAAGTTATAAGGCCTGTTCACTTTTATTTGGATATCTCTATACAATCGTGGTTTAAAACAGTTTAATTTTCTATTCAAATTCAAATTCATTTATTCATGCTATTACAAATAAATTGTTTACACACGTCAATTACAGATAAAATAATTTTCATATTTAGACAATAATAAAAACATTCCTGACAATACAATGCATTCAAATTTATAATTCGAAATGAACACAATAATACAAACACATTAAAAAATCTAAATAAAAATATTAAAATATATTAAAACTATAATCTAAGTACTGTTTTGTGATGTAAAAAGCATGTTTTATTAGGAACTGTTTCACCTTCATTTTAAACTGCTGAGTAGAGAGCTCTTTAACATTTTGGGGTAACTTATTAAACAGTTTTATTGCATAATATTCTGGTCGAGCCTGACATTTACCCAACCTGCAGTGTTGTGGAACGTAGTTGGTCTTATTCCTAGTGTCATGGTCATGTATGTCTTGGTAAGACAGTAGGTCGTCCTTGTCTTTGATGTAGAGCAAACTTTGCAGGATGTAAGCCGAAGGAAGGGTAAGAACTCCCAACTGAACAAAGGCATTCCCACACTCCTCTCTGTACCCTAGGCCAGCCATGATTCTGACTGCCTTTCGCTGGAGACCAAAGACTCTTGTGCATGAGGTGACCGTCCCCATGCGATAATGTCATATGTCATAACACTATGGAAAATTCCATGATATGCTGTTCTCAGGGTATTTATTGAAACACATTCACTCAAATTTTGTAAAACAAATACACTACTTCCAAGTCTTTTACAAACATTAGCTACATGAACATCCCATTTCAGCTTCCTATCTAGGTATAGCCCTAGAAACTTGACAGATGCAGCTATTCCACCACCACGTGACTGACTTCGGGATGTAGATGCGCTGACAACATAATCCAGCAGGCGCAGCCTATCTATTTCTTCCTGTTCCAGCCAATGTTCTGTTAAACATAAGACTCCCAGGTCACAATCAGCAGTGGCAGCCTCGAGCTCGTGAAGCTTGTTTCTCACAGAGCGGACATTGTAATGTAGCAGTTTTATACATGACGATTTGCTACCACCAGGCTTCGCCCCTGTTGAGGTCCTAACTTTATTAGGTTTAAACAACTGTTTACTTGAATACCAACTGGTTAAACATTTTCGTCAAGAATGACAGACTTTTTATCCTTGGGCACACCAATTTAAAAAAGAACTATATTTCTGCTTCCACTTTGTTTTTATCCGTTCGCATTCACAGTCGATGTTATAATTTAATTTTAGGTATTTTCCAATGTCCTCAGGTTTTGTGTCATTAGACAGTCGTGATACAAATAACCAAGAATAGCTACCTGATGAAGCGGCTTTCAAAGTGGTTGCATCCTTTTTTTTGCCTTCGATTGAGTTTGGTCTCAGTTTTGGATCCACTTGTTTCTTTTATTTTTTACTGTAAGCTTCTGTTTGTTTTGAAAGCATAGAAAAATATTGAAGGAGTTGAAAGTAGGGTTAGTCACTGTCATTTTCTTCTTTTTTCTTGGGATGGCTTGCAGTCACGCTAGACTGTCTTTGGCTGGATGCCGGACAGGCAAGAGGCCATAGGAATCCTCGAACAGAACAGAACACGCTAGACTGTTGTTGTGGTCCTACTGTGCCAAGTCGTTTTGTTCGATGCCAATTTCTGATTCTTTTGTTTCTTTCGCAGCTAATTTCACGGAATTTTTGGTTTTACGGCTTTTTTTATTAGGTTAGAAATTTACGAAATTTTCTATATTCTTTTCCAAGTAAGCATTTTTTTCTTTAAGAAGTTTATTGTTTTCTTGAAGAATTTCATTTTTACTCTTTAGTTCGTCCACTAAAGCCTTTAAATACATAATTTCGATATACTTCTCTGGTTTGGGAATGTCATCACTGTTTACATTCCTTACACATTAATCGAGTTTTGTAACTTATTATTATAAGTATATTAAGTATATTAACTTTATTATCTAGTGAAAAAGAATGTTTCCAGTGCTATAAGGATAACACTGGACATTTGTGGCTGTTATTTAGTGAAGAAGAAAGTTTCCACTTCCAGTGCTAATAAGTACGTTTAGTTGAAGATTATTATTTTACACTTCATTTGAAGAGCAGTTCTCTGTATTGTTTTGTGTTGTAATATTTTAGCTTTTTGAAATTAGTGTTACTAGGAGTTCTTTCTTTAAAGGTAACAAAAATATTAGGTTTTCAAACTTGATTCATAGAAATATGGTAAAAAAATTTGGCAACGCCTGACTTCGAAACAAAGAAATTTGTTTCTGTAACTGACATTTCTTGCTGTTTTTTATATGGCCATGTATTTATGACAGTGGCGCGCAGGTACTAAAATTTTTTTTTTCGAGGGCCGATATTTACCTTTTTTTATAGTGAAACACCATTTATGAATATTTTTATTCAATCTGAATTCATATCAGGAGTTACCCATTCCAATATATTAAATGATTTCCATAACACCCTGTATATATATATATATATATATATATATATATATATATATATATATATATATATATATATATATATATATATATATTATATAATATGTATATATTGATGGGAGTACATCCGTTCGTTTGTTAAATTCCTATTGGAATCTGGCAGACGTTTCGCCAAGGTCTCACTTGTCATTATCAATGCTTACTCGTTGCTGTCAAGTCGTAAACTGATGAATCTTTGTCGTGACTCTCAGTATTTATGACCTGAGTCGGAGGTTGTAGCGGTTCTGGTTGGCTGGCGTCGGCTCCGCCCTCTCAGTCGTTGCTTCGTTGGCTGTTTGTTGTGGTGTGGTTGCGAGCTGATGCGCTTCGGCTTGCCGTTTTACTATTGTCTTCCATGTACTGGACAAATGCAGAGCGTCGTCCCTTTTATTTAGATGACCGATCATTTCTATTTCAATGGCTTTTTGTATTATTCTAGTTTTGTAGTTTTCGACGTTTGCTAGTTGTCTGCAGCTGTCAAAGTACATTTTGAGTCCTGTTTGATGCTGATGTTGAAACAGGGCCGATGTAGTTTGTTTGTGTTCGATAGCCAGTTTGTGTTCTTCTTACCTGGCTGCAATTCGTCTGTTGTTTTGTCCGACGTACATTTTATTGCAGGTACCGAGAGTCACAATGAAGATTCATCAGTTTACGACTTGACAGCAACGAGTAAGAATTGATAATGGCAAATGAGACCTGGGCGAAACGTCTGCACAGGGTGTTTCAAACTTAAGCCCAAAATACAATATTTTCTTTCCCCTCGTATATTGTTTTTTTTCTTCTCAATTCGAAAGAGTTATAAACGGAAACAATTTATCTATAAATGGCCTAAAAAATTAATAAAATCCGTCCAGAAGAAAAAAAAATTATGAAATATTTAAATTTTTCTAAATTTTAAGGCGCCCATTCTTTGTGTGGTCAGTGTAGCGTATTAAATTGAATTTGTGTCGAGTGCCAAGTAGGTATAGCCGAAGAACGTGTTTTTAAAAATTTCCAAAAAAAAAAATATTTTTTATGAAAATTTACGAAAATTTTTCTTGCATTAATTTTGTAGTAAGGGATATTTTAATAAATGTAAAATAGTAAAGATATACAATTTCTAGAATAGTTTTAACATCCTATATCGATTTATTTTCTAGTAAAAACATCTTGAATACGAAATAAGGCTTTCTTTGTCATTTCCCTACTCAGCCTCGTCCGGAATAGCTTTTGGGACGCCAGCGGAAACGTTTTTTAGTTTTCCGGCGATTTGAATGTCTTTATAAGTAAGATTAATTAGTCTTTAGAAATTTATAAATCACTATCTGAAAGTAAAAACCCAAAAATCTTTTCGGGACAGATTGAACAAAAAAGTGCATCTCGTACGTTAACAAATTATGCGATATCTGGTTGGTTTGAAATTTTACATATTATTTATCATTGGACAGAATCTAGTTGCGACCCGTTAGAACGTTTACCGAGTCTGCTGCAGGGTACGTCCTAAGAATAGGCGAGATATATAAATAAAACATATAAATTATATTATCAGTGATACTAATATAATTATTACAAATAAGATGAGCTCACCTTATTTCATTTTCTTAAACTTTAATTCAAGATGGTGCCTTTTTTGCAGCAAACTTTTCAATCGCTTTTGTTTATTAAATGCAGCGTGTAGTGAAATTCACTGCATATATTGAAACAGGTAAATCCTGATATGAATTCAGATTGAAGAAAAATAATCATAAATGGCGGATCGCAATACTAAGCTAGTAATTGCCCCTCAAACTTTCTCTAACCAACGGTACTCCCCACTGGCAAGAAACATGATACCGAATCAGTTGCAAATTTGATCAATTCAGTTTCTATGTAACAAGTCAGTATAAGATATGATGCTATTGTTACCTTTGTAGTAAAATTCCTTTAAAATACACTCCTTTCGAAAATGTTTAAGACTAACAAATACCAATATAGGAGACAACACTGATAATACAGTACAGCCATTAATTTAATGCAAGATACCAAGGCTTGACTAATAATAATTAATACTCACAAAAGTTCCATTGAACACAATATTTTAAAGATTCCACAGTATTTTGTCACTATCCGCATCATTACAAACTGAAAACTAATGTCTTTGTTACCTTTGAAGTAAAATCTCTGTATCTCGGTGTTTTTAGCACTATTGAAAAACTGAAAACTGAAATTTATGTATTTTTTAAAAAGCACAACTTATTTCAAAATCTTTGATAGCCTTATAAATTCATTTAGCAAACGAGGTGAAAACCAAAAACTAAAACTAAAATTTAGAGTGGTATTAAAATACCACTCTAAATTTTATCGTATATGGGTTAAATTAAAAATTTTGAAAAATGTGTAAGAACAAAAGTTGTTCCTTATAAAACCAGTGGTTCAACAGGAAATAAACAATTAAGTTGTTTATATCAATTGACCGCGCTAGAATTTTTCAATCGTGATAATTTTTGTTCAATCTGTACCTAATTTTCAATGCTCATGATGTTGTTCAGATTTTTCTGAGCAATCCTTTTGGTGATAAGAGTGGGGGGCACAAATTTTTAAGCGTTTTTCCCGAAAAATGTCAAAGAAATGCATTAAAAAAATTCATCATATATCGTTGAATTCGTGCTTCAATAAACTTAACAATAAACCCTTAAAACACGATGCCCTTAACATTTTTTTTCTATATAGTAAATTTCATAACACTCTGTATACTGAAACCATAAAATACTTTTAGAATAGCTTTTAAAAAATTTCATTGTCTAATAAAAAGAATTATACACTAATTACACTTTAATCAAGAAACTAACTCTATGCAAACATTTCCATTAACATCATGGATAAACGATTCCGGATATTTATAGTGAGTATAAGCAACTTAATGTACACTGGACGATAAGTTCTCGAATTAAGCTTTTTCTCCTTTGACAGGCATGTAAATAACTGTTGTAAACAATACAACCCATGACGTGCCTGTCAAGAATTTCGAGCAAAAAGATAATAGGATTGAATTTAAGAACTTGGCACAAAACAGCGATGCGTGGTTTAGATAATATTATCAAGGGCTGCTCTCATTATTAGTGTATTTGTATAAATCACTACAAATAAAACCTTTAAAAATATATTCTTTTTTATATTGCCTCCCCTGAGAAAAAAGTCTGTGGGCGCTCATGGCGGCTCTTTAAATTGGAATAAATTATACTGAAGAGTAAAAAATATGTGTTATAACCCCTTGAGAAAAAATATTACAATATACAAAAACACTCCATAACAGACTAACTTTTAAATTTTTTTTTCTTAAAGTCAACTACAAAGCAGAAAAATCCAATTTTGTACAACATTTAAAATTTGTAAACGTAATTTTTTCCCGAAAAATAAAACATTCATAAAACCGGTAATAAAAGCACACAAAAAGACGAAAAGGGTGCCGTTTATTACTTAACAACTCCTTTAAGGCCTTTTTTTCCTTGAATGCGTTAGTGGGATCAACAGACCCTCGAAAGATTTTTCTTCCCGTGAAAAAAGGGAAATATATTATTTATACGTCACCTACGTATCTTCTTATATAATGTCAAATGGAAAACTTCGGAATATAAAAAGCGTATTTATGTGCGATTTTGTTATAATGTACTTGTTTCTGGTACAGTTTTGCGGCCATAAAGTGACTCATTATTGCACTAGTACAGGGAATATTATTATATTAGATAGCTATTTTATCTTAAAGTGTATATTTTGAATTCTGTCGCAAGAGGGTGGCCAAGTGACGTGGTATTAATGACATGCCCGTTTGATTCTGGTCTGGGGGGGGGGGGGTTCTTTTGTTCCCGCCGCGCCGTTGCATCGAGGCTACAATTGTTTGAGCCACAGAACTTAACTTCGTTGACATTCATTCGGTTTTATTCTGGTTAATTCGATATTTCATAAACGGGATTATAGCACGCAAAAAGGCGCACAGCCGGTGAGTCCAGGCCCCAGCAATCCATTGTTTTATTCCGCGGTCTGTGCCGCGGTGTTGTGGGCGGTTTGCGTTTATATTCGTTTCGCGGCATTTTTGGTGCTTCCGTGTGTGGAAAATAGCAAATAGCGTCCAAAACGTTTTAAAAAGTGATTTTTGAGGCTTTCGTTGGCTGACGAAAATAAGATTAAATCCCTTGAAAGACCTACCCCTGATTTCAATCTTTCTCGATCGAATAAAACAGCAAATCGTTGCTTTACAAGACATTCCTCCAAAGAGGTGTATAAAAAAAACCAGTGGATATACGGTTGTGAAACTTTTCATGCTTATTGTTTTTTTCAGATGGTATGGATAAAACCTAGACAAATGTACACAGATTTGAAACTTTTACAGCAAAAGATTAAGATACACGAAGTTTATCGCCTCTCAATTAAATTCCCCATATCGTCAAAGTAATCAACAAAGACAACAAACAAGTGGATAGAGATAAATATGATCCAGTAAACGCATGTGCGGCAATTAAAGACTAACACCAATGAACCCACCCCTATGCTTTAAGCCACGAGCCGCCACTGTGTTATAGGTCCATTTCTTCATGAAAATGTCGATGGTGAAACGCTTAATGTTAATGGCGAAGGCTACCGCAATCTGCTATGAAACTTTTTATGGCTAAAATTAGACAAAATGCACCTTAACAATATGTTTTTTCAACAAGATGGATTGGATCTGTTACGGACATGTTTTTCTGACCGCGTCATTTTCGAAATGGTGGTATTCAGTGGCCTGCAAGAGCATGCGATCTAACCTCACTCGATTTTTCTAATAATTCTACTCAAATAATGACCATTGGTAGAAACAGTCGAGCGGGACATTTCGAGAATATTATTTTTAAAACCTGACTGCCATGTCTCTAGTTTTCGATAAAATAAACAAACATGTTATTTTTTAAAAAATTTTGGTTTTATTTAAAAAGTAATTCCTATTCTGTCTGTTGCTGGTACATAGTAATAGAACCGCCGAACTTTCATTTGATAATATGGCTATTTTAAACTAGAGTAACATAAACAAAATTTAACTTTTTTTCAATGGTTCATTCTGTATGTAGAGTATCTTATTCATTTTACACATATCACAAATCACCTGTATCGATTTGTGCCCGAAAAGAAAAACACCCTTTTAAACAGCAACAAAAAACACCCAAAAGGATGAAAAGGTGTCCGTTTATTGCTTTATAACTCTTTAAAAACCCACTTTTTTTCTGAATGCGTCGGCGGGATTAACGAACCTTCTAAAGATTTCCCTTTTCCTGAAAACGAAAGGGAATAGATTATGCACACACGTCACCTACGTATCTTCGTTAATGCGGGGCGAGTGAACGACGCCAGATAAAAGACGGGTTTTCGTCAGAATGTCGACAACTTTCAATTTGGTAAAACGAGTTTAAATCTGTAGAAAATGCAATAATTTATAGGTTAATATTCAATAAGGAAAATTAATTAGTTCAAGTTTTTGATAGGTATTCTGTTCCATTCTTGAATTTCAGCTTGTACCAGCTCCTTCATGGCTCTTGGCTGCTGAATGCGATGTTCACTAGGATTTTGATCGAGAGAATTGGGTCTGTTTAAAGGAGAATTAAGTCCTGGTTGTCTCCACACCCGAATACGCCTATTAATAAAGATATCCTGGTCTCATCTGAGAACAGTACGTGATTCCAGTGATCATCGTTATGTTGACGTTGGTCAAGAGTCCATCTTGCACACAAAGAAGCCTTCTGTTCCTCAATCCATTGACAGAAATTTGTCGACGCAATGTAGCAAGTGATATACGCACACCCGTTTCATTTTGTTACAGTTATGAGACGATTTTGATGTTTATTTGTAACCCGAGGCCATCATCTGTGCCGATCAGTCACAGAATTCGTTTCTAAGTAACGGTTTCAGATCTTAAAAACATCACTGATTAACGCTCAGCCGATTCGCTATATCAGTTTGGGGAACACCCTCTTCCAAGAAAGTCACAATTCTGTCTTTATCGAACTGAGAAATAACGCGCCTCTGCACATTGAAACACAATTTGACTTCTACTTTAACGTACTGATGTAAACTATTTTAAATTCATTTGTGACTAATTTAAAAACAAATGTTTTAGCTGTTTATAAATAGAAAGAGTGGAAAAACTTCAACAGACACGGATATACTGCGAGAATTTACACATACAATAGTTATTTATGATATAAGTGTTAAAAGTACAATTTTACGGCACGAATTTGAAAGTTTGCAGAATGAGCGAAGCGAATTCTGCAATTCAAATGAGTGCCTTAAAAGTACTTTTAACACAAACATCATACAAAATTTTTTCTACAAACGCCAATAAAAAACAAAAACACAATTACAATTTTTAGAAAGTTTAACATATTGGAAACACATAGTTTTAAGTAGCATCGTAGATATAATATAAAATTATTAAGTTGACATTTATCAAAAAAAACCAACAACCATTGTTGGCGTCGTAGTTGCCATAGTATTACTTTTAACACTAGTGCTATAAAGTACTTTTAACACTAGTGCCATAAAGTGACATTTTTAAGGCATCTGCGGCGTGTTAAAAAATGCATTTTTAACACGTTTGTAGAAAAAGTTTTTTGTGGGTTTGACACATAGGAACATTGACGGTCGGATCTCGGACTAGCCGAGTTGAATAGCGTCTCATAATTTATTAACGCATGACACTCCTTTGCTTCTACCTATTGTTGTAAGAGGCGCAACTCTTATCTTTGTGAGAAGGGTAAAATTTAAACATAATTGAAGAAATATTTGTGAAAATATGTGCATGCGGCACTAAAGCAAAGAATTTGTAAAAGGGATGTTTTGACGAGGGTTTACCAGCGTTAAAATATTTAATGTACACTGTACATTTTGGCTCCTAGAATATTTTGTTTTATACGTATATATTTTGGAAGCAGGTCAAGCATGAATAAACTTCGTGCTTGAAGAGTTTTGAATAAAATATCAACATCGTATTCGCAAAAAGAACATATCGCTAGTCAACTATATCGGTATCTCTACATAGGGTGATATGAAAATGGTTTAATATATTGGACACATTTTTTTTAAATTTTAAAAATACTCTAAACCACCTCGTATTCGACCCTGTCAGCCGCGGCGCTTCCAACCTTAACTTGACAAGTATTAAATGTATAAAATTTAAAGTACTTACTGATAATCAACGCCTAGACTACACCTCTGGTGCTAGGAACATCAGATTTGGAACATATTATATTATTTTATATCCCTCTTATTTAGAGTAGTAAAAAAGGATAAGTAAAACATTTTTTTTTAGTTAGATTATCCAAATAATTTTCTTCAAAATAATAGTTTTGGGTTTGTACTGACTTTCTTAAACCATTCATGCAATAAACTACATGATTGATTGTTCGTTAATAATACGAATATCAGTTACACTGCATACTCTAACTGTCGAGTAATATATAATTTTCTATAGATATCCATATGAGAAATATGAGAAATTAGGATTATATCCCATGAATGTCGTGTTTATCTAATAATTGTTATTCCTATCGAGCGTTGGTTGTCATATTACTAACAGCTGCATAATTTGTGGCGTCATTATGGGATGGAAGGTTTACCTCCTCCAGCTAACGACCCTTTACAGCAACGGCACAACCGTAGTGTTAATGGTTTATTAATAATTAATAATTACTATAATTAAAAGTCCTATGGAGTTTCAGATCAACAGTACGCGGAAAACGTTCTCATAAGAAGACAAAATTATATTCTTGATGAAGCGTAACTGCGCTATATGACACCTGTGTTATGTGGGCTGCGTTACTGCACAAAAAAACTTTCATTGTCATATAGTTTGACAAGCCGCTTGAAAGCCGCAAAAAATGAGAAAAATATTTTGTTCGATCCAAAAACAACTAACCCAACCCGAGCAAACACAAAATGTCCGACATAATACTTAAGGTCAAACAAATTCACTCAAACAATTTCAAATCCCTTGACACCAGAAAGCCCTCCAAAGAAAACAACTGTTAAAGATACTATGATGAGTATCATTGACTATCTGCTTACCCCTTAAGAATCAAAAAAAAAAAGAAAAGTAAATTAATAAATAAAGTAAGACAGAAAAAACTGAGTGTTTTAGGTTAAGCAAGCTGTTGCTGAGCGCGTGCAAATTAGCCCTTAGCTCAGTTTGCCGGATGGGTTCATTTAGGCGCCACCATTTTTTCAAACCGACATAAACTGGAAGTCGCCTTGTGGGTCTAGGAACCTGCTCCACATACAACAATCCCATTAATTGATAGCAAAATAAATAAAGAAGGAGAAAATGAGCTGAACGAAACAACGCAAATACACTTAACCCTATATTTATATATAAAAAAAACTATGTGGATAATGATCTTCGGGGAGATACAGCCCAGCAAAAACTCCTTGAAAAAGTCGGTCCTTATTGAAGAAACACTGACAGCACTTCAGAGAATATTTATTCCCGTCCAAAGGTTTGGGGAAAAAAGTTCTTTGGGGAAAATTCTGGTCTCTCCCGGGAAAAACCCTCCTTGGAGGGTTTTAGATGTTAAGTCTGACAAGACAAATTTCAGGAAAGAAGGGCGGCCTGAAGCACGCTGGGCGTCCATACAGATGGCGTCACATCAACCAAGGCCTTAGATATCTACACTAGGCAGGTGAATTTCATCACGAGGATTAAAATATGCATCTTAGGCTAAATCCAACATATGCAATAAAATGCCATTCCTGAGCCGATGACCCCGTTGAGAGCCAAATCGAAAGTGACACGGCTAAACACCAGAATGACCGATGAACCTGAATGTCGATTTCCAGTCATGCTCGCAAAACGGTCACACAGAAGCTAAGCAGTTGAGGGAACAGAAACATCCACTTCCAACGGAAGGTCATAACGGTAATTACCCACATAAACCAAAAGTGGCGCCACTTTATACTGACAAGAACTGCTAACTTTCATTCAGTCAAAATCGCGACACCAAGTCGCGAGCGGCAGCAAAGTTCACAAACCTGCCGCATCAAAAATTTGCTCCGAAACTACTCGTATACTCCAAGCGCCGGCCTGTTCTACTCAATCGTCAAAGCGAACTAACAAACTCTGTGAAAACTGACATAACTCGACTGACGGTTCCCAAGATTACAAAAGGCTAGAAAAATAAAAATGTAAACAATATATTTTCCGGAAAGAAAAAGGTAGGTAAAACCGGTCAATTAGCGATAACTAGATTAAACGCAACCTTTCCTCTATAGTGAAAACTTGAAGCAAGACAACAAAATGAAGAAATTCAGGGTCAAGAAAAAGTAAGTAATAATAAGTAAATCAAATCATGGACCCCTACACTACAGGCTACTAAAGCCAAGGATACTTAGACGGTACAAGGCGATCAATTACATTAAAACTCCTGGGACCTAAATTGGAGACAAGGCAAAAAAACTTATACAGCGTAATCGTAGCATGGGTCACATCAGTACAACAAAGGTAGGAATTAAATAGGCATTAATAACAAGAGTAATCAGTGAAAATAGGCCAAGCACTGTGACAAAATTGAACTGTCACACCACTTAGACTTCAAGCCTAAGTACTAACGTACCGTGGGCGTCTGAAGAGAAGGACAATGTAATCTATTGACGCTGGATTTAAAGGATTGGTGGTTGGGAGGGGAATGGAAAACATCTACAGGCAATTTGTTCCATAATCTGAGGACCATAGGTATGAATGAGCAAGGGAAGTGGGTTGTTCTAGGCTTTTGTTGCTGGACAGTAAAGGGTCGCATACGTAAAGCGCCTCTTGTTGTTAGGAAAAGTCAAGAGGGGAATTATAGAATAGTTCTTCAGAGCAAAATCCGTGGAATTATCGGTAGAAAAGGGATAAAAAATCCTTAACAGCGCGGCGATGAGCGAGAGAAGGCAGTTTTCTTGTGAGAACTGTGCCATTGATGAGTCGAATGACTCTTTTAGATAGAATTAAGGATGTGAAGTGTGGAAGGTGATGCCGCTAACCAGATATGGGAAAAGTACTCTAGGTTAGGCTTTATATGGGAAACACAGAGAATGTGTAAGTTGAAAGGGGAGAAGTATTTTCTGGCCCGAAAGAGCATTTTAGCTGCCGATATGGCTATTGAAATTTAGTATTTGAGCCATCTGAGATCATGTTCGAAAGCGATGTCAACAAGCGCATTTGAATAAAATTATAGCTGGAAATAAACTATGATTGGGCCATCTATTTAAGGTTGCTTGCTGGTCTGCTCCAGTGGTACAAGTGGAAGATTGCCGCATAGAACAAAGAATTTGCATTGTTTTTTGTCTAGTGACATTAATATCAGTGGATGCCTCCACGTCCACCTATTCCTAGATCACAGACAATTATTTTAATAACAGGGTATAGATTATTTTCTGGTCCAATACATACATTTGCTATTTTAATTACTGAAACAGAAAGTCCTGCATGTATTTCGACCAGCCACACTGACAAAATAATAATACCGAAAGCTGACCATTTTTAATAATTTAGTTATTTTAATTAAAACAAGCTTTTATTCGATTTAATTAAAACAAAACATTTTGCAAACTAAAATTAAATAAATCATTGGAATTAGGCGGGTCATTAATCTTCAGTTAAATAAACATGCCACGAAGTGATACATGCATATTTATTATAAAATCCTTATCGGAATAGTGCCAAAATGGAAACTTTCCATGTGTATGAATAGATGAATTTAATATGGTTTTCGTTGGTTCATGCTGAGATAGAATTATTGATGTATAGAAATAATTATTATTTATATTATTATAAGCGAGAAAGAATGGTCGATGCGTCCCTTAGATATATAGGGTAACCTAGAAGTCTAGTTATTTTTGAGTAAAACTTTTTGATTATTTTTCTGTAATATTTTCAATCGTCTCTCTTCAACCCTCTAACCCCACCCACCTTAACTTTTTTTTTTCGAATGGCAACCTATATTAAATAGGTAAAAATATAACAATTAACTGGTTATACTTCCCCAGTTACTGTCGTAATTTTTTTTCACAGTATCTGGTACGTGTTGCACCATTTCGTTACATTGACGTAGAGATTTCGTTATAAATTTCGGTGTAGGTTTCTTCAGAAAATGCATACGCAAGTTTTTGCAAATATTCCTTGCTCTTATGAACCTCTTCCATGGATATGCCCATCTTTTGATTTGATACTTCTCTATTAAATATTTGAAAAACATGGATTAAACATAACACCAGTTTCGCATTCGGGGGGAAGATTTCCGAAAAAGCCTTTCTTTCTGTTCTATTTTTATCAGACATGACTACCTCCACTTTTTCCGATTTTCGGTATTTAAATGTTTCACTAAACAAATTGTGGACTCTTCATCCTCGTCCGCCAACAAGCAAATAGCCACAATCTCACTCAGGCCGCTTCCATCTTCTACCATTATTATGTAAGTCGCGAACCTTACATCAACCAGGTAATAGGTACCAACAACAAAAATATAATCTCTGGAAAACATACTATGCACTTTTTCATGCTGCCATCTTGGAAAAATAAACCCTTGAAAAGCCCATTTTGATGAACTAAAATCGCAATATCACTACAATCAATGGTATGAATTTCTTCCAGGATCTTCAGGGGTTCTTGAGTAGTAAGTTTGATATTTTCTGGCAAATCTAGCCTCTGTTTTGCTAGAGAATTGAAATAAGCTTTGGATGAAGTATGATTGTCATTTTGTGCAAGCTCCAGGATGCACTACACTCAGTTACTTTCAGGAAAACGCCTGGCAGCCTTGCTTATACGTGGAACACTACCTTGTTGAAGTTTCATTTTTTATCTTGAATGGTCTTCCACTTTTAACAATGGCTAACCGCAGATAATGGTATTTCGGAGCCGGATTAATCTCCAGAACAGTATTAGGATTTCGTTGTGTTTGATTGTCAATTGTTCTGGTATCACGCAACCAAAACTCATTGTTAGTGGTTTTCCTGTCACAGTCTTCTAAAACACAATTAAAATGTTCATATAAAGAAAATTTATCACCTACTTTTATATTTTGTAGTTTTTTCGGCCTAAAAAAATTCAAAACAATTACTTGCCATTTTCTGATCCTCACCAGTTTCAGTGGAGTTGTGAAGCTCCGGGTCCCCTACAACCTTCGAAAATTTACATCGATTTAATTCACATTTGCGACCTGTACCCGATTTCAACGGAAATCGCGGAAATTTCGACTTTGTCGTTTAATAGCTCCGAAACGAAACATCCTGTATAACTGAATTTTTTACGGAAGTAGTTGAACTATTCCTCTATCAACCCAAAAAATTCGGTTTCTCTCCCTCTGACTATTTCCGAGAAAATCAAACCTGTTCGACTTTAGGTTAAGCTTTACGTTATCATGTAGATTTTTGCTGATCTCCTGACGTTACTTTTCACTAAGGACAAATGGCTGCTTTTTAAATTGTAATAAATTATACCGAAAAATAAACATTTTTTGTAGCTAAATTATCCTAGTAATTTTCTTCAAAATATTTTTTTTTTGGGTTTGTAATGACTTCCTAAACGATTTATACAATAAAAAAATTTGCATATTCCTTATTATTCCTCCTGTGTGTGAATTCAGGGGGATATGTTTAAGGAAAAAATAGCACATTTCATCCACAAAAAAGGTACTTTTATCGTGATAAAATAGTAGGGGAGACCGGTGACAATTGTAACCCGTGTCAATTGTAACATTCAGTATACCTCCGCCCTCTGCAGGATTATCGCAAACCATGTTCAACGGTTGCTGGCAGATCTTTCTTTAGGGTGTTAGTTGCTTTAAGAATTCTGATGAATACTGTTGTTACGATCTCAAACGTGACTTTCAACACGAAAAGTAAGTATTTATTTTTATTTTCTTTTGCAAATAATTTCTCAACCATATTTTCAGTATATATTTAAATTATACCACTGAAATACGGATTAAATTGGCTATATAATCTTATAATAAGAACGCTTTAGGTATTAGATTACATAGTTTAATAACGTAAACAAATCATACGTGCCATTTGGTGTCAATTGTAACATAAATAAAGGTGACAATTGTAACATGTTACAAGTGAAACCAATGTAAAAAGTGTGCATAATCATAATGTATTTCTTTATAAAACGCTTTACAATATGAAGCCAAACATTTTTGGAGACCTCATGCCGTGCATACGGAAGAAAAAATACTCGTATATTAACTTAAAATTAATAATCTGTAAATTTTTTCCATTAAAGTCTCAAAGTTAAAAATTTTGAGTTAAAAGTCTTCTTCCGCATGCACGATATACTTAACTCAGGTAAAAAGTGCGGTCTTTTAGAAATGTTAACATACCCACGTTTCTTATCTAACTTTTTTCATTTTAAAAGAATATTTTACTTTGCATTTGTATATTTTCAAATATTGTTATTTATATTTTAATAGGAGTTACTAATACAGATTGTTACGAATTTGTCGTTTTTCTTTTGGTATATTTTTGTCGACTTTAACAATAGAAAAAACTACTTTTTTATTTGGGCAACTCTTTATTTCTTTATTTTTTAATGTTATTATTTGTATTCTAATATAATACCTATTTAAAGTAAAATATATGTTTGTACGTACTGTTACTACTGACGCCTGTGTCCGTTACAATTGCCACCAGTCGGGTGTCAGTTGAAACAGTTGTCATTGACTTGAATTATATGTTCTAAACAAGAAACTAGATATTTTTTCTACATTCTGAATTTATTAGGTTAGTAATATTGGTTTCTTGACCGTTTTTGATTAAATAGTTTTATTGTACTTCTTGGGCTTTCGGTCAGTTTAAATTAAAGTCTTGAAATGGTTTTGACGTTTCGGTTTATTTCATCTCTAAACCATCATCAGAATCCTAATAACAAAGGTGTAATAGTAATATATTTTTCTATGTAAGATTTATATAAACAAGAGATATATCAATTATAACTCCAACATTCCAGAAAAATACAAGAAAAGTGTTGTAAATTCACTAGTTGACAGAGCTATTAAACTATCTGATAATAAACACAGACCAAAAAACTTAAAAAAAGTACGAAATATCTTACAAAACAATAACTACCCTAAAAAGTTCTATGAACCAATCATAAAAGCAAAAATAAACAAAATATACAACCCACAGAAAAATAACCCCAAAAATATGAATGAAAACCATTACGTATCTACTCCATACATAAAAGAAATAAACCAGAAAATTAAAAAAGTACTTCACCCACATAAAATCAAAATAGCAGAAAAACCAATTAATAATTCAAGAAAACTATTCACAAATCTAAAACCAAATATTCCAAAAACAAACCAGTCTCAACTCATTTACAAAATAAATTGCCTTGATTGCCCAAAAACCTATATTGGGCAAACAAAGCAATATCTTAAAAACAGAATTAAGGAACATCAAAACAGTATTAGAAATGTTAGTCACAGTTCAACAGCTCTATCAAATCATTCACTAGAATATTTACACAACTATAATTTTAATAACGTAGAAATCTTAGATTATGAATCAAACTACAAAAAACGAAACATAAAGGAAATGATACATATTAAAAAAACCCATAACACCCTAAACTATAGAACAGATACGGATAATTTAAGTACCATTTACAACAACCTTATCATAAAAAAGTAAAACGAAAATAAAAGCAAAATTTTTGTGTCCCTACCCTTAAACATCTGGAATAATAAAACCAAAGCTCTTTACTGTAAACATCCACAAATCAGTCTAGTTTAAAACCCTGTTGCAATAAGTCATTTTGTTAAAATGTAGTGTTTAAGTGAAATCAATTTAAAAGGTATGTCATATTCTACTATCTCTTGTTTATATAAATCTTACATAGAAAAATATATTACTATTACACCTTTGTTATTAGGATTCTGATGATGGTTTAGAGATGAAATAAACCGAAACATCAAAACCATTTCAAGACTTTAATTCAAACTGACCGAAAGCCCAAGAAGTACAATGAAACTATTTATTAGGTTACTTACAAAGCTCGGGGACATCCTCAAAAAAATCAATAAATTCTAACTGACAGGTAAGGTTGTAAAAAATCACATGTGTTTTTTGTTACAATTGTCACCGGTCTCCCCTATACTACAGCTTAAATGCAGCGATTAAATGCCATACTTCGATTTATGACAAACGCAATATTCCACCGGAAACACGGACT
The DNA here is from genome assembly GCA_963971165.1 of Philopedon plagiatum. Classification (NCBI taxonomy): domain Eukaryota; kingdom Metazoa; phylum Arthropoda; class Insecta; order Coleoptera; family Curculionidae; genus Philopedon; species Philopedon plagiatum. The sequence goes on along the minus strand of OZ020190.1, from coordinate 4,148,653 downwards.
CTCGTGAAAATAAAAATGAAATTAGCCAGCAGTCTCCTCGGTGAATACCCCCCTTTCCTGACAAGATGACTGCCAATTAAGAGAGAAATATAACATTAATGGCGCTGTTAAGAAACTTGAAGAAACCCGTAATTTAAAGGAAATTAAACGATCGCTCTTGCAAGTGTTTGATCGTGAGTTTATGGCGTCTTTGCTCACGGTCTAATAACATTTTATAAACGTCTCATAAAAGGACGCTAGTTTCTGCTCGTCTTGCTCTCTTAATTTGATATCGGTCTTTGTTTATTGTTTGTATGACTTTTATTTGTTTTAAATTGCTTTGTTTATAACGTCAATAAAATGTACCGTCGTGCTAGTGTTGTAAATATCCGTATTCATTAGATATCCGAATCATACGGAATCGGAATCAGCTAATATCCGTATCCATTATCCGAATACGAATCCATTTCTTGACCCGCGCGAAAGCGGTTACAGATCATGTATACGTATGCATGCAACAGACTAAAACATTTTCTATCCCGATACACGGCTAGGTAGGTCCATGTGGTATCGGTATCATACCAGTCGAAGTCGAGTTTAGGGATAAGAAGGCACCGCGTCGCGCCGTTCTCGTTTGAATTCGGTTCGGGTGAGGCGGGACTAGTTTAACCAATGGGTCTCATCTCATATGATACCCGTTACCCCGATAACTATGCCATCTTTTTTTAGGAAATGTCATTAGAAAGAGAAAGCACAATATCAAATATGCCAAATCGCAGACCGTGTTGTTCGCTTACACTCGATTCCGATTCCGTTTTCTCTTTGCACTTTGCATTAGTAACCACCCGATGCGAATTTATTTTGATTCCGAATCCGTATTCAAGTTCTCGGCCGGTTCCGGGTAATCCGGATTCTTTTAATATTCGGATCCAACGGATTTTTGGATACGAATCCTTACATCGCTACGTCGTGCCCAAAAAAACTAGGACAGCAAATTCCGAGCTCCTGGACTTTTAAAAAAAAACTTAATCAAAAAAGGGTATCGTTGTTGTCATGGAAGTGGGAAGGTTAAAACACCAACGTTCAGATTCACTAAGGTCTAAGATTTAGTACTGGTTTAAATTAGGATATTCGAGTTGATCAGTTATGTTTTCACAGGCTTCTGTTCTGTCATTGTTAATAGGTCGTAATTTAAGATTGTCATGCACCCCCCCCCCACCGACAGCGCTTAATCGGTTCAGTTGTCTTTTTACTGCTGAGGTTAGAGCATCGCAGTGTTTGCTATTTTTCCTGCTAAAATGCAAGTGCCGTGATTTTCAGGCCATAATTTTGGTGAGTATTCCCCTTCCAGGGCAATTGTGTTTAATTGGTTTGGCGGAATTCAAGTGAGGAAGGACATTGCTAAAGGATAAGCCGCGTTCTGGTCGACCCTTCACCGCCGTCACGACAGAAACAATTGAGGCAGTTCGAAAGATGGTAAAAAATCATCTTTTATATAGAATAATATGAAAGTATCCAGATGACGTCGTTCATTGAAATATGAAGTTATTCGTGAAACTGTACTAAGAATTAGCGAAAACCTTCGAGCAATAGCAACTGGTTTTTCTCTATATTGAAAAGCTTGCAGAACTCATCACTTTAAATCCTTTTTTTATCTTCTGACAGCCCACGAAGACCGAAGTCTAAGTACTATGTACCGTGGGTATACTAGGGGATTGACTCACACATCCAGAGCTGGAAACATCCGTAGGGATTTCACCAGCCCTTTAAGAGGATGTGTGGGGTGGTACCACCTAGGTCGAGGAAGAATTCCTCTACCACATCCCTGTATTCCTCTACCACCTTCCTGATTCCTCTACCACCTTTGACACGGCAATTCCTTTTCTCATTTCCAGAAAAATTCCTCTGAACTGCCGTTAACAAATTCCAAATGCAAACTCGGATTTCCACGAAAAAAACTAAAAATTGCAACAAAGTATGTATGTTGCAATACTTTTGAAGCTTCAACTACTAGGCGTCAAATCATAACATCATAAGTGTTCATCGAACAGTATTTTGTTATGTCAGATATGATTACGAACAGCTCGAATAATAATTATGTTGTAATGTTTGTAGGAAGCTCACTTGTGCTTGCTGAATATAACGCTATTTTTTAATTTTTCAATTTGTTGCAATACTTATGTCTGATAGTGTAGCCCCAAGATAAAAAAGAATACATTAAGAATAAAGAAATAAAAGAAAAAATTCAAATAATGTCTTTTTCTATAATTTGAACCTACATCTACTACCTTTAATTACGTCTTGTTCGGAAACTTCTTCCAAAGTAATTTCTTTATTTAAAGTATCGATGTAAGAAAGTTTGTCTCGACTTTCTACTTTCTTTAAGAAGACTTAGAAACCCGTAAAAATACTTAATTTTAAACGATATTAAAGAAAATCGATGGGAACGTTTATCCTCTCCACCCGTTCGGTTATATCGAGAGTGTTAACGGGTTTCTTCTAGTCCGTAAAATTTAACAGCATTTTAACTACACTTTACTTTTGGTTAAAGGAGGTCAAGTGGCAAGATGTTTTAGTTTTAGCAAGAAATGAAAAAATAAAATTGGATTCTTTAAAAAAAATTTCGATTAAATAAAAACTGAAATAAAACACGACCTCACAAGAACAGATTTTACATTATTAATAATCAATACTTAGAGGTTATAACGACTATAATGTTCTGTCATCAATTAATAGTTATTATGGTACAGGCTAAAATGTATGACAACAAGCCATCGACTAGCTCTAGTCGCGGGGCAGTTTACTTGAGGGAGTTTATTAATTTTAGTGCATTACTGCCACGTGCTAATGACAAATCAGTGTCCTGATTTGTCATGTACGTGTACACTTCTTAGCATCATTGGCGTAGGCCAATAAAGAGTTTTAATTTAGCGCCCTTTACAGTAATATAAACGAATCAAATAACCCACCGTCCAATATAATTAAAGCTCTTGGAAGTAAACCTAAAAAATACACATAATAAAACAACGTTAAAAAAAGTAAATTCAATGTTTAATCTAGAAAAAGGAGAAAAAACGTCATGTACTAGACGTATTAGAAAATAAAAATAATAATTTTATAGCTAGCTCTAGGAAGTTGCAACGCCTTTACATTGCATGTTACATGTTAAATAAATTTTAATTTGTAAATATGGTTTTTGTAAGCATTTGGAATTTCTAAGCGATCGTAAAATTAGGTACTTATCTTAATGATGTTCTTTATGGATCTACTCCTCTACAAATCTACCTCAAGAGGCTTAAAGGGCTTAGGGATACACGTCCAAGATCTCTCCAAATGATCAAAAATCCAAGTAACTTGCTCTCAAAGGAACATCGTGCAAAGATGCTTTGAAATATAATTAATTATATCGAATATTAATCGATAATTATTCAGGTAATTAGGCCGGTTAAATAACTTGGCTGGGTTTTTCCTCAAAAAAAAAAACAATTGATCAGATTCCAATACGTGAAATTATAGGTTAGAATCCAGGTCCATTCAAAATATATAATAACAATCAGAAAAATCATCCCTACTTACCCTTTGGAGTCCCTAACAAAGTTTCATCTGTAAAAACAGGAGGGATGAAAACAGATCTTTAATTTTCTCCAGTAAAGGCACAGTTTCTCTTGTTCAGCAGCTGTTTAGAATGACGTCGGACAAATGAAAGCAACGTCAGCCAAGACGGTAAGACCGATACTACAACCTTGAGTTCATAATCTCGCGAATCCACGCGATTCATTTGAACTACTTGAAAATATAACAATAAAGAACGTTATAAGCTGTTGAGTAATAAATTATTGTACAACGGGTACGGAATAATATTCGTTTCCTACGAGTGTGAAAGTTTGCGGCACGAGCCCAAGTCTCAGAATTAAGGGAAATTGATTATTAAAAACATATTTTGTTTTAGGTAGTTCAGGACATAGAAAATAGAAGACCTTGGCCGTTCTTGTGGACTTTTGCCGAGAAAACAGTATTTTGAAGAGACAATGTTAGACATTTTACATTTAATATTGGCGTTGCATTGACATGCACGAAGCTCTCCACTTACTAAAAGTAATATATGGTTTTCTTATCTACAGAACCTGTCTAAAACGTGCGCTCTAAAGCAAGTTGTTTTAAACTTAAAGTTAAAAACTTTAAGCTGAAAATGCCTGCAAAACATAAACTTTTCTGGTTTCTAGACTTGGTATAAAAACAAATTTTGTAAAACTTGTCGTGTGAAAGAGGAAGCTTACCCTTTAAATAAAACGATTCAATAGTTTTTCTAATACAATTTAATCAGTAAAGTTTTAGATTAGGTAGCAAAAAACAGATTTTTTTTATTTCATAAGCAAAAGTTGCCTATTCTAAAAGCTTAGAATTTGATTAGAAAAAATTAGAATTTGTTCATGTTTCATGCGACGAGATTCACGAAATTAATTTCTCTGGTGTGTCACCCGCCTAAGAGTAAAATAGTTCAGAGTTATTTTGTTTAAAGTTGTAAATTAATAATACTTTTATTTAAATATTTTTTTAAAACAATTTACTTCCTCTAGATATTTTCCTGAAATTCGTTTACAGAACTTCGCGGAAATTGACAAGACGACAAAAAAAAACGGCAGACGCGAAAGCGTTGAAAGTGCACTAAAGCAAACTTCTGGCTATGCATTTAAACTGTCCTTAAATATTTTAAAAAACAGCAAATAAGAATATTCAGCCCGCCAAAGAGAAAACAAAAATGAGAACAGAAGGGTAATTTGAAAGAGCTGTCTGGGGTTTAAATGAGGACGCTTCGTATACCATGGGGAAAAAATGGAAAATGCTCACGCCAATTTTTGCAACCAAATATTCTGGCATATAAAGGGCTATTTGACGGCGCGGGGTTGCCGTAAGTCTTATTTGGTAGCATTTAAATGAATATTTCTAGATTTTAAACTAAAATGTGTCTCTTTCACTCAATGAAATTAAACTGATATTTATATTGGAAGGATAATATAAAAAGTGTTTTTAAGTACATGTTACCACACATACTTAGGATGGTTTACAGGCATTTTAGAAAAAGCAGTGTTGCCACAGGTTGTGTTTTGCAGCATTTTAAAATCATTTTTCTTCTTTAAAAAAAACAGTTTACCAACAGTTTACTTAACCCTTACCGTATGAAAGGTAAAACTGTACAGTAACAAAAAGAACAAATCAAACCTAGTGATAAATTACTAAAATGAACCATAAAAAATCTAAGTGTTTCTCTTCTTCTACTCTGACATACAGGGTGATTGTTTTCGAGTGACCCAAAGACAAAAAGACTCTATCAAGCTGGCGCATGGCGGTGACAATGAAACTATGGAAGGTGCTAGCCAGAAACAGTCACGTGTACACAAATGGAGTCGGTCAGGTCGTTCCTGTGGTCAAGGCGCATAAGGTTCCGACTATAGAGCTACACGGTAAGTACCTATAATAATAATAATAAAAGTATCTGGGGAACTTTTAAAATTATATGCCTAGCTTTCGGAGTGTTGGGAATTCCGAGGGTTCCGCCTGCTGCTTTTGCTTGCTGCGTTATAGATCATTGATGGTGTATTTATAATTTAGGTGGGTCATTGACCAAATGACTTTATGGACGGGCTGCGCCTGCTGTCCTGGATAAAACAGTATGTTTGGTCACCTTAGATCAGGCCCAAAAATTAAAAGAAGTTTACGAGTTGTTTTCATACAAGAACGGGAAGTTACGTAGTAAGTTTGAACAATTGTAACACGATATTCCGTCGTAAAATGATCCATAATGAAAATGCCGGGTCCACGTGCAAAATATAAAGTTTTTAGGTTGAGTTGTTGAAAAATGGTGCCTAATAATTTTAATCCATAAGTACCTATCGGAACACTCTTTATAAAGATCATTCCTGGACACCCATTTGTTATAAAATTTGTGACGCCATGCTTCGGCAAATTGTGGCCGAATAACCAGTAACTTTTCACCTTTCATGAGGCTCATCAGACTGTTGCAACACCGAAGGCAAGGCAGCAATATTTTTATTATAAAATAAACAGCAGCAAAATGACGTGTTGCCACCTAGAGGAACTTGATATGAAGAATTGTATATTTATAAAAATAAGTTACAACTAGGTAAGTGAATTGACGAACCGATTCTGACTAGCTAAATTCAGCAACCGAGAACGGAGCTGTTTTGACACTTTATTGTTTTATGCGTCCGGCAGGAGTGGGTTGTTTATATATTCTTCATGTAAGACAACTTCCTTAGATCAACTTGTTGAAATGGTAAAACTTCAGAATATAATTCGGGAAATACTGACTCCGGAAAACCGCTGAGGAACTTACGTGACTTAGTTGTTCCTAAAGCAGGATAAAGGCCCATAAGTCTGTCAAGGGGCTTAGTCGCTGAATTTACGGTGTTGCCAGTTTACCATTCGGTTGGATTTAGCTGGGTACATACAAAGCGTTTTTATACAAATGTCACTGAGGAACACACGTACGATGTAGTACATGTAGCTTTGGGGTAGTGAGGAGTTTTGAAGAATTAGTAGATGTACAGTGTACATTGTCACTTTCGAGTGGATGGAACCGATGGGATGCAGGTCTATCCACTTAAAATTCGCAAAATTAAAATTAGTTCTTAAGTGACATTTGACATCAATAATTGACTGTGAATTAAGAACGTAATTATATTAATAATAAATAGGCAGACACAAGAAATTTCTGTCTGATAGAGGAGGCACGTTATATCTGGAGCCTTCCTCACATGGACCATCTTCTAACCATTCTCATTCCCAGCGAAACAACTTGGACCAGTTTTTTGTTATTGTAAAAGATGAAGAACAGTCTCCGTAAACAGCGTCCATTCGGATTTTGATCTCTGTTGGGCTCCTTCTTTAGTTAAAAGCTCTGCTCTCTGCTTCCTGCTCCCTGCTCCCTGCTCTCTGCGCCCTGCTCCCTGCTCTCTGCGCCCTGCTCCATGCTCCCTGCTCCCTGCTCCCTGCTCCCTGCTCCCTGCGCCCTGCTCCCTGCTCTCTGCTCTCTGCTCCCTGATCTCTGCTCTCTGCTCCCTGCTCTCTGCTCTCTGCTCCCTATTCTCTGCTCTCTGCTCTCTGCTCTCTGCTCTCTGCTCTCTGCGCCCTGCTCCCTGCTCCCTGCTCCCTGCTCTCTGCCCCCTGCTCCCTGCTCCCTGCTCCCTGCTCTCTACTCCCTGCTCCCTGCTCCCTGCTCTCTGCTCCCTGCTCCCTGCTCCCTGCTCTCTGCTCTCTGCTCTCTGCCGGATAATCAATTTTGGAGATTTTCGCTAATCACCTGAATACAACGTCTTTCTAGCACTATCCTAAATAAACTACTTAGCGTAAAGAGTTGAAAGTTTATATATGACCTATTGAGGGTTCTCTCTACCTAATTGAAATAAAATTATTAGAAATAATCCATTTTTTCTAGTCGATGCTAAGAATACATGGATCGCTCTACGTAACATAAGATAAAAAAAAACGTTCTCAAGTATCAATCAATATATTTTTGATCTTACATTATGTATTATAGCTGTTTGCCACATACTTCAATTTGAAGCTCTGTGGCTTAATATAGAAGCGATTACCTCCAAAACCCACCTTTAAATTACACGTGCCAGTTAAAACCCAAAATAGCAAAAACGTTTCACAGCCATCCGTAAAATTATCTACCTCGATCCGAAAAAGGACAATTTATCAGACGGATTCCACCCTTTTATACATATACCGCCTCTAAAAACGTCTCGCTACGTCTAAAAAGTAAAAATTTTCCAACCCAAAACATTTATGTAGTCTTGTTTTTGTGTCGTCCTTCCGCTGGAAAGTGTTTGATTGATGTTAAGATCTCGCAAAAACATCCCTATCGGTTCAGTGGAACCGGATCACCGCAATTGGAAACAGTGAAGGCGGGGTTTTATTAGATGAGTCAAATATGAACAGAAATTTCTTAACAGGGGCTAAAGGTGGGGATATGTAGACTCCTGTTTGAAATAGCCAAGGGAGGAATTATACCGGATAGTTTTTCAGAGCATAATCCGTGCAAATAACCGTAATCCGTGAAAAAAGGGTCCAGAGACGTGGAACTCATCTTGTTGAAGCTTTTCTGTAACAGCACAGATGATCCTAAATCACAGCCTAGTTTACATTACATTATTATTTGAGGGTTGCTTAAAATCCAAAATTAAAATGTGTAAACTTGACCATGTTTAACTACCCAAACGAACATTATTTACTCCGCTCAAATTAAGCACCTCAAACGCTCCCGACGTTCAAACAAGAACAAAATTCACCTAAAACAAATTAACCCTCTTTATTATTAGAAGGCATTTAAGTCAGATTTAGGAAAGAAAATATTGAAAAACCGAATTGGGTTTCCCCGGAACATATTTTCAAAGCTAACAAGCGGGACTCCGGTGTTTGGCCTGTGGATTCCATTTTCGGCTCTTTTTCTCCGTTATTTTCGGAATAATCCCGGATTACCCATAATTGTTTCCGATAACTGACCTACTTTACTGTTCTGGGTAAAATTATATTTAGTGAAGGGGATGTTGTTTAAAATTTAACTTTCAGATTTTCGAAGAGTTCAAAATTTACACCGAGTCTAACCCTGACACTCTGAGAGACAGTACGGATTTCAAAACCCAGGATTGACAGCTGATTTCATTACCTTTGTCACACATAACTGGATCGAAAAGCTCAGTGCCCTCCTTCAACATCGAAAATGACATTACTTAACAAAATCATCATCCGCCTTGATGCGACGCGTCGTAAACGTTGTTTTCAACGTGTCAAAACGCCTTTAATTTTTACTTCACTGATTTTTATCGAAACAATATGCATCTGTTCTCGCCATTAAAGTTGTTACGAACGCATTAAATGTCTTCCAAGAAATTAGTCACCCTCCCTGCAGACCTGAGTTAACCCCTAGTGACCTTAATTTGATCTCGAGACTGAAATTTAATCTGCATAGAGGAAAAATTACCGGTGGCGAGAAAGGAAAAGGAATTTTAACTTATATTTAAAGCTGCCCACTGGAATGCCTTGTATAAGCAACTACGTATAAGTGATATTATCCCTTTTCTACCGATACTTCCACTGATTTTGCTCTGAAGAACTAGCCGCTATAATTCCTCCCTTGACTGTTTCTAACAGAACAACAAGAGGCGCGTTGCGTAGGCATCCTTTTACTGTCCATCTACAAAAGCCTAGAATATCCCAGTTGTCTCGTCATTCATACCTAGGGTCTCCAGATTAAGGAACGGACTGCCTGCAGATGTTTTCCCTTCCCCTCTCAACCTCCAATCCTTTAAATCCCACGTCAATAGATTACATTTCCCTTCCCGTCAGACGCCCACGGCACGTTAGTTCTTAGGCTCGAAGTCTACCTGGACTGATTCAGATAAAAAAATCTCTTCAAATAAAAAAGTTGTCTATTGGTCCAAATATAACCAATAACTCTGTACATTCACACAGAAATGATTATTTGTTAGCTTATGTATTAATTATTAATTAGTATACATTTGTTTTTTTAGGTAATTATAAATTCATAAATGCAAGTTTTAAAAGCTTCGAAAGAAAATTCATAACAACTTCATTATTAAAATATGGCTTAATAAATTATTAACGACAAAAATGTAACCAACCATTATCAACTCGATTTACATGAGTCGGGTCAAATTTATATGGATTTATGAAATACAGTGGATTAATGAAAGCTTTTAAAACTTAAAATAATAGCCTGAAACTCAATTAAATCCAAAATCCGGAGAACTTTCCGCTAGAAAAACACAGTGCAAATTTTCGTGCGAGATAAAATCGACCGGTTTTCGTCATTCTAAAATTTAATTTACAAGAATAGTCTAGCAGATTATGACTGGTTTTTCTTTTATCTCCGACAGCCTACCTTAATTGTAGGAGTAAGACAACTAAGTTTTATACCATGAATTTGTTTCTGAGTTTTTTTGCAAATTTATAAAGAAAAATTTCTAGGGTAATAGAACTAAATTCATTCTAGCATCACGTTTCAAGATGAAAAGCATTTGGGAACCAAGCAAACCGCTGAAATATTAGAATAACCCATCAGTTTAAATTGATAATTTATTGACAATGGCTGGACGAAAACCTTGTCAAAACCTAACCAATCAACTAGAAGATCTTAATTTAAACTAAATCATAAACCTTTTTAGTAAATTTGAACGTTAATGTTTTTAATGACGACTTATGAACAATTGTAGAATACAAACAGTGGCGTATTCAGAATTTCGTTTCGGGGGATCTATAGCGTAAAATCGAAAGTGACAACACACGGTGCAGGGCTCTTATGGGGAATTAGGGCAAAAATCAGAACTCGGAAACAAATTAATATTATCATACACAGAAAACACTGATATGCTATTTTCAATAATCGTACTGTTTTTGACCACTGTCACATGAATTATATTAAAGTTAATATTGTCTCAACAAAACATAATTGAAATAACCCAAAAAAAAGGTTGATTTAAATATAGACTTATAATTGAACTTCAAAAGTATACCAACATCTTTGAAAACTACATTACTATTATTTCAATGACCAAAATACTATTAGAATCCAGTAAATTTCTAATATTCCTTGGAGTGTAGAATTGTTAGAGCCAAAATATTAAATTATTTGATTGGAATGCTTAAATATAATAGGGCGAAAAATAGCTATTTGTAGGCGGTGGGATTCAAATTACAATATATTTTATTAAACGAACAAGAACTACGGTTTAAATAAAAAATGTAAAAATTAAGTCAATAATCCTTATATAATTTCAATTAAAATAAACACTCCTTTAAAACATATAAGGTATTGGAGAAATAATAAAAAATATTAATTCAATGGGTCCTATTGTTGGCTGAAATATTATTTCTATTGCTCGCGGACATCCTTGAAGAGGTTAGAATTTTTCTTTGTTCGTTGAATAGTCGTACGCCAAAAATAATAGATCTTTTGCAAGACTGGAGCAACTTATTTCAGTGTTTTATGGTAAGTAAAACAAATCTAAAAAGCTTTGCAGTAATAAGTGTGTTTTTTTTATTTGTAAATCTCTCTTGGTTAGTTTATTTTATATGATTGTTTACTCAGCCGATACGTATTATTAAAAAGCTATTAACATTAAATATGATCGCAAGTTTATTGTTGAATTTGTATTTCTTAGACATGGTTTCCATCAAATCTAGCTGTAAATTTAGGAGATTCGAATGCAGTGTCAAAGTTGTTCCTGTACCCATACAAGCCAAAGGAGACAGTTTTACAAAGAAGGAGATCCTATATTTAGAGTTAAATAAAAATAAAAAGTTTACGGTGTTCGCGTCAGTGGGCTAGCCCAGTTTGGTGTAGCCCCGCCTTAACTCGTCACCTAGAAGATCTACTCGTAAGGTTAAATCAGTTCTACATCTTAAAACTTTTTTCTACTCTCGTACCTGCTCTAATATTCAAATTAAATGCCTTCGATACGTTTCATAATATTTGTTCATTATGATACAAATTTTCAGTACGAAACCGCATTATTAGCCGATTTTAAACCCAAACCTTTTTAATCAAGCGGCCGCTTTTTAATACAAATAATGATGGTGGCAGAAAAAATAGTGTATGCAACTCTCATATAATGGCCAAGGCTCGTGTCGTTACTTAATGCTCATGTATTAATAGCCATCATTATATAATCGTTGTATAATATACTATTATTAGTGTATTGATGTATTTCTGGCTTAGCATTTATTTAAGAAAAAATTATACATTCCTTTACTTTGCCTAAATTTAATTCTTCAATAAATAAACCGACAAAATACAAGAAAGTAGGTTATTCCACAAAGAAAACGTAATCCCGAAAAAAGCAGACGAATAAATCAAAAACCTTCACGGTCTCTACATTTCATTAAAACTTCTGGAAATGTAGAAGCCATTTACGACTCGTTCCGTCTCTCTCGGAGTCACTAGCTCGCTCTCCTTCTTAGTCACAGCATCTACCAGTCGAAAGTTCCAGACATCCAGAAGACAAACACAATACCGAGATGTGATGATTAAATATGTTCTCCTAATTACTTTTTACGGCAGTTTTACCATGTGAACGCGCCATTACACCGCTATATTAAGGAAATGGCTGAAGGAATAGTCGAGAGGGTTTTTTTTTATTATTTCGCTTTTATTACCCCGGGCGTACGTTTACGTTGATGCAGTACGTGGATCCGGTAATATTAGTTTACTACCCATTGGTAAGAAAACACCTTATTTCTTTTACCGAAAATAAGACTAGGTACACACTGACATTTACGATCTATACATCGTTTTAATCTGCAACCCAACCTTCTAATACGCAAACGATATTTAAATCTGGTGTCAAGATTTGAATCATTTCATAATATGGTGAAATATTTCAAAATCCATTGACGTCAACGCGGCGCATTTGCTAGTCGACGTTACTGTGAAACTTAAAAAACTTTTTAATCTCGTCACACCAGCAATTGTTCTAAAAAAATGCGCTCTAGAACTTGCACCCATCTTACCACGTCTTTTCCAGATGTCCTATGACAAGGGTATCTTCCCAGACAGCTGGAAGACTGCTCGTGTGCAGCCTGTTCCGCCGAAAGGTTTCAAGTCCCTTCCATCCAACTATAGACCCAATTCTCTTCTCTCTGTTTTTAGCAACGTTATGGAGAAAGTAATCAACTTGCAAATTCAAAAATATCTAGAAAAACACCAAATTTTCCATAACAGACAGTATGGATTTCGGCACCAAAGATCCACAGCTGATCCTTTAGCTTTGTCACACATAACTGGAACAAATCTCTCGAATTTCATGGCGAGTCCCAGATTGTTACTCTTGATATTTCCAAGGCCTTTGATCAAGTATGGCATGCCGCACACCTCAATAAACTACCTTCTTACGGTCTCCCTCCTAAACTATGTACCTGGATCGGCAGCTTATCCTGGCATGGTGAACGGTCATCTAACTTCCATCTCATCTATGCTGGCATACCCCAAACCCCAAGATTCAATCCTAGCACCAACCCCATTTCTTCTGCACATTAATGACCGACTCTCTTCAACAACCAATCCCATCCACAGTTACGATCACGATAGCACTCTTCACTCCAACATTAATTTTTCCAGACAAGTCTCGTATCAAGAGCTGGATCATAGACGCAGATCTATGAACCTATCTCTTTCCCAAGATCATCAATGCATTGCGCTTAGACTGAGGTGCCAAAGACCTTGTTCAGTTAAACGCAACACCTCCAAAATCCAGTTTTGCTTCCTGTCACGTAAAAAATCTGGCAACACTTACTCCATCCATATGAATAGCCAAGCGCTACAGAACAATGAAACATTCGATCTTGTTGGCATCGTCTTCGACCTTGATCTCAACTGGCACAATTGCACAAACACATTATTTTACCCCATCAGCAGCTAAATGCTTGGTTTTCTCTTTCGAGCCAGAAAATACTTATCCCCTTTCAACTCACACACTCTCTATGTTTCCGAAATAAGACCTAACCTAGAGTATTGTTCCCACATCTGGGGAACGGCGTTGCCTTCTACACTTAACATCCTTGATTCTATCCAAAAGAGAGTCATTCGACTTATCAATGACTCAGTCGTCACAAGGAAACTCCCTTCTCTCGGCCATCGCAGCGCTGGTGGGGATTTATCCCTTTTCTACCGTTACCTTCACGGATTTTGCTCTGAAGAACCAGCCACTCCAATTTCTTCCTTGACTGTTCCTAATAGAACAACAAGAGGCGCGTTACGTATGCTTCGTTTATTGTCCAGCCTAGGACATTCCACTTCTCTCGGTCATACTTACCTATAGGGTCTCCTGATTATGGAAGAAATTGCCTGCAGATGTTTTGCCTTCGCCTATTTTCTTAATTATGTCCTGAAGATTATACACAAATTACGCTATAATTATAAAACGAACTCTACGCAAGCAACAAATATTTTCTATTTACGTCACAGATTAACAATTCGGTTTAGGTGTGCTAAATATAGGCATCTGAATATACAGTCGAGGCTGTGCTCCTTATTTTTAACAGGCTGTTGACTAATAATTGTTGAACACAATTCGATTGATCACATGGCCGTTAAAAATTCCGAGCAAAAAGATAAAACGGATAGAATTTAGGAACGCAGCACGAAACAGCGACGCATGTTTCAGACAATATCTGACGTCATTTGTCATTTGGCTGCTTTTTAAATTATACCGATGCATCCCTTTTGCTGTCCATCTACAAAAGCCTAACAGTTCACTTCTCTCGCTCATTTATACTTAGGGTTTCCAGATTACGGAACAAATTGCCTGCAGACTTTTTCCTTTCCCCTCTCAACCACCAATCTTTTAAATTTCGTGTCAATAAATTACATTTCCCTTCTCTTCAGATGCTCATAGTACGTGGGCTGTCTCATAAATAAAACTACTTCCCATTTCCTAATACAATAATTTCGACACGATGACGTAAAAGGCTTGAAATTACAGCAAATGGACTCTACTTAGCTTTTATAAAAGAAATGGTGGACTGTAAAAAGCAGCTCAACTAAGCTGGACGCATCATTACGCAGATTTATTAAAGAAACGTCTGAAACAACACGGTTTCTGTGTTTCTATGCGAATTCTGTTTATAAAGCTTATTTGTTAGCATATACTTTTATCTCTGTTTGCGCATCCCACATAAAGGGCCTTATTTACGTTTATATTAACTTAATGTACTGGATATTCTCCGTATTCCAAAGATTTCCCGATACTTTTAGATAGAACAAAAATAAAATATACCTTTATTAAAACTACTTTTCTATTAGAGGAAAAGGAAAAGCATGAGTGAACCTAAAAAAACTTTACCAAACCCATAAAAGGCGAATCTGAGCAGGATTGCTCAGGTTTGTTTAGGTTTTCTCAGGATCGTTTCCTGCCTTTTTTATTACCATCTAAACAAGAGGTCCAAAAATATTTTTCTCTGTAGACCACTTGCTGAATATTCAATTCCGCCTGCCTAATATTAAATTTTCCTAAACTTAATAACATCAAATGTGTTTTTCACAGCTGACACAGTACTGTTCACTTTTGTAGGATTTTTTTTTGTTGAGTGCACGTGGTAAAGAAGAAAAACCAGTACGTACAATTTTTACTCAGGCCTTTATTGAAACGACCAAATTGAAATTCTTAATTGTATGTTTATTTCAAAAACTAGAGCACAATAACATTCTGTTTTTGATAACAGTTTGTGCAGGTATCAAATACGTTTCTGGCGTTATCAAAATTTACAGTTAATTATAGCAACAACATTCAAATAGAAAATTTCTGGAACAACCCAAATCAAAAGCTATAGAAGATGAGCATGATGTGAATAGTTTATGACAAAATTTGGTGTAAATTTCACAAAGACCGATCAAATCCAGAGTATTCATCTTACTAAAAAAGTTTTTGGTTCACAAAAATATTCGTTTTAAATATATTTGGTTTCGACGAATCACATTCTTTTTATTTTTTGACATTTTGTATATTTAATTTCAACTGTGATTATGCGTGCAATAACTTTTATCAAGAATACCCAAAATTTTCTTGAAAATAGGAAATGATTTTTTTTTCATATAACGCGAACTTTAAGGATGCCGCTGTACATATAAAGTAATAAATAATAAATCCACACAATCATTGAACCATTAGTTTTAATTTTTGCAATTATTTCTTAATCCAATAATTATTTAATTAAAATAGCCTTGTTTAAAGGGACTACGCCACTGGTATATCGATTTCCAGCAACTAAGCCAGGACTATTCTAAAACGAGACAGAGCACGCGTGATGTCTTCATGCCTATGACGCTCGCGGCTTCTTCTTGCTTGAATCTTACTTTATCTTCTTACTTAAAGCGAATGTCCGCGAATGTTCCTTTAACCGCTGGAAAATTTTCTGGAGATTCCAAAAATATAAGGTTTCGTTAAAGACTCTCTCCAGAAACTAATTAAAACTAAATTGAGATAAAAATTTACAACCAGTCCGGTTTAATTTGACAACCAAAAGTTATAAACTGACAAGTGAAAGAATAAGACAACTAAGTTTTATACTCTGAATTGAAGACTATGTTTTGTTATCCTTGTATAATAAGCAGAGGGCGGAATATATGCATCTAAATTTATCCAAAATATATACATATGCATATTTTATTAAAAATATGCACTAATTTTATCTAAATATGCTAATTGGATATTAGTTAAAAATACTGTTTGTATTTCTGGAACTAAGGTATTCCTCTAGTAATAAACATATTATTTGGTAATAGGTATGTAGGTTACAGGCTTGTATAATATATTATCATTTATCATTACATCGCATCATGACACCAGTCGTGTTACTTTGTATATAACATGTTTTTGATATTGCAATAAAAATCAGGTTCCCTTTTAGCTTTTATCGCCCTATTTTATGATACACAAAAGCCATCTCTATCACCTCTCAAACACACCCATGTTCTATAAAAGGGGAATAAAAAGTGATCATTTAAAATAGAGTGTTAAAATTTACAGAGTAGAGTAGGTATTTTAAAAGCGTGTGAAGAAGTAAAATATAAAAATTTATTGAAAACAAATTTTTGAGCAATAATTAAAAATGTGCTCAGTCACATTTTCCTCGATATCAGTCTTGCAATGTTATTAATTTCCGTAAGACCTTTAGAAGTCTGAATACGAGCATGTCACCTAAAAAAAATTCGGTACATAAATCTACGTCTATTACCTCGCTTTTGGTTCGAGGCTTGTTTGGAAAATTGAATAATGGAGTGAAGAGTACTTACTATCGCCTACGTAACTATGGATGGGATTGGTAGCTGAAAAAACAGCTCATTAATGTGAGGAAGAAGTAAGGTTGGTGCCTGGACTGAACCTTGGGGTACGCCAGCGAAGTTAGATGAGTGACCATCCACCAGGACATTTATGCACCGATTAGAGATACTCTACGAGGTATTCAAGTTCAAACATGTACCTATAAACTTGCTAGTAACCTTTTCCAGTTCTGTACCTTCCTTTTTCAGATGATAACATTAATGAAAGAGACAAAATATTTTATTGTTAGAAAGGGTCTAGCAGGTTAACTATATGAAAAGTGCCCCAACGTCGTCGTTTCCATGTTCTTAACCCGGAAATTAATGTTCTTTGACAGAAACATTTTTACATCAAATTTCAAACCCCTCCTCTCAGTAATGAGGGAGATATGGGAGTGGCAACCCTTAACTTAAAAATGCATTATCTTTAAAACTATTTAAGATATCTCAATGAAATTTTAACTGTGCATAGTTATTTATAAGGTTTATATAATATAATTTTTTCAGATTTGTATCTCATTACTAAATGGTAAAAAACAAGATGTTTAAGTTTTAACGGTGGTTTATCATACTTACCCCCGGAGTGACACCAACTAAAAAAAATTAGTATAATCGTCTATTCTCTAGTAATAACATAAAAAAACTACGCAAAGCTCGAATAGGTGGAACATTGTTAAAAAAAATCAAAATTAATGTGTTATTCCCGATTCCTTCATTTGTACGACTTATACTTACATTAATTCGCCAAAATATATGCTGCATTTTATATGTCACATTGATTTTTATTTTTTTTAACAATGTTCCACCTATTCGAGCTTTGTGTAATTTTTTTATGATATTACTAGAGAATAAACGATTATACTAATTTTTTTTAGTTGGTGTCACTCCGGGGGTAAGTATGATAAACCACCGCTAAAAATTAAACATCTTTTTTTACCATTTATTAATAAGATAAAAATCTGAAAAAATTATATTATATAAACCTTATAAATAACTATGCACAGTTACAATTTCATTGAGATATCTCAAATAGTTTTAAAGATAATGAATGTTTAAGTTAAGGGTTGCCACCCCCATATCTGCCTCATTACTGAGAGGAGGGGATTGAAATTTGGTGTAAAAATGTTTCTGTCAAAGAACAATAATTTACGAGGTAAGAACATGGAAACGACGTTGGGGCACTTTTCATATAGTTAACCGGCTAGGCCCTTTATTAAAAACCGAATTGAGGTAAAATATTAAAATTTTTGAGCCTCGTTTCCAAAGGCTTTTATTTAATCAACTATATCTCTTAACCTAAAAAGAATTCCCGTGAATATTCAAGTTTCATTAACGATTGTCAGGAATTTATAATAGCTCAATTAGAGCAGAAAAATTTTAATTTTGTAACTCTCTTTAAAAAAGTTTTTTTTTGATTAACTGTCTCTTCTTAGCTTAAGTGGATTCCCGTGAATATTACTTTATCCGATAGAAATTTTTGTGGAGATTTCAAAAATGTATATCATATTAAGGTTTCGTTTCGTTTTGTTCGGCATTTCATAAAAATTGAATAATGACAAAAAATTAAAATTTTTACACCCGTATTTAATGAACTATATTTTCTAATTTAGAGTAAATTATTATTATTCAATTGTATACTTTCACCAGATTTTCAGCCAGATTCTCCGACGCTAGTCCGGTCGAATAATTTGACAACCAAAAGTTTTAAAATGACAAGTGTAAGAATAAGACAACTTAAGGTTGGTTTGTGCGGACCACTTTAAATTTAATTTAACCCTAATTTAACTTTAATTTTGCTTTAAGAGAATTTCAGGGCATTTATACAGATTATTTATGTTTCATTTACGCAGGCGCACATACGACCAAAAGTGTGAAAGGTTGGCAGTAGTTTGGGAAATTTTTACGCCAGCTGTCATTTTCATTTCTGCGTTTGGCTATTGTTATCGTTTCGTGGTTTTTATTGCTTGTAAATTATGGATAAAATTAAGTTTTTTAACAGAAAAAAATGTTATAAACATTAAAAGAAGGGTTAGAATTCGGTTCCGATTTCGGTCTAGGGAATTTTATATTACCAGGTCAGCTCGCACATGCGCAACTCCATTTTCATTTAATTTAACTTTAAGAAGATAAAAGTTGGCGAACTTCTTAAAGTAAAATTAAAGCAAAATTAAATTAAAGTCGTGGATAAACGCTCTTATGCCTTCGTGTGTATTTAACTCGCACTAAATTAAATGTAAAGTTAAATTAGGGTTAAATTAAATTTAAAGTGGTCTGCATAAACCAAGCATAAGTTTTATACTATGAATTTAAAAAAATATTAATGAAGTCTACCTGTCAGGGGTACGTGTAAATATGTAAAATTAAAAAACAGTTCTCTATACCACCTGAAAATTCCTTATACAATAAAGATTTGAACAAATCGTGGTACAATTTGATTTGATTTGAACAAATCAAAAACACTATCGTATATTGAATTGGATACCCATTCACTCAATGACACACTCTATTCCGTATTGCACAATACAAATTCGGTTTATTTCAATGATTAGTTTATCATTGTTAACCAATAAATTATAAGATTGCTTGAAATATAAGGTTTCATTGGTGTTTAATGGATTGTTCAAATATATCAATTATTTGATGCCAGTAATACACTGTTCTAAATTCAATGCAAACTATCATTGGTTTCACTAGAAGTTTATTCGTAAGAATATGCACATATGCACCTCATTTGATGCAAAATAGTTATGATTGTTTCAATTACGACAGTAATTAATTTAATGTAACTTCCAATGGAAAGAAAAAATTGTTGTTTAAATTCAATAATATTCGTGTTTTGAAGAACAATTACTCTTATTTAATATAATGAAGAATTTATATTATTTTTATTCTTTTTAAACAAATGAAACACGCTTTATTATTTTAAAATAATTTTTATTTAGTATTATTAAACATATATTGTTTAGACTTTCTGTAAACATTTAAATATTAAAAAACACATTTTATTCCACCACACTGACGCGAACACAGTAAACTTTTTATATCTCCTAAAGTTACAGGTAGATTTGGTGGAAACCATGTCTAAAAAATACAAATTCAACAATAAACTTGCGATAATATTTAATATTAATATTAAAAATTTATTGGATTCCAATAATATTTTGGTCATTGAAATAATGGTAATATAGTTTTCAAAGAAGTAGGTATACTTTTGAAGTCCAACAATAAGTCTATATTTAAAGCAATATTTTTTTAGGGAAATCCGATCTAACCCAAAAAAGATGCGTTTATGTTTGTTCAGGATCTTTTTTCGTCTTTTTTTTGTTAACATTTTCCAAGCTAATGGAGTTCATAATATAGTTTTCTAAAGATATTGTTTTTGAAAAAAGTAGATTTTCGGAGAATGTACCTATTTTTTAAAAATTTGTTTGAAGACATTTTTGGAAAAATGTACTTTCGAAATACGTATTTTCGAGAAAATTTTTCATAAGTTCGTTATCAAAAAAGCATCTTTGAAAAAGCTGTCAGGACATTTTTGAAAAAATGTAGGTTCGAAATATGAGTATTCGAGAAAATATTTTAGAAAAGTTTCGTTAATCCGTTTTGGAAAAAGCGGTTTTTTGAAAAAATTTCTCTCAAAAGATTGTGTGAAAAAAAAACTATTTAATTATATTCATATTTCTGTGGTATAATTCATTTTAAATACCGGCAATGTTTGTTTTTGTTCATAATATTTTGTAGAATAATATGTAGGAATTGTTAATGTTTATGTTACAATATTAATTTTTATAAAATTCTTATTTAAATCTATTTTGTACAAGGCGCGTCCTGCGCCCCCCCTAAACCCGTCACTGCCTAAGTTTATAAAAAAAAATCCAGGTAGAAAATGAAAATTTTTATTTTTCAAATATTTTTTTTAAAAAACATTCGTTTTGGTTCAACAGAATTAGTTTGTCGTGGCTTACACGAGTACTTTGCTATTAGGCCAAGCAACAGAGCAAAATATTAGCGATATTTTGACATTAATCTTATTAGAAAACCGCGTGTGCCATCATCTGAAAGACGATCCGTAGATGATTCCTGTTGTAAATCCAACTCTGAAATTTTTTCCATTAATTTGTTATAAACATTTTTAAGCAAAAAAACGCGATTTTTTTAGTTTTTTGCTTATAAAATGAAAAGTAATGAAGCAATCTTAATGATGTAAATGGACGATTTGTAGAGAATAGAAATACGAACAAAATGAGGGGTCCAACGTCCCGATACGATAACTAGCAACGGAGAAAATCCGGAAAACCGGAAAATTAAGAGTTTTTTTTTTTAAATTCATAAATCGGCCATTTTTAAACGTAAAGGGCTCAAACTTTGGGAAAAGTAGTAATTTATAGCTATTTTATGTGTGCAAAACACCGACGCTGTCCGACGATTAGTTTTGCCACACTCGTAATTTTAATTCTTCAACACACTATTTTGCAACAGGTCTGGATGCTCTATGGATCGTCCGATTTTAATTATTGAAACGGATTTGAAAAGTGCAAGTTTAATTGAACAATATGTATATCTCAGTTTTTCCATAGAATGCTTCGAAACCGGTTGAAAATGCACGTAAAAATGCGTGAAAATGGCTGAGCGCGCGAAAGATGACGCGTAGCGGGAGAGAAGCGGAGCGAAGGGGCGCCAATATTCGCGCGTTCAGCCATTTTCACGCATCTTTACGTGCATTTTCAACCGGTTTCGTAGCATTTTATGGAAAAACTAAGATATACATATTGTTCAATTAAGCTTGTACTTTTCGAATCCGTTTCAATAATTAAAATTGGACGATCCATAGAGCATCCAGACCTGTTGCAAAATAGTGTGTTGAAAAATTAAAATGACGATTGTGGAAAAACTAATCGTCGGACAGCGTCGGGGTTTTGCACACATAAAATAGCTATAAGTTACTACTTTTTCCCAAAGTTTGAGCCCTCTACGTTTAAAAATGACCGATTTATGAATTTAAAAAAAATCTCTTAATTTTCCGGTTTTTCCGGATTTTCTCCGTTGCTACTTATCCTATCGGGACGTTCGACCTCTCATTTTGTTCGTATTTCTATTCTCTACAAATCGTCCATTTACATCATTAAGATTGCTTCATTACTTTTCATTTTATAAGCAAAAAACTAAAAAAATCGCGGTTTTTTGCTTAAAAATGTTTATAATAAATTAATGGAAAAAATTTCAGAGTTGGATTTATAACAGGAATCATCTACGGATCGTCTTTCAGATGATGGCACACGCGGTTTCCTAATAAGATTAATGTCACGACAAATCGCTCTATTGCTTGTCCTATATATTGTTTAAATTTTTTGTAAAATAATAAAAAAGGACATATAAAATCTGGTTAGAGACATTAATCACTCGTTGATTATTTTATTTCGGTTCTGTCAGTTGAAATAGTGTAATAGAATTATCATTTCAAATTGTGTCATCGTTTCGTGCGCTCTCTGCAAAATTTAATTACAGGGCTTCAATCAAAATTTTTAAGTGAATTTGTTGCAACATAATCTAATTATCTGCGACGGTCAATTTTTTTCGGTTTGTTTTGTTTTCGTTATAAAAGTAATTTTAAGAATCGGAGTAAATTGCTGTTTTCGTAGAGTGCTTGGCAAATCTCACAAACAGATTAAAACTCTGGAGTCTAGTTTCTTAATGTGAAGAACGGGGTAAAATAAATGTAATCACTAGCTGTGCAAAATGCGCGTGATTCCAGTTACGTTTTCGTTTTATTTTTTGGTTGGTACCGTAATAATATAAATATATAGGGTGTCCGATAAGTCTTAGCATGAGCAAATAGCTTTGCTATTAGTGAAGATAGAGATACCAGATTTTAGGTGTATATTACTGGTTAATAATTTTACTTTTACCCCCTTGAGCGGTGACGCTAGGGAGTTGAGGCAACACCCCCTGGGGGTGTTGGTTGAGGCCAAAAATTTTAAATGCAGCCCTACAAAAAATAACTTGGTAAATTTCAGATATTTTACGTTTGGACTCACGTAAATTTACAGAAACATCCTGATTTTATTTCCCTGTATATTTTTGGTAAAATTCACTAATAAATTTAGTAAATTTGTACAAAATATATTTATTATTTTTTAATATCAATAACGTATACCTAAAATTTCCCTTTTAAAATTACTTTATATATTACCGAAAGTCGTTAATTTCCGTAATCGGAATATAAATTGATTATATTTACCGTTGAAAATTGCGTAATATAATATTTAATTTTACTACCCAATTTTGCTGCACATATTTAGAAAATTTACAGCTGCTGTAAGAATTATGTTTCTTCCTTTTTTCTAATTTCTTAATATTATATTCGTACATAATTGTGGATCTTAAACACAAACTTCTAAAAATATTTGTTCAATTTAGGATCGATAATAATTGCGGATAAAGTAGAACTCGTTACAGAATATGAAATTAGAAAACAGAAAGAAATAGAATGTAAATTTACGTTGATAGTTCCACCGCTGTATTTATAACTTTTTACTAGAAAAAGTTGGGTATATCTACTGTTTACAAAACAGGAAATCTGTAACAAAAGAAAATATTCCAATGTTGAAATACTGAGCGTATACTGGTGGAAAAAGGCAATATATATATATATATATACATAAATACAATAAATATATGGTTGGATTTTTTATTAGTGTAAAAATTATAAATTTAGTTCTAAACATATAAAACACATTTAACAACAAACATATTAGAACATATTATAGGATATACTTTACACAAACATTGCTTAACTGTTATTAAACTAATGTTACAAAATGTGCACATAAACGTAGTTAAATATTATACTCACTTTATTTGTAAAACACAAAATTTCTCAAACTAACAACAAACTAAACAAAATGCTTGTTTATTGTTGGAAGATTCACAAGAAAATTGCCTTAAATGCCGGCTTGCGTTTAATCTCGCGGCATTTTCAGTAACAACTCATGCGATTCCGTCAACAATTTTTTACACCGACGAAACAATGAGCGGACTTGCCAAACTTATTTAATAAAGTATTTAGTTGACTTAATTTTTCTAAAATACAGTATTTTTTGTTATTGTCGTCAATTCCAAAGAATCATATCTCTGGCACCGACATCCCAACATTATAAGTAAAATAGTTTTCACTGATGAGGCCGAATTTACTAAAGACGGAATATAATTTCCATAACAATCCCATATGGGCATACGAAAGCCCTCATGCGATTTTTGAATCAAGGCACCAAGAAAAATTTTCCACCAATGTCTGGTTGGAATATGGGCCACCTGCCATTTTTTAAAAAGTGACATCCAATAACGCTAACAAACCGTCCAAGTCAGTTTTAAAATATTTTTAGGTTACTTTAACATTGCTGAACGTGACCAAGTGAAGTAATGATGATTTCAGCAAAGAGTGATTATCTTATCTCCCGTCGAAAAGGAAGAGAAAAAAAGCTTTAGAAACCTCGCAATCTGAATCAGAATTTGAATTAGAATAGTTTGTAGTGTCTACAGAACAATCATTTTCTATTTTCAATAAAAGCATCCCAATATCTACTAATTATATTTATATAAAACCAATGCTTTTCACTTTGCCATTTATTGCAGTATACCCACGATATATGAAATAAAATAACGTTTTTTCTTATCATGTATACAAATCTCTACTTATATATTCTGCTCACACTCAAACATGCACAGATGAACTTTTCGTACTTTATTGTTATGCAGCCTGAGGACGCTACATATGGTAAAACGCTTCAGAATCAGACGTCGTTGTAGAGAAGTAACATACTTTGGGTTCATTGCATATTATTGAGGTCTACATTATATCAAGTGGGATGTAACTTTGTCGGTCTTGGCATAGTTTCAAAATTAGGGTGAATAATTAAATGGGTTTTTTTTCAATGACCAAAACACTATTGAAAATTGTTAAATTACTATTATTCCTTCCAATGACTGAAACCAATTTATTCAGCCTTCAAGAAACCAACCGGACACCATTTTACCAACATAATGTAACGCAAAATTGAAGACAGAACAGCAAGACCTATTTTACTTTTATTGTTCTAAACTTATTTTATTGTTTCAATCTTAACTTCTATTAAAAGAATAAAAAGCCATTCAATAAAACAACTATTATTGCTAAGAAAATAATACTTACGCCTAACCTGTGCCTATGCTGTTTACCTTCCACAATGGGAGACGCAACTGTTCATTCATGTTTTGTGCGTGTGCAGGACAAAGAACGACCGCTATGGTTCCGACTCCGCGCGCTCCCGTAATGGCTTTCCGTTATTCTGTTTTCCACCGAGCAAACCTTTTAAAAGACAGTTCCCGATAAAAAGTAGCCATTTTTACAGACACATAGCACTGACACACCATTTCTCCAAGTTTATGGATAAAGTCCTTTTACGAAAAACCAAAACTCACAAGATTTGACTACACCCGTATATTTCGACCTGCCTGAAACGTATAGACAAAAAATTACGCGTTTAGATCATCTAGATTCATCAATGAACCAGACGACGCACAATGCAGCGATCGTATGGGGAATTGGGACAAAAATTACAATTCGGAAAATAATTAATATTATCATATTATTTATTTGCCAAAAATTTGTCGGCCACTAGTCTATATTTAAAACAAAATATATTTATTTTCTTATATGAGGTTACAAAAAAAAATGCATTTGAACTTATGACGAGAAATAATGGTACAGGTATATCCAAATAAAAGTGACCCATGCCTTATAACATTTTTATTTTTAAAGATGGGAAAAATGTCAAATATGAAAGTTTTGGGGGTTTTTATGGATCATTCATATATCTTATCAGCAAAACAATTAATTGAGCATCGAATAAAAAAAATATAGTATAAAACATCGATTTTCTCGCTTATTTTAAATTGGATGGTATCATTTTTATCATATTTTTGGATTCTAGGACACGTTCTAGACACATTTTGTATAACACACCCTATGCGGGTTTTCAGTCGTTTCTGAAATATTTGGAATTAAAAATTATTTCACATAAATATACTTTAAACATAACTATCCCGGTTGCGACCGAAATACCTGCTATAATATACCTTTTTAAATTTTTTCGTAGCAAAGTCAAAGTTAATGTCAAGGTTGACAATAATACTTTAGTCACCGTGAATTTATAATTTTAGTTTTATGCAAAATGAGTTATTCTATTAATGAGATGATCAACGTTTGGTGCGAGATATTACAAAATAAAATTCTAGGACCATTATTTTTTCGGGGATCATTAACTGGCCAGCGCTATCTATTTTTTAGAAAATGAAATCGATGATATTCTCGACGAATTGCCACTTGAAGAACGTCGACGTATTATATGGCCAAAAGACGGAGTGCCTCCCGATAAGATAATTGAGGTTCGCAATTTTCACTATCACTATAACGAATGGATCGGTAGATATGGAACGTTACATTGGCCTGCAAATAGCCCAGACCTCACACCCTTAGATGCATTAATTTTGGGTCATTTGAAAAATGTCGTCTAGAGCAATCATAATTAAAATATTGAAGGAAGGTGAGAAATGAAGTGAGAAATTCGGACGAAAATGATGCTGAAATTATTATAAACACACTTCAGAGGCAGAGAAGAATGTATGAAAAGTGCGACGAATTAAATGACGGATATGTTGAAAATTTCTATGGATATTTATTCGCCAATGTTAACATTTATCTGTTTATGTTATAATTGATTTGTTATTGCTTATTACTGCTTGTTACTGGTTATTACTTTTAAATATTAATAACAAATAAAATTCAACATTTATTGTTTAATAGAATAACTCATTTTGCATAAAAACAAAATTATAAATTCACTGTGACGAAAGTAGTAGTGTCAACTTTGACATTAACTTTGACTTACCTACGAAGAAAATTTAAAAAGGTAGCAGGTATTTCGTTCGCAACCTGGATAGTTACGTTTAAAGTATTTTTATGCGAAATAATTTTTAATTTGAAATATTTAAAAAACCATTGAAAACCCGCATAGGGTATGGAATAGAAAATATGTCTAGAACTTCTCCTAGAATCCAAAAATATGATACAAATCATAACATCCAATTTAAATTTGCTGATATGAATGATCCATAAAAATCCCCAGAACTTTCAAATTTAACATTTTTTCCCATCTTTAAAAATAAAAAAGTCATAAGGCCTGTTCACTTTTATTTGGATATCCCTGTACATTGGTATTGTATTTCTTATTAATCCCTAGTCATATGCTTTAGCCTGTGGTATTTAGGATTGCAGATATTAACTTTATTGTTATAACAGTTATTGCATTATTTTAGTGTAGTTTATACATCTGCAAATATGCCACATAATTAGCAACAGCCATTCTCAAGCGGTAGATGGGGGTCATAGTTGGCTGGGTTGTAAATAGCTTGGGGAATCCCTGATTGCTCTGAAATGTAAATAATGGTATCTCGCCCTTGTCTCTAAATCCACGGCCCATATTCATACCAGCCGCTGCCTGGCCCATACGGTATGTAGTAAACACGTAGTTTTATGTCTAAGGACCACCTAACCCTATCCGTAACAACTTTTTGCCCTTTTGGAACCAGCGATTAAGTTGACAGTTTGCAAATTGCTCTTAAAAACGCTTTAATCTTTATAGTTAATTTACCGTAATCTCCATAAACCCAGCGTCCGACAAAACTCCCATAAATAACCTCTTAAGTCCTCCTCTGCACATACCTGGAGTTCTTACGGCCGCGTTCCAGAAAATTGTACATGTAATATATCCAGAGGTCATCGGGCCCTTTTTAAAAGGGTTACAAGGTTAGAAAAGGGTCTGTGGCGAGTTAATAACTTTATGTGGACCCTAATTTAGCCGTTTATATGTTTCACACACTTCAGCACGAGGCTTTACCACTAAATAAATTTTATGGGATTTTCAGACAGTATGTTTCAGATGTGCTTTTATTACTACTCCAGTTAATTTGGGTCAAGAAGTTTTCAATGCGATTAATGGAGACTAATGGATTAATGGGGTTATAGAAATTCAATTTAAACGATTGGATTTTTAGAAAAACTGTTTGACTAAACAAGTTTTTTCAAACTTTGAATGGTGTCGGCCTTTACTGGATGGAAATCCATTATACACATAATAATAGACAATTTTGGTTAAATTTCCACATTTATTAAATAGTTTATAACATGACGCGTTTCGCTAACACTATAGCTTCATCGGATGTTTGTTACAGACTAAATCTTATAGAAGTTCACAAAGGTGTCATAACATAGGTACAAAAATCTAGATAGATAATGAGGTTTTAATTTAGGTTTTTTTAGCTTTGTTCGCGGAGACGATCCGGAACTAGTCCGTGACAAGTGCGCGTGCGCTGTGCGATTATTTGCGTTCGCGGAGCAGATAATCACTGATTTTGACAATAAATTTGGCGTTCGCGGTGCTGCGAGAACAAGTTCAGGACACATCCGTAACCAGTCAAAACGATCCGAGGATTTTGGCATGAATTAATTGTCCGCGCAAGTGCAGTGTGAAATTTGTATGAAAATTGTCATTTAATTTTGGGCGGGCTGTATTTTGCGATAACGAACAGTTAAATTTCATATGCTGTTAGTTGTATAAAGGTAGATATAAATTTGTATACTTATAATAATATGCTCTAGTATATTCAATTATTCTTGTATTTAAAATTACTCATAACAGAACAAATATGTCTTTATGGCAATTTTAATCATTATATAATGTTAAATTAGGTTGTTCAGTCTAAAAATTTAATTCAAAATAATAAAATATATTAAGGTTAAGTGATTCGCAGGTGTTCCGGACAAGCACGTTCACCAAAAACGTTCGCGGAGATTTGTCAATTCCTGATCGGTTTCGAATCGCACATGCGCATAAATGTTTGGGATTATTTAACTTGTACAGGTTACGGACTGGTCACGGATCGTCTCCGCGAACAAAGCTATTATTATACCCGTTTACTATGGGGAATTCACACTGGGCTTTATTTCTGTTAGGTAAATAAGTTTAATAAGGGTGAGTTATTTAATTCTAATTGATCAGTAAGTAATATGTCGGAATTTTTCAACCGATTTATCTCAAGACTTTCAAGCAAATTCAATTTTTTACCTTTATTTTCTACATGTAGTATTTTAAAATTGTTATCAAGAGTATGTCGATTCTGTAAAAGATGGTTTGAATATGTAGAATTATTTTTATTATTAATAAAACTTTTTTTATGTTCCGTTATACGTGTTAAGAATGATATGCCTGTTTGGCCTATGTATCTTTTCGGACATGATCCACTTAACTGATATACACCTGATTTATTATTTTTATTGGTTTTACTTTTTGAATTTTTCAGAAATTTTCCTAGTGAATTATTTGTTTTAAATGCTACTTTTTTGTTTTTTTGGCTGATAAATTTTTTAATTTTTTCTGCTGGTTTTCCGAAATAAGTAATTGTTTTAAAAGTATTGGGTTTTTCTTTTACCTTAGGGTAGACTGCAGCAATAGCTTTATTTTTAAGTTTCTTTGACAAAATTCTATCAATAATTGATGGGCAATAACCGTTATTTATTGCAACTTGTTTAATTAAATTTAATTCGTACCTGAAATTTTCCGGGGATAAAGGGACACTTGTTAACTTAAGCTTTTTTCAAAAAAATTAACTTCACAAGAGGAAAAGCACTAAAAAGTATGAAATAATATTTGTTTGACTAGTTAGGAAATGCTGTACTTTGTTTAACGAGTCTAATGTTGAACGGACGAGCGAAGCGAGGTCGCTGAAATTTGTACTAGTTAAACAAATTTGCATTTCCTAACGTGTTTGATGCAAGATTTTTTGTAATTTTGACAAAAATATGTAAATAAACTTATTAATTTTAATTATTGTATCAAAACATTTAAATAGGCATCAGACGAAGACATTTTTATTTCATAGTAGGTACCTAGTAGACAGATGTCTGCGTTGTCATGATGTAGTTTTGAAGTTTTATTTGTTAAGTGTCGCGTCACAAGTTAAATTTTTTTTTTTTTTAAATATTGAAAATGTTCGATTTCGAGACCCCCAGTGATATTCAGAAACAGCTCAAAACGCGTTATCTTCTGTTGTATCCGAGAAGTCAAGAAACGGGAGATGAATAAATCAAATATTTAAGGAAACCCAAGATGCAAAAATCCAAAGGGTTTAAATCTGGAGATCGGGCAGGCCAGTGTTGAGTGCCCCCTCGACCTACCCAACGATTTGGATATAATGCGTCTAAGTGACGGCGTGCATTGATACTGAAATGTGCTGGAGCGCCATCGTGCATAAACCATAACTCTTGTCTAATTTGAAAAGGAACCTCTTCAAGAAGGACAGGTAACTCCACCTGTATGAGTCGCCATTTAATCTTAATGAAAGGAAACATGGATCAACTAAATAATCACCAATGATACCAAGCCACACGTTTAATGAAAACTAATGTTGAAAATTGACTTCAAGAATTGCATGTGGATTTTCTTCAGCCCAAATGTGATTATTATGAAAATTTCTTATGGATTCTCTTGAAAAGTTTGACTCATCAGGAAATAAAATACGAGATAAAAACAGAGGCGTTTGGGCGATCATTTCAAGTATCCACTGGCAAAAAGTCTCGAGGTAAAAGCGCCTGCACTCGTTGGATATGGTATATAGGGATATAATTGCTGGTCTTTTAGAATTCTGAATACTGTGGAATTGCTTACATTTAATATACTGGCAATTTTGCCAACTTGCCGAATTGAGAGTCCCTTAAAAAAATCTGTTCAATTAACCTTCTTTTCGATATGGCTGCCCACACGCCAACTTTCTGTGAATGCAGAGGCTTCTCTATAAAGAAATGTGGATATTCAGAACTCCATATTCTCATTTGTTGATAATTTACATCCCACCAAAAACATACATGACAAAACAGGCCAAGTTCTCGTCAAGACTGTGTGTTTTGTTATTTGAAAGAAATAACTGAAATGTAAAAATGATGCCAAGTTCCTTGCCTACACGTTAATAGCATTGTTTTAATAAGCACAGAAAAATATTGTGTGAATTGATAAATTTACAGACCAAACTTGGCAAGTTTTCAAGGATCTCAATATTGCTCAGTTCTCTAATTTGTCCGTCCATGCCGGCGTGGGCCATTTTTAAAACCTAGTCGGAATTCTACTTTTTTTAAAGGCGTGTGTTAATAGCCATCATTACATCACCGTTGCATAATATACTATTTTATAAAAGCAAGAACTTTATCTTGAAGCCGTCACTGGTTTTATTATAAACAAAACAATAACTTAAATCTAACCTTGATACAGCCATAAAGATATCAGCTCCTATATACATAAATTCATATCGACTGTTCTGGTTTTGTGTCAAAAAACATCACGGTCGACAAAATCACAATACTATGTAAATTTAAACACCCCATTTTGAAACATCAGTCTTTTTATTCACTTTTTATAGAACAACTCGCGTATGGGGTGTGTTTAAGAGGTGATACGCCGGGCTTTTTGTGCAGCCAAAATGGGTTATAAAAGCAGCCGGAAGGGTGAGAGTGATTTTTATTGAAATATAAAAATCCTCGTGTGTATTAATGGATGGGCGTGGGCTTTTTAACCTTAATAGTGATAAATTGTACAGGAGTGGGAATACAGAGTGTTTCAAAAATTTGACTTGTTTTTTTTTTTATCTTCTGACAGCCCACGAAGACCGAAGTCTAAGTACTATGTACCGTGGGTGTACTGGGGAATCGACTCACATATCCAGAGCTGGAAACATCCCTAGGGATTTCACCAGCCCTTTAAGATGATGTGTGGGGTGGTACCACCTCGGTCGAGGAAGAATTCCTCTACCACCTTCCAATCGAGGGCAATAATAGAGAATATGCATGATTTTTTTATTGCATAAATTATTCAAGCACAAAGTCATCAATCATTATGTCACAGATTGAATTATTTTTATTATTTACGTCAGATAAGGCCAAAGGAACCTATGACATATTGTTTTTGGGTTCTTTATAAATTATCTAGTTTAGAAATCACGCATTCGACAAAGACGCTTTCTGTAGACACAGTAACATTCTTTTGAAAGGGAGCTAAAGTTAGTGAATATTAGTACATGACTCTACATTACTCCAAACCTAAATCTCGCAGTGGATCTTGTAGACAAGTTGTTGCAGTGGATCTTGTAGACACGTTGTCGCCCATTTAAGATCGAAGCTCTGGAAGTGGTCATCTATAACGATTTCTCTTGTCTCGTCTCCTTCTCAACACCGTCGCGGCGTCGGTAACGAAGATTTGAACTTAGTAATTAATGTCCATCTGCCATTAAATAAAACCCTGGACTTTGTAACACAAATAGATATATATATTATCTGAATAAATAAAAATTAACTGTACAAAGAAATATATGATAAATGATAAAAGATTCAAATAATAAAAATAAAAACAGGAGGTAACAAAGAAACAGTTAACGAATGTTAAATAATGAAATGAACAATGCAGGACAAGCGTTTACCGTAAGATTCGAATTACCAAAGATATCAAAATAAAAATCATTGTTCTGTGATATATAGAAATTCCCCATATGAATAACTTTAACACATTTACCCTTAAAATAGATAACCCAGTGAAGTTATACAAAACCCCTTATTACAAATTCGCTAAGTTCTTTTCCCGCGCGAAATACGCGACGCGACTTTTAAGAGAAGTTACCGACTTCCCATTTCTATTACACCCTACATCTCTTAGAACGACCCGGTACCAACTAACCTCTCTGTATTTCAATTTCTATACCTAGCTTTAGGGTGGGTACTCTAGCCACTCTACTGTTACAGGACCGAAGTAACGTCGAATTTTATACAGAATAAGATTGAATTAAATGTTTCTTTGTTTAATGGACGGTTTATCCATTGTATACAGGTTAAAATACTATACTAATCTATGCTAAGGCTCTTGAATACGTGATCGAAAAAAAACCTCTGTTGTTACTTTCTAAAGGTAAAAAAATTACATCCAATAAGCCTATACAGAAGGAGCTCGAACTTGATAAATCTAGCAGTTACTCATATCCGTATTAACATTCCATCTTTTCAAAAAAAAGGAGAATATTCGTTAACTCGAGATAATTAATAAATAGACAAAACGTTTATAGATACGCCCCTGTACTCTAATGGTATATTCTTTTACATAAACGAGAAACAGGATTTTATCTCCGTTTCGATATAACCGTAACTGACCCCTGTTTATAATGGGAAATATAGTAAATATTGATTCTAATTTCCAACACTGGGTATTAAGCCCCTTTTGTAATTTTATGGTATCCAGACCACCCACATTTACAAGTTCTCAAAAGTTATTTAATATTTTAATCTAAATGAATTCATTTTGTCACAATTACAAACACAAAAATTATAGTTTGAAGGAAATTGCTAGTATAGTTTAAGTGAAAATTATTTTTTTCTTGAACTGCTCTGAAAATACCTCCTTTCTTTTTGACCGGCACTAAGTTTTTGAACTGGCATAAATTTGTATGGCCTATGCTTAAAATACTTTAACGTTCTTTGAACTGTTCCATAAGTTAACATTTTATCTCTTCTTCCATGTCTAAGATACCGCACACAATCTGGAATTGATTTTTTTGGATTTTCTTGAAAATATAATAAAATCGCTAGATCCCTCTCTTCATTTCTTCCTTTTCTTCTTTTTCCATTGAACAGAATGCCTCTTTCTTGTAGTCTCCTCTTTGTTTTTCTTATGGTGTTTAATGATGGAGTTCTTTGTCCCTCTTCAATACTTTCTTCATTTTGTCTTTGAGCCTCTCAAACATCATTGTTATTTTTTAAATATATTTTTTACATTTTGTATCTCTAATAGAATAATCCATTTTGCATAAAGATAAAATTATAAATTCACGGCGACTAAAGTATTATTGTCAACCTTGATATTAACTTTGACTTACCTACGTAGAAAATTTAAAAAGGTAGCAAGTATTTCGTTCGCAACCTGGATAGTTACGTTTAAAGTATATTTAGGTGAAATAATTTTTAATTTGAAATATTTCAAAAACGATTGAAAAACCGCCTAGGGCATGTTATACGAAATATGTCTAGAACTTCTCCTAGAATCCAAAAATATGTTAAAAACTATACCATCCAATTTAAAATAAGAGAGAAAATCGATGTTTTGTACTATATCTTTTTTATTCGATGCTAAATTGTTTTGCTGATAAGATATTTGAATGATCCATAGAACCCCCCAAAACTTTCAAATTTACCATTTGTCCCCATCTTTAAAAATAAAAAAGGTGTAAGGCCTGTTCGCTTTTATTTGGATCTCCCTGTATAAAAAGCATTCATGTGAGAAATGACAAATGACGTCAGATATTGTCTTAAGCACAATATCCGCTCGGTAACGTGATCAATCGTATTGTTTAGGACAATGAGTCAGTTACGTGCCTTTCAAAAAATAAGAAGATCGGCGTCAAGTGTATATTTAGTTGACTATACTCACCAGACCTTACCGGAATCGTTCATCTGTGATGTAAATACAAAGTATTTGTTGTTTGGGTATAATTCGTTTTATAATTATGGTGTAATTTGTGTGCTTTTTATTAAACAAAAACATATCTTTAAACAAACCACCCCAATATGCCAATATGTAAAAATATCACTGCAAACCCTACCGGAACAAATGTTTTTTTTTACGTACCAAAAACAACAAATTTACCTTTTTACTGCAAAAGGTGTTTACTTCCAAACAATAAAACACCCTACTTGAGAACTCACATATACAATATCCATAAAGGATAAATGTGTGGTCTGGAATATTGGGGACCATATTTTCGGGCCCCTTTTTTACATAAAAATTTTAAAGGAGACTTGTATTAATACATGTTGGAAACTACAGTAGAAGGGGGCGGGTCACTTTTTGGGCCGCACTGTATAAAACAAGAATATAAAAACACAAACTGTTAATATTTCAGGTTTATATTTATTAATTACTAAAGCACTACAGGCTTATATACCGATAGCGTGAATACCACTACTAGATTTTCGGTTGCGATAAATCTCTAGTTATGACACCACTTAGCCATATATGTATTCATATACAGTATACACTCCCGCCATGTTTAGTGGTTTTATGATATATGCATTGGCCTATTTTCACATGCCTGGAGGGTTAAGAACCACCTGAATCTCAAGAAAATATACCATTAGTTAGCTGCATTCATTATAAGCAAATTTTAGCTATAAACATAGTTAATTTATGGCACTTGCACAAGTTTTGTTCGCCTTGCAAAGATCATTGATATATGATATAAAGAGCAATTTTTTTAAATTATATTAATGGAAAGCATCAATTAATTTATTCTTATTACGTCATTAACGTCGTTGGTTTAGTCGATGGATTTCAGATGTGCAATATGGTAGGGCATAACAAACCGACTTATCTTAAACTTATCCAATTCCCTGTGAAACGAGTACCGAATACTTCTAGATACAAACTATCGCAATCTATAGTGTCCTAGAACAATTAAAAGACAAGTGAAAATACCCATGCATAGTCAGAATTAGAAGTATATATTTGTCTATTATATTTTTTATGTGACCACATCCATAATTCTCATGAAGCTTCTTCAGTATCGTCTAAATTGAAAAAAAAATTAGGTACCTAGCTATAATACATCCAAAGATACGGCTTTTTCAAGCCTAAGTACTAACGTACCGTGGGCGTCTTAAGAGAAGGGAAATGTAGTATATTGACACGGGATTTGAAGGATTGGGGGTTGGGACGGAAAGGGAAAACATCTGCAGGCAATTTGTTCCATAATCTGGAGACCCTAGGTATGAATGAGCGAGAGAAGTGGTCTGTTCTAGGCTTTTGTAGCTTGACAGTAAAGGAATGCATACGTAACGCGCCTCTTGTTGTTCTGTTAGGAACAGTCAAGGGGGGAATAATACCGGCTAGTTCTCCAGAGCAAGATCCGTGGAAGTAGCGGTAGAAAAGGGATAAATCCCCACAGCGCGGCGATGAGCGAGAGAAGGGAGTTTTCTCGTGAGGGCTGCGTTATTGATAAGTCGAATGACACTTTTTTGGATAGAATCAAGGATGTTAAGTGTCGAAGATGATGCCGCTCCCCAGATGTGGGAGCAGTACTCTAGGCTAGGTCTTATTTCGGAAACATAGAGAGTGTATAAGTTGGAACGGGAGTATTTTCTGGCTCGAACTAGAGAAAAACCTAGCTTTTTAGCTGCCGATGTGGCTACTGAAGTAATGTGTCTGTGCCAGCTGAGATCATGTTCGAAAGCGACGCCAACAAGATCGACTGATTAATTGTTTTGTAGGGCCTGGCCATTCATGCGTGGATGGGGTAAGCGTTGCCAGATTTTCTGCGCGACAAGGAGCAAGACTGGGTTTTGGAGGCTTTGAACTGAACAAGGTTCTTGGCACCCCAGTCTAAGATTAATTGGAGATCTTGGGAAAGGGATAGGCACATAGATCTGCGTCTATTGTCCAATTCTTGATTCAAAACTTGTCGGGAAAAATGAATACTGGAGTGAAGAGTACTATCGCCAGCATAACTGTGGATGGGATTGGTAGTTGGAGACAGCAGGTCATTAATGTGAAGAAGAAATAGGATTGGTGCCAGGACTGAACCTTGGGGGACGCCAGCATTGATAGGATGGAAGTTAGATGAGTGACCGTCGACTACAACAGATATTCGCCGATTAGAGAGGAAGCTACTGATCCAGGTCATGAGCCCCCGCAGACGTTTTTCTCAGGGGGGTAAAATGAAAAAAAGTAATATATTTTTAAAGATTTTACTACTAATAATTAAAAAGTATGACAATTTCGCAATCTCAGGGGGGGGGGGGCTACGCCCCCCCCCCCTGGCACCCCCCTGCGGGTGCCCATGATCCAGGAACATAGTTTGGTAGGAAGACCGTAAGAAGGTAGTTTGTTGAGGAGTGCGGCATGTCATACTTGGTCAAAGACCGTGGAAATATCGGCAGCACTAATCTGAAATTCGCGTGGCCGTGGGAATTTGGATTTCCTTGGCGCTCGCGTTTGTCCGGTCGCTCCGTGGTCAGCAAGCAGTGGATGAATAAGACTTTAGTTCTCGATAATGATTCAATAACGACTAATTTTAAATGTTTTTTGTATTTTCCTTATACTTTTCTTAAAGATTTATATTCTTAATTTAGAGTGTTAATGGATTCGATAATACAAACATAGCTGTGTCAGTAATTATGGATGATCGCTAGATTTTTTTTATCTTCTGACAGCCCACGAAGACCGAAGTCTAAGTACTATGTACCGTGGGTGTACTGAGGAATCGACTCACACCCGACTCGACTCACCAGAGCTGGAAACATCAGCTGGGATTTCACCAGCCCTTTTTAAGAGGATGTGTGGGGTGGTACTACCTCGGTCTAGGAAGAATTCCCCTACCACCTTCCGACAGTTAACAATCACAAAATATCCATGGTCGAAGTGGGATTCGAACCCGCGCCTCTCTGTTGCAAAGCTGGCGCCGTACCAACTCGGCCACCGGAGACCCATGTGTTGTTTTGTTTAAGTATACAGTAAGTGTGCACTAAGGCTAGGGTTGTTGCTTCTGGCTTGTCTGGCTTGAAATACCATAAACGTGGGCCCGGGTTTATTACTTTTAATACATACCTTTGTCATAGCAAAAAGTAAACATCCCGAGCAATTAATTAACAAACCCGAGCAAACTCGGATTAATTAATTTTAATATCAAAATTTATAAACCTGGGCCTATACGCTAAAGGTATTTCAAGCCAGACAAGCCTGCCGCAAAAAATGCCCTTGAGCGAGGTCGCACAAATATCCTAGCCTGAGACTGATCGCTATTATTGTTTGCTTAAACAAAACAAAATCTAGAGATCATCCATAATTGACACAGCTATATTTTTATTATCGAATACATTAACACTCGAAATCAAGAAGACTATAAATAAATCTTCAAAAAAATTCAACGAAAATACAAAAAACATTAAAAATTAATTCTTATTGAATCATTATCGAGAAGTCTTATTCATCCACTACGTGCTGATCATGGAGCGACTGGAAAATTGCGAGCGCATGGAAATCCAATTTCGCATAGCCGTATATTTGGATGTATTGTAGAACAAACCCAAGCAAACCTAACTGATCAACTAGAAGATTTTAATTTAAACCAATACTAAATCATCAACCTACAGCAGTGCATTTTTACCACATTACCAGTACAAAACTTCATTGGCAAAAGAAAAAGAAAGAAAAATTCAAAAAGGAAACACAAACTTCAATTTTTGCGCTTAATGAGAAGGTGCTCTAAGATGACAGATTAAAATTACGCCTACACTCACTTTCAACTAAATAAGCGTTTATTCACTTAACCCACTTGTCGGTTTATGTAAAACAAGTTTCATAGTGCGTAGTGCGTACCCCATATATTTTCCAAACACTACACACTCGGTCTTCTTCAATAGAGGGAGAAATGTTGTCTCTTAAAACACATATATGTAGGCACACACATTTTCTCTCTGCTTGCTAAAGTAATTAGATATTATAAAAACGTAATTGGATAGGGCTTTTCGGTTTTACCCCCTAGGAAGAGAACTAAGTCTTCTGAATACAGTGGCGTAACATTTAAACACTCGAAATGGGTATTTTTCAGAGATCGTGGTTTTCTGTTAAAACAACTATCGAACTTTTTATTTATATACAGGGTGTTTAGTAATTTAGGTCGAAGCAGGTATATTATTTATTAGAAATGGCTTTCTTATTCTCCACTAAAATTTCAACATAACTCTCAGGGACAGCTGTAAATTTCCATCCCTCATGTCGCTTAATGATGGATGCGTCGTCTGCCAAGATACTTGCCGAAGACCTTCGCATGCAGTGTCCAGTGCATCATTCGGGGTTCGGTAATTTTAAATAGTTTGCAATTGCATTTGGTATCTTTCCCATCGTATTTTTACATACTGCTGAACGCTACATCTTCCGGCTTTGTAGTATACAATAAAATTAAAATACTACTTTGGCTTTTATCTTCAAATTCGTTCCTTCTGGGAAAAATTGACTATGCTACTGGATTCTACGCAAAAAAACTATATAATAATCAGTTTTCATCTCACCGATAAGTTAAAAGGCAACTGAGATACGAGGGGTGCTTGAAACTGACACGATTTCAAAATCGCCTTGTATCTCCGAAACGAAGGGGGCTATGAAAATTTTGTTTGTAGCATCATACGTTTCACAAAACAGTAGCATAGTAGTGCGGAATCAGCCGCTCTCTATGTTTAAAAATATCCGATCCGTAAAAAGTGTCGAAAATGGGACACCCCGTACAAAAGTGGCCGGCATTTTAAACTTACTGAATAAAATGTTCTACTACAACTTGGGGATCATTTGCAGATTTCACCTGGCATTTAAAAATTGTAATCAAAATGGCGCGCCGCCGCCATCTTTCAGAACTGACTTATCAATTTACACCTAAAAAGTAGCTAAAAAGCTACCAAAATTTTACTTTTCTAACATTTGTTAATCAAAAGTTAACAGGAGGGGTGGGGACTTTAGACGCGTACTGTATAAGTACCTACACATCGAGAGAGAATTTCTCTTCAATGCTTTGTGGCCCTCGGGCTTCGCCCTCTGTCTACAAACTGCACCTCAGGAAAAATCAATCATTTCTCTCCCTTCATATATAATGTGCTATTTTATTAAGGAAATGCAAACATCAAGTGGAAATAATAAAAACCAAACAAAACACGAATAAACAATGACAAAAATAAACTGCTAAAAGTCACGGCATTGTGATGTGGCATTATGCAAAGTTTATTATTATTTATCAGTATCTATTGTTTTATTTCTTATTTATTCCTTGCTACACCGAATTCTGTTGCATTCTTCCCAAAAGCACTTTCCAGCGACATTAATAAAGTTTTAAGTTAAAAAGGTAGAAGAATAAGAATTTTATGTTACTACATAATTTATTTATTTGTGTCCAACTTATAGGGAAACAAACCTAAGCTATTTATTAAAGATTTTTAGAAGTTTTCTAAGAGTTAGGGGCAAAACTAGCAAAGCCTCCACTTCTTTTAACTTCATCCAATCTTTTAAAAATAATAATTTACAATTTGGCTCTAAACCAACCTCAAATGTGGACCACTTGACGTGTATTGTCCCACTAATCTCCAGAAAAAGTCCCCTCATACTCCCCTGGGATCAGGGATAATGCTCTTCCACAAATGTCCAAGATTTCGTGCGGCACTCCAAGTAAAACGGTTTTATTGTAAATTGTGATATAGGAGCGCGATTGGGAAAATAAAGGAAGAAAAACAAGTTTTCAAAGCGGAAGTTATTGGTTAAATTACAAGGAAAAAGAACGTTTTTCTCACGATGGAAAAAAAATTTACAGAGGCATTAGTATAAATTTTTACTGTACTTATATAGGGTGTCCGAAAAGTCTTAATATGAGCAAATATCTTTTCTATTACTAAAAATAGCGACACCAAATTTTAGGTATCTTATTGGTTAATAAATCTACTTTTTATATGATTTAACTTTTTCAACATCCTTGAGCTTTCGATTTGATGGAGCACCAGCTACTTCTGTTGAAGATTAAGGTGTGAGGGGTGTGGTTGGAAGGTGGTTCACATCATATTTAAAAAACAGGTTTCAGTTAATGGGTATAAATGACACAATCTAATGATGTTGAAATAAA
The DNA here is from genome assembly GCA_963971165.1 of Philopedon plagiatum. NCBI lineage: Eukaryota > Metazoa > Arthropoda > Insecta > Coleoptera > Curculionidae > Philopedon > Philopedon plagiatum. The sequence continues at coordinate 4,108,038 of OZ020190.1, read as the reverse complement.
GTGTAGTGTACCGCAGGGATCGGTTTTGGGTCCTCTGCTCTTCCTACATTTTGTGAATGATTGACCGATATTGATGAAGAAAATAATTTAATAATGTTTGTTTATGATAATAGTTACCTTTATGTGGACAATGACTTTTCAGTACTTCATATTAAAACCCAAGCAAACCTAAGGAAATTTGCAAAATGGTTTAATTCAAATAAACTTTTTTTGAATACACAGAAAACCGTTTTCCTCACAGCCATTTTTTTTACAGATCGCTTCTAATAAGAATAAATGGCTCTTCGGTACAACAGGTGACAGAAACAAAATTTTTGGGTATACATGTAGAAAATAGTTTAGGGTGGGAAACTCACATAAAGGAGGTGTGCACCAAACTGGCACCCTCTGCATATCCCATATACAGATTAAGAAATATTTGTAGCTTGGTTTTGTAGTTTTATAGACGTGTTAGGTATGGAATTGTATTTTGGGTGTACTCCAGTCAGATTATTAGAGTGTTACGTTTGCAGAAAAGAACTGTAAGATCCATAGAGGGTGCCAATAGGCTTACATCATGTAAACCCTGATTTAAAATACTTGGACTGTTAACCGTTCCATCTATTCATATTTTGGAGATATTGTTATTTGTTAAGAAAGATTTTGAAAAATTCATGAAAAACTGTCATTTTCATTCGTACAACACCAGGGGCCAAAATGATCTTTGTGTTCCCGCTCAGAAACTGTCAATTTTTGAAAACAGTTCAAGTTATAAGGGTATTACATTTTATAATAAGTTGCCGAGATATTTGAAAGACATAAATAATATTAGATTTTTTAAAAAAGAAGTACACAACTTTTTTAAAAATAAAATGTTTTTACTCCGTTGAGGAATACTTACAATATGGATTGCCTTAGTGCTAAAAAATAGGAACTCTTGGACTTGTCTGACGTCATCTATACTTTACATTCTTTATGGATTTTGGCCTTTTTGATGTAATATATTATTATTATTAATTATAATATAAGAAATCAGCTAGTAGGTCTACCTGATCTAGAAACTAGGCGACGCGGGTCAATGGTATTCTTCATGTACGAACTTTTAAATGGAATGATTGAGTCCAGTCCGTTAACGGAAAGAATCTTAAGGAACCACAGCAATCTACCTGCCAGAGGCGATTGTTTTTGGAAGCACTGCATAAAACAGACTATGGTTCACGGTGTATAGTTCCCAGACTTTTACAAAACTATAACGACTACTGCTATTTCTGTCAATAATGACAGTAACTGACAAAAACATGATTGTGAAAAAAAATCTGGTAATACGTTTTTTTGTTTAAAGGTCGATTCTCACTTGCGCTTCACTCAGCTCGGCGACGCGACGCGACGCTACGCTACAAATTGTCGCTAGATAAATATTTCATAGTTTTAAATGAATACGTTCTCACTTGTGCTGCACTACAGTTACGACGCGTCGCTTCGTCGCGCGGCAACGGTGGAATTGTTCCGTGACGTTTCTCCTGATTCTGACAGTTTACATTACATGATGTTTTATTAAAAATGTCTGCTATGGACAATGAAAAGGCAGAGAAATTGATTATCCTTGTGGCAGAATATGTAGAACTTTATGATCTTAAGAACAAAAACTACAGTAATCAGCAAAGAAAAGAAATATACAGCGCGTAGTGTCGAGTCGCTGTCGCTCGTTGTCGGATATATGAGAATACCCGACCAGCGTTACTACACTTTGCATCGCTGCGTCGCGTCGCGTCGCCGAGCTGAGTGAAGTGCAAGTGAGAATCAACTCCATGTAAATTTTTCCTATAGAAGGATGTGATTAGTAAGTGATAATCATTTAAGTGATTATCGCTTGGTGGCCACATTGTAATTGTCATTTTTGACAAATTATTTCAGAAGTCATTTCTATCATTTCTTATTACAAAATGGCAAATTATTATCATAAAAATGTTTAAGATACGAAGGTTTATTTCGTTGTATAATCTTTTGAATACAACTCGATGTTTTGGCGATTACCTAATACTTTTACCTGACACACGACGCGATACCGGCAACACTACTCCTCCTTCGGAGTCGTAGTGTTACCGGGTAACGCGTTTCGTGTCAGGTAAAAGTATTATTCGGTTATCCCGAAACATCTTGTGGTATTACATTCGATAATCAACACTGATTTACATGCATGCTCTGTATTTAATTGTATTGACAATCCACTGATTGAACAACGGTAAAAGCAAATAAAAAAGCGAGATCGACCCGCCTGATCCAGTTCATTTTAATTACGGTACAGTATCCATACGTGGCAATGGCAATAGGTACACAAAACAGAGTCATTAAATTTTTCAAACAGATTTTAAAGAATTGAAATTGTAATATCTTTAATCAACAAAAACGAGTTTTTTAAAATAATGATGGAAAATATACAAATTGAGCTGAATAGTAACTCACATGATTATGATCCCAGCTCGTTTTATAACACTTTTAGCGCACTAAAGAGGAGCGATTAGCGCTCATAAACTATTCTATTGTTGTTGCGTAGGTATTTGTTATAAAGAGGCCGGTGACTTTTCTGTGTAAACACATCAAAAAGATAGTTTTCTTCTTGTCTTCCATCCTGAGGTTGGTTGAACGCAACTCTCCATCTTTTGTGCGTAATCCTTCGTTCCTCCATAGCTAACCTTACCTATGTCTTTGGCTTTTTGATCTAAATATCTTAGGCTTAGCATTCCCTTAACAATCAACCATGTCAGACAGCCATGTCTCAAAATATTTCCGATCATTTTCCCTCTTCTTTTCTGTACTGTACTCCAAATGGCCCTTTCTTGCCTGACACGATTCAGCACTTACTCTCCGTAGAGCGAGCGTAGTGACTACGGAGTGTGATGACGTCACACAGAGCGAGCAGCGTCAAACCAAACATATTCGAGTGCTTCACTGTCAGTTTGGAGTTCGAGGTTATGGTTACGATACAAACATATACGTATATATATACACATATATATATATATATATATATATATATATATATATATATATATATATATATATATATATATATATATATATATATATATACATACATATATATATATATATATATATATATATATATATATATATATATATATATATATATATATATAAATATATATATATACATACATATATATATATATATATATATATATATATATATATATATATATATATATATATATATATATATATAAAAAGGTGAAGAAAATATTGGGGAAACTGTCTGTATGGTAGTGCTCGACACGTGTTTCGTGCTTATTAGCACTCATCAGTCGCACATAACCAAGTTATTAGATGGGAAACTTGGAAGTTGAAAAAACACAAAGAGTTCACAGACCAGGGACCTGCTAGCACATTTGCGGTTGTTTTTTGTCAGGAGACCCAGGGATTTCCGGGCAACACCCAACATCACCACGGAGGCTGCAATAGCACCTGCGTGAAACCCCAAGGGATATAACAATATAAAGAAATAAAGAAATATCGACAGGACTATTTGTAAATAGTCCTGTCGATATTTCTTTATTTCTTTATATATATATATATATATATATATATATATATATATATATATATACATACATACATACATATATATATATATATATATATATATATATATATATATATATACATACATATATATATATACATATACTATATAGCGAACGACGAAAAAATGATTAAGCAAAGACGTAGCCTTTGGAAACAATTGCTAAACCAGTCACATGCCGTACTGAACATCCCTCATAAACAATAACGTGATTTGCCCAGCCAATGAACTCAATACTACGTACCGCCTAGCTAATCAAAACACGAAATATGACAAACAACTGTCATATTCAAAAGTTCAAATTTGAATCTGACAAGCCTTCGATTTCGTCGTAGCGTTATTTTGTGAATAATCTTTAATTTAACTTATAATAAAATATCAGAAAAACCAGTAAGTACCTATAACTTATTATATACTTTAAAGTGCAATATTGAAATAGAGTTAATAATATTTTAGATAGAAAATGAGATCTCGTTTCGCATGTTACAAAGTGATTTTGCATAGGTAGGTAATTAATTTATTTAAGATTTTGATTTTAATTATAATGTATTATATAAAAATTAATAATTACAATTAATTATACTTACCTATTTTGAGTTTAAATTCGAGCTTAAATAATGTGTTTTTTTTTTAGATTTCCAAACGATGCCTCGCTTGACTTACATAATGTTCTTACCCGTTTTGCCCCAAAATCTCAAATTGTTATTAAAAACGATGTCTTCACTCTTCAGTTTATATTCTTGTGAAGACTATCCGCAGCTGAAACTACAAGTAATTTTTTCACTTCTTGTTGCTTAAAATTGGCATTATCGGTACATTAGCTATGTCATTATCGTAGATAGGATAATAATTCACTTTTAATCCACTTTTCACAAATAAAAACACATTTTTCTTTACTTTTGAAAGGTTAAAAGGCGGAAACCGACAGCTCACATTTTAAACTGCTGTCAGAACTGACAGTGACAGTTCCGTCAAAAGCTCCGGTGCATCACGTGGTACAACACCAAACAAAAGAATATTTTATCTTTGCTTCAAATTTTAACAACGGGTAGATTGGATGCTAACAATATAGTAGTAATACGTATATGGATACAAACATTGCATAAAGAAAACACGTATCCATTGAATAAAGGAAACAATATTCAATGGATTCAAACGATAAACGCAAATGCGTTATAGTGAGGCTGTTTTTAATATTCATGCAAGTTTTGTATGTATTCCACATGAATTTTATTAACAATATTGCCTACTTTGCTGCAAAGAATTTATTTACTGATAGTGATGAGGAAGAGGAAGAAGAAAACATTTGAGTTAAAAACTATGCCGAGTTCAGGGTGTTGGTTGAATTATACAGAGTGACAAGTTTTTATCAATTTTAGAATGTGCCCTAATACATTTCAGTCCCTGTTAAACAAACTAATTGAATTGGCTGATCTGCCATTGTCAGCAGCCATTTTTACTGTCTGGTTTTTAGATTAGACGTAGCACAGTATTTTGTAGTAGGGTAACTTAAATAAATAAATGTCCATAACAATTGCGACAAACAATTTTTTAGGTTAATAAATAATCAGAAAGAGCACAATGCGCATGCCGGCCCCAACTACCCTCTTTTGAAATCGGAGTAATACGAGTACGCTTGGAGAGCTCCAAAAAGGCCAACCCAAATGTTACAGAGCGTGCTCGGAGCCCCAAAAATAACAGAAAATAATAAAAAGGACTCAACCTTAATAAATTAAAATAAAAAGTAAAATAGTTGATTTATTTAATCATTTATATTTAAAAATGTATATTTTTTAAGTGTCAACACGAAGAGTCGTTTTTTTTTACAGAAAATAACTGAGGAACGACAATGTTAAAGAAATCAAAACAGGGATTTTGGAACTCATTAATTTTCCCTTTCAGTGGCTGGTAATCAAAACATTACTAACATACTTTTATTTATAAAAAGACTATATCATTAACACAAACAATAAATAATACCACTTGAACTGACATTTGAATGGATCGTACATCAGCTGGCGAAACTAAGCCATTTTAGCTTGTGAGTTATAGCAGCTTATAACATTACTGGGTGGTGCTTTATAATAGAGAGCAATAGCATTATAAAATGGAGCACGCACACGCCTGAACTATGTGGAAAATTAAATATAAAACCACGGCACAGTGTTTCCTTTATAAAGGGACTACTGGACAAATTACCAAATTGAAAAAGTTCAGAAATGCACTAAAATATAATATAAAATAAAATATTGACAGCCAGATTCTCCAACGCTAGTCCGGTCTAATTTGACAACCAAAAGTTTTAAACTGACAACTATAAGAATAAGACAACTACATTTTATACTATGAATTTATTTCGGAGCTTTTTCGCCAATTTATAAAGAAAAGGGCAATTTTAGTATGCACTTTCGACAATAATAGAACTAAATTCACTCTAGCAACCCGTTCCAAGATAGAAATCATTTGGATACCAAGCAAATCGCTGAAATATCCGAATAATTCATAAATTTTCAATGACGTCTTATTAACAACGACAGGACAAAAACTTGTCAAAACATAACTGATCAACTAGAAGATCTTAATTTAAACCAGTACTAAATCTTAAACTTTCTTAGTGAATGTGGACGTGAATGTTTAGCCACTATGAGTTACCCCTTAAACATTTTAAAACTATGTAACTGTGTAAGACTTTACCCTGTATAAAGAATAGAGATCTCCTCATTTTATATACTATTATATCATTGAATATTACAAACATAAATAAAATATTTTTGTTCAGCTAGTCCTTATGTAAAGGAAACACTGTGCACCGATATGCTGACATCAGACGCATGTCATTACGGTTTCTATATTTTCTAATAGAAATAGAAAAACATATTCTAATGATTAAAACCCAAAAAGAAATTTCGATATCGAACTTCTTCGGACATGCTATATAATAATATATATGCCATTAAGTAAATTTTTTATCAAAGCCTAAATCTCTTTCTGAAGATAAACAGCGTACTGGTAAAAACTGTGTTAAAATACTATACAGTTCTTGATACATTCAAAATATATTTTCCCCATTCCAGCCTGTATAACCTGTATGTTTCCTAAATAAGACAACTTCACCCTATAGCGTGTAGCTTTGTGATTTGGTGACAATTCAAACTTCTTAAACGTATTGAGCACCAACCTCTTAATTAATTCGGCAGTACAATGTCCCAGTCTTTTGCTAGCTAATAACAGTGCACATGTCGGTTTAAGAGGTTCCAGGACTCGTACTACAACATTTACGATAAAAAAATTTACAATCTGTCGTCTCATCAAGACATAACCAAAGCTGTTTATTTTTTACTTTAGATTTTATTCTGTTTTCGACTTCTGCACGTACAGGATGGTATATACTTATGTAACACTGGCCGACTTGGTAACGTCCAGTTGGGATTGTATTTGTTCCCGAAGTGTTGAAAGGGCTGTTTATCGAGTAAGTGCAGCGGTAAATTACTGGCCATCAGCATAAATCAAACATAAACTGAGTTTTCGGTTGCACATCATTTGCTTTAGTTGTTTGTTGTATAATATACACATGAATTGTACAGTCCCTTTTGTCCCAGCACAGCAAAGGTTTCTCGCAAATTTTAAACAATATTTTAGCACCATCATATATACTAAATCAGGAAATTCACTGATGAACTTATTCACTATAACAGCCAGTGGTCGATTTTTAGTCTTTCCCCCGTTCGACATAATTACTAATAATTATTTATAACAAAAAATAACCTTCACCATTTTGTCAAAAATTACTCTATTTTTAATTTAGAAGACAATGTAGCATTGCACATGTAGTGTCATCTGCATACATGACGAGTTCAAAATCCACGTGCTTAGGCAAATCATTAACATAAATATTAAAAAGCAGTGGACCCAGAACTGACTACTGAGGAAAAAACGGTATTTTTAACGCAACTCACGCCGCCGCGCCGTGTCGTAAACGATTTCCGTTGAACGAAAACAAACTAAGAAACAATTCACTGTAAACACCCGCCAAGCAGGTTTCGGCCACGCCGCGCGCCGATTCTGCGAGCCGGGAACATCGGACCGCTCTATAATTGTTGTTGCTAAAACAATAAATAAGTTAAGCATTGAAATAAATTTAATAGCAAAGAAGATTATATCTTCTTTGATAGTAGTCATTCAGAAACAGCGAACATAGTTTACCACATTAAATAAATGTGTCTTTAATACTCCATTAATGTTTTTTGTGTGTATATTGCATTACCCTTGTCTTTAGACATCCATGGTTAGGTTTGAAGTCTGCGTAAGCTGTCCCGGTAAAGAAAAAGATATTAATCCATGGATTTATTAAGAATTTGTAAACATTGGCCACATCTTATTTTACCTTGTATTTTAGTACAAAAAATACGTTAGAAGCATCACAAGATTTACTAAAAGTAATAAATGGTCCAAAATATTTTATTTTTCTGCTAAATAATAGTAAATTGAAGTTAAAAAGGTTTTATTATTTATAGGTTAGATTATTTCTAAAGGTTTATTTAAAGTCGCTCCGAGTCATTTATAAATCTATAAATCGCACTTTTTCTTTCCTAGTTCATTAGACAAAGACGTACGTGTAACCGAGTGTTCAGACCGAGGTTTAGCCGTTTTCCTAAGCAACCAGAACAGACAGCAAAACTTCTGAGCTCCAACACTCCAATGCTATTTTATCTCTTTCTACTACCATTCTTGATTCAATTACGTAGTTCGTAAACTGAACCCCTAGGGGAAATGTTTTCATAACAAACAACAAATATAAGGCTTCACGTTCGATACGCTCACAGTATACGGACATCGAATCCTTTCTTAATAAATCCATGTATGAATCAAAATAAGCAGACAAGCAGACGCGTCTACAGCACTTTGTTTTATTACCACAAAAAGAAACCTAAAATATTTAATTTAAAGAGCAATACATATTTAAACTATTTTCTTTTATGTTTCTTTCTCAAATCTTTTTTATGACTACTTTCCAAGAAAAGAAATAATTTATTATAAGAAGAATATGTATGTATATGTTAAAATATCACAGTGCTTTTGAAGCTGCTCCAGCAATATTTTTCCAGTAAAAAAAACGACTTTTTTGTTTTAAAATTTAAATCTAGCCAAATAGCGAACACTAAAGACTGTTTATTCCAAACGAGAGCGCCATATTTTCTCTTTTGTACTCTATATCCATTAGATCCAAGCTAAAATCGGCTTTGGGCCGTATTTTTTATTATTTACTTTGACAAATATAGTGCAGGGAAAAACAAAGCAGCGCATTTGCAGTTTTTACGGCAGCACAATGGAAAAACAAATAAAGTAATACCGATTTCATTCCATTTTTAATTATGTCTGGTAATGCATGGATATTTCGGCAATACTGAGTTAAAACTTGATTTTTGGAAAAATATTTCTATTATGCTGTAAAGACATCGCAAAATATGCATGAATACGTTCATATGTCGTTACTACAAGAGCGTTGGCCTAATTTCTAATATAGGAACCAAGTAGTAAAAAGAAACAAGCGTGTAAGTTTAAAAATACAGGGTGGCCCAGCGATAACTTTCCACCCAGGTTTATTTTCGTTTAAATAAGTGCATCAAAAAACGCTCGCTTGCTTTCACCCTTAGAATCTTAAAAGGGAAGGGGGGTCGAGTGAGATCTTATTTTAAAGGGAATTGAATTAGTGAATTATTACAATTATCGAATTTTAAGCTTGTTTTTCAAAATAAAAATAAACGATTTATTTTCGAAAAGCTTAAATTATGCTAAATTAATAAAAAATAATACTATATAGGGTGTCTTATTTAAAAATTATAAATTTGGTTATTATCTCAAAAACTAAAACCTAAAAAGAAACTGAATTCGTAACGTGTAAAAAGCTCTGGCAAGATCAATTTTTACCTCTATGAAAAGTTAACGCATAACGGAAATGCGATGCCTAAAGATTTCCCAAATCACCCTGTAGATTGAAAATTAAGAAAGCCATGACAAATGTGACACCAGAATATTTCGTTTCCTCAAAAAGTAGGAAACTAATGTGAAAACCGCAACGTTCTATCTTAGATAATAACTCTAATATTCCAAAAGTGTCGGAAATGGGACACCCTGTACATTGTATGTATAACAAAAGCATTAAAACAGAAAAATATTGATAAAAAAAGACAGTGGAAGAGCCCAAGCAAACCTGAGCAAACCCTTAGGAGGCGAATTTGTGCAGATTTGCTTAGGCTTACTCAGGTTTGTTCGACATCTTTTTCTGGTTTCTTTTGTTAACATTGTCCAAACCGTTGGTTCTAAAATTGTGGTCCGTGGACGCCTTGGGTCCGCTGTTGGTTTTCCGAGAATCCGCAGAAAAAATGATTTTAGATTGAAATCTTATTTAAAATATTGTCACGCCCTGTTTTAAGGGTGGAACTAGGGGCGTAGAGGTAACGGAACCTTAACTAGATTTAAAACGTGATTTAAAAACAAACTTAAATCGTTTATTTGCAAAAAATAGGAACATTCAATGACATAAACAGAAGGCAGATTTATGTTATTACTCTCGAAAGACGACTTAATTTTCTATTATTTACATTAAAGATTTGAAGATCATTTCTTCTACAATCTATCACACTCACAAACGTATCGGACCGAGGATGGTGCACTAGTGCCCTTTCCGACTCTTGTCTTTGCGATCGCCCTATCACCCAGTCAGCAGTTTTTCCCCTCTTTTTGAGGAGCGTTGACTTTAGGTTAGAAACCTCGACTATGCTGACTTGATAATTAAGCGTCGTTTAAATAAATTATTTCAAGTAATTGTTTGATTTTATAAAGGAACTATAATATTTTATAGTTGCAATTTTAACGCATATTCAATAAATAAGCTACATCCTGCCAATATAGAGGGCAATAACTTATGATTAAGTAAAATAGGATTATAGTTTACTTATTCAACTTCCAAATATTGATCTATGAAGTATTATTGGTTTTTCACTTGTGACAATATTGATCAAATTTCAATATAACTGGTTTAATCTGACCACCGCGCTATAATGATGGCTTTGAATGGATGTTTTCAGTTTTTCCTGCTCTCCTCGTCCACACAAAGTTTTCTAATCGAGGCACTTTTGGTTTCTTATGACACACAATGTTGAGAAAACCGCATCCCTGTATCTTTATTAATAAGGGAACCCCGCAAAAACATCCAAAATGGGTCACCCTGTACTACTGCACTTTAGATGATAATTTTAATTAAAGTTATCGCCGTCCATAGTAATGGAAGTACGTGCCGACAAAATTTATCTGGTGCCGGGCTGCATACAGTATAATTTCTCCAGAAAGAATTGCCCAAATGACTCTCGAATAAATTTATGTGTTTTTATTCCAAGTAATGGATGTCAGTGGCGTGGAAATGGAACAAAAATTATAGTTATGGATCTTTAATATTCCCTTCTGGGTTAGTTCTTGAACCAATTATGACTAAGATGAGAAAGAGGATATCGCAAGGACATTGACAGTCAGGCAGCCCAAAAAGCACTAGCCAGTCATCGGATTAACTCACCATGAGAAATATGCATGTATTTTTTTTTTGCATAAATCGTGTAAGGAAACCATTACAAACCCAAAAATATTATTTTAAAGAAAATTACTAGGATAAGTTAACTAAATTTTTTTTTACTTCTCGGTATAATTTATTACCATTTAATAAACAGCCATTTGCCCTCAGTGCCAAGTGACGTCAGGAGATCAGTAAAAATAAGTATATCAATCTGCCTGTTAACGTAAAGCTTAACCTAGAGGTGCTACTTACAAACGTATAAGAATCGACAACTCCTGTGATAGTCCGAAAGCAAGTGAGCATTTTCTCGTACAAGTAATTGTACCTAACACCTATATCATTTGATTTACCAAACTGATAACTGATTGTTATTATTTGTAATATTGTATACTTAAGAGCAGTGGGGGCTCGTGGATTAGAGCATAGGCAGTGGCGTGCAATGCCATTTAAAACAGGGTAGGCAAAAATTATTTTTAAGTCAAAAAATTACCTTTCGAAGCATTCACGTACATAAATTTCACGTTTTCTCACAAATGTCTGGATTAGGAGTCAGTGAAACAACGTGGCCGAAGAACAACGAAATCGTTTATAAATTATATCAACAGGGCGGTCTTTTCTTAAAAATTCTCTTAAAACATCATAATAAAAAATCGTTAATTTCCCTAAACTTATCAGTTCGGGAAACACTTCACTCATTTTCTTATCCTCTCAAAATCTAATAATTTCGTAAGTATTTAGTCCTGCTAACTCTGAAGAATAATATAAACATTGTAGTTCATTTTTCAGTCGATCAAAATCAGATTTTTGGCTTTAATTCGATTTCAATTTTATAACAGAATATTTATACTTCTTATTATTTACATTACGTTATACCCTTTTAAAGCATCTTAGTTATGTTGTAAAAAATATAGGGACAACTTACTTTGAAATTCAAAATGAATTTAATATTTCTGAAAAGTTCTATAAAGCATCAACCGTTGCAACAGTGGAATTATAGCGCTGGTGATGGCTGCATCTTTCTACCCTACACCCTCTCTTCTACTCGTACGAAAGCACTGCTTTTGTTTTGCCATAAGAGTGTAATATGAAGCAAGCCGTGTGCTTTCAAGACGGTGCTTATACAGCGATCTAATTTACGATTAATAGTGCAAGGAAGGCGTTACGTGGGAGTGGGAATGATATACTATTAAATTTTTGGTTCTCTACAATATATATATAGTTTATAGAATAATAGCTGCCAAAGCTGGATATTACACGGATAAAAATTTAAATACATTAAAAAAAATTATGATTTTCTACCGTTTGTTCCTAAGGTAGGCAGTGCTTTTCTGCCTATATTGTATACACGCTACTAACTAGCATAGGGGTGACTACAGATAATTTTTAAAAAATCGAATTCGATATTTTGTCAAAAATAAATACAAAAAAAAAGTTCATTGGTGTTTCGTTATGTCCTCTCAAGGCTAGTTCTAATTTTCCGCAAAATTTTATACAATTAGTAATCGTTTTAGAACATATCTATTTTTATCCACTTGTTCGTTGTGTTTGTTGATACTTTGATGGGACGCGGAATCTAATTGAGAGGCGATATTAACTGTGCCCAATAAAGCAAGTTCAGTCGAACAATGCATGTGCCGTGCCGAAACTTCGTGTCTAATGTAAATGTTTCAAATCTGTGTATCCTACCTGTCCATGTTTTAGCCATACCTTCTGAATAAAACAATAAGCATGGAAAGCAGAACAGTGCATTCAAAATTCACAACCGCATATCCACTGTTTTTTTTATATACCTCTTTAAAGAAATGTCTTGTAAAACAACGATTTGCTGTTTCATCCGATCGGAAAAGGTTCAAATCAGGGGCAGGTCTTCCAAGGGATTTGATATGAATTTTTTCAGCCAACGAAAGTCTCGAAAAATCACTTTTTAAAATGTTTTGCACGCTATTTGCTATTTCCCACACAACCACAACACCGTAGAATAAAACAATGGACTGCTGGGCTTACCGGCCAAGCGCCTTTTCGCGTGCTAAAATCCCGTTTATGAAGTATCTAATTAACCCTAATTCCGTGGCTTAAACAATAATGCAGCCTCGATACAACGGCGGGATCGAAAGATAACCCAATTAGCGGATAAGTGCAAAACCTCAATATTATTTTAGAAATAAATGTAAAATCAGTACAAATATTTAGAATATTTTATTAATAAATCGGTTAAAATAAATAAATATTGTTTATTACAGTTTATTATTATTTTTGAGTATTGTCGGGGAGGCTCGCGTCCCAGAGCGCCTATGTGTGGGCCGCCCCTGCTTAAGAGTGGCAAAATGTCAGTCTACAAGACCTAAAGTTGAACAGGTTTGTTATGCAACACAAAAAACATCCACGTTTCCTAGCATCACATACTCTACCCGATTTATTTTTTCCTCTTCGCAACACCAATCAGACGAGGAAACGAACTTCGGAAACGAGGGTGTGCGTTTAGACGAGTAGCATGTGGAGAGCCGCCTTATTTGTCCAGACAGTAATTGTTGTTTGTGTTATGGTTGTTCGCCTCAGAGGTCTCGGCGCGATGCGCGAGCCTGAAAACATCCCATTTTAAACGTATGATCTCGCAGTGAAAACGCCATTAAAAAAATAGCTGATACATTAATTTCGATGTATTTTCCTCAGCTTTCCGATGGTGTAATTTGGTTTTTCAAAATTCCGCTTCCTTAACCTCAAAAAACACTAAATGTCCCGTATCTCGAAAAACGCCATTTTTATCTGTTTTTAATACGCTAGATTGAAAGATCAGGAATTTTTATGTCGAAATTTTTTTTCCAGAGAGGATTGTTTTGTATTCCAGGAATTATTCGAGAAACATAGCGCGGCGAGCCCTTTCACCGTGCGGAGAGGCAGCGACGCGTTTGTCAGGCTCTGTGGTTATATAAATTGATATCCCGAGCTATGTTTTTCAATTGATTCCTCGTAAACAAAAAAAAAGTCCCCTCTGGAAAAAAATCTTTTGATCTAGCGTAATAAAAAAAGATAAGGTTAAGGAAGCCAAATTTTGAAAAACACAAATTACACCATCGGAAAACTGAAGAAAAGATTGCATCGAAAACTATGTTTCAGATATTTTTTTAATGGCATTTTTATTGCGAGGTCATGAGTTTAAAATGGCATGTTTTCAGGCTCGCGCGTCGCGCGAGGCGATTCGCCCCATATTTCTTAAATCTTCAGAAACTTTGCTATTGGATAAGCACTATTCGCGGAAATTCTTCGTAGTATAAAAGTGGGTCTGGAAGTTACAATTTACCTTCATTCAATTTTTACGAATTTGTGGACTAAGTGGTTTATGAAACTTTAACACATATTTTTGGAATCTTTAGAAAAAATGCTATGGGGTAAAGAAACATTCGCCGAAATTATATTGTAGAAGACAGAGTTGATTAAATATAAGCCTTTGTTAAAACTGGGACATGCAAGTTACATTTTTTACTATCATTAAGATTTTACAAATTGCTGGGATGAATCTTTGTGAGACATTAAGAAGTTATTCATTTTCGGAATCTCCAAATAATTTACCATCGATAATGCAATATTCGCGGCATTTTGGTATATTGTAGGAGATAGAGCTGCTTAATTTATACAGCAACATTGGATGCCATAACATACAACAGTATGATACTTGTACAGGGTCTTCCAACGAGGACTGAACAGGGGCTCATTTTTGAGCTTCCTTGTATTTAAAGAAAAATCTAAAATAGCCAATCGATGTACTTTTTCCTGCAGAATTCAAAAATGAAACCAAAAATTTATTTGAACCAGAAACAAAATAGTTACGCTATGGATAAGGTGTTTTTTAAATGGAACATAGCTTTTTTTATACGATTTTCG
Source organism: Philopedon plagiatum (assembly GCA_963971165.1). NCBI lineage: Eukaryota > Metazoa > Arthropoda > Insecta > Coleoptera > Curculionidae > Philopedon > Philopedon plagiatum. Next base: position 4,093,012 of record OZ020190.1, on the reverse strand, counting down.
GAACGAGTGATTTTTTTTATGTCCGTTCTGATTAAAATATTTAATATTGTGACAGCTATTTTTATTAAATTTTAATGTTTTATCCAGTATAATTTAACTTCAACCTGTTTGAAACATACACTAGGTAATAAAGGTAAAATCACCTTGAAATCCTTCAAAGTCAAAAAATTTGACAAATTTACTATAATATTGCCGAAATGAAATATTCATTAGATGAGAGATTGCAGATTGTTATCTTGTTCTACAAATGCCAAGAAAATGCAAGAGAAGCAAGGAGAAGATTTATTGCAATCTCTCATCTAATGAATATTTCATTTCGGCAATATTATAGTAAATTTGTCAAATTTTTTGACTTTGAAGGATTTCAAGGTGATTTTACCTTTATTACCTAGTGTATGTTTCAAACAGGTTGAAGTTAAATTATACTGGATAAAACATTAAAATTTAATAAAAATAGCTGTCACAATATTAAATATTTTCGTCAGAACGGACATAAAAAAAATCACTCGTTCCGAAAATCGTATAAAAAAAGCTATGTTCCATTTAAAAAACACCTTATCCATAGCGTAACTCTTTTGTTTCTGGTTCAAATAAATTTTTGGTTTCATTTTTGAATTCTGCAGGAAAAAGTACATCGATTGGCTATTTTAGATTTTTCTTTAAATACAAGGAAGCTCAAAAATGAGCCCCTGTTCAGTCCTCGTTGGAAGACCCTGGACAAATCATAATATAACAGACTATGATACACCACTGATTTGTGTTAAAGTCGAATCGTTTCGCTCTATTGTGCTGGAAGTTAAAAAGCTGTCGGCAGAAATGGCGTTTTGGCTCCGACTGTGGAGAGAAACAGAACAGGTCTTTTACAATTGGCTACTAATTGAAAGAGTTTCTGAACTTTAAATGACTTTGTACCATTCTCAGCGTAAAAAAAAAGTTCTGGTTTGTTACGGAAATGTTATAGGTCCAGCGATTAGTCAAAAATTTTATTTGTTATTTTAATATACAGGGTATTTCAAAAAATCATGTGCCATCGCCTAAAAGGAGATTCTAAGGCAAAAAGTTCATACAAACAGTCCGCAGACGCTTTGTTTCAAAGGTACAGGGTGATAAATTTTTTAAATGCACTTTACTTGTTAAAACCGATGTGCATTGAAAAAATATGAAGAGGTAACTTTTGTTAAGAATTTAACATGCTATTTCACGATTCGAAAATGTGAAATTCAGTGGCGTACATGTTTTTATTAAAAAAATATTTTACCGTCTTCACATATGTACGCCAGTGGAGGACCTATGAAAGTCTTTTCATAGTCGGAATTGTGCTTAATTGAAGTACTTTACACAACGTGATTTTCATCAAAATTGCTGAAGCCATTTTGAAAATATTTTAAAACTGAAATTTTTTTTTAAATTTAACACCAAAACAAAGCATCTGCGGACCGATGTGTATATTACATTTTTGCCTTAGTTTATTTGAAAAATCTTCCTTTAAACGATTGCACATGTTTCTTGGAACACCCTTTACAGTAGAGTACCCCCACTTGGACGCTTGACCTTCCCCTCACTTGGGCGCGCTTGAAAAGTCAAGCTGACCGATAAGATAAACGCCTTCTGATACCACCCTGAATACATGTTAGGTATATATCAAATTTGGATTTTACCATTTGACAATTGACAGGCGACATTTGACATGCCGATTGCTGTATTTTTCTTTAAATGTTTTATGACGTCATTCTGAACACGTGATATATGTCAGTCTTAGATTCTGACATGTGATAAGTGCAGATTACATGTGCCACATATTAAATGACAAGCGACAGCTGACATTTCTATTGCTGACGTAAGCCCCACTGACGTAGACTCCTTCCTGAAACAGGAACTGTTTCCTGAAACATACACTGTTTCAGGAAACAGTGTATGTTTCAGGAAACAACTATGAAACAGCTACAAACAGGCTCCTGTTTCAGGAAACAACTAGGAAAAGGCAACAAAACAGCTAAAAATAGACCCTGTTTCAGGAAACAACTATGAAGCAGCTACAAAACAGCTAAAAACAGACCCCTTTTTTCTGGAAACAACTATAAAACAGTTACAAAACAGCTAATAAACAGCCCCTTTTTCTTTGCCGCGGTAATTTTCTCGAGGCGTTACACGAGTGCTGAGTTGAACTGCTTTTATTCGTTCACAGCACTTTTCAACATTCGACAGAAATCAGCTCCAACGTCGGCTGTTTATAAAATTCAATACGGGCAATTTAGCTGCATTATGAATGCTTTCCATTGAAAAAGAGTTCATGTCAAAAATTGCGGATTTTAATGAAAGAGTTATTGATAAATTTGTTTCAAAAAAGGATAGTAGAATCGACCTGATATTTAAAAAATAAGGTACAATTCCTCAAAAAGACCCAATTGTGTAATTTTTAACCTGGCAACGCGGCATCTCGGCTGGTTATAAACCCAAGCCAAATAATATTGACTCGTAGCTAAGAAACTCCAACTCATTCAGTGCTAGGGTCAACAATGTTGCCATATGAGCATTTAAGTTCTATTCAGCACAGAAGACGACGTAAAGTTGCTCTTGACTTTTGCGGATCTCTAACGGCTTACTTGCTATAGATAGGGGAAAGGTTGTTAGGACTTTTTTATGTAGATTTTAATGCCCCGTAACTTTTATATGAAACTTTTTTTTGAGATCATTTTTATTTTCAAATTAAAAGCTAAAAACCGTCTTCGAACTCCTTGCTGATCTTTCTACCGCCCTTATTAAAGGGCTCGGCACAAAGTAGTACCGGGGGTTTCTTTTCAAACGACAAAATCTGCCGTTTTCTTTTTGATTGTATGATTTTTTAATAATTTGGCCAACAGAAACCACTCTTTCAGTTCGGTTCGGATCATTTAGCATTCTTAAGGCTTCCCCACCTCGTCAGCTATACAAAATGGCAGGCAGACAGTGAGGGGCTGTTACATAAAGACATAATAAATCTAATTTAACGTCATAAACTCGGTCCTATGCAAATTCCAGCTTAATAAAGCCTCGTCGTTTCATTTAGAAGTTATATCCGAACTAAATTAAATTTGTGTCGTGGTTATGGTTTAAAAAGTTGGAAAGTTGAGTAAACAAAATGAATTATTTAGTGCGTCGGTTATTTACGGGGGTTAAAAGTTTCATTGCCGCCGGGAGGTTACGCACAAAGTCGTCTCGTACGTTTCCGTAAATTGACGTGTAATTTGCTACATAAATTATGTATCGCTGCTTTAAAATCCCTTCTGAAGTTAGTACTAAGGGCCTTAGAATAATCTAAGAAGTCTAAGTTTAATTACGTGACTTTTGAAGGCATGACGAACTTTTTTTAAAGTCTGCCAAATGGGGAACGTCACAAGAGATCACGTTCTCTTGTGGTTGTTCTACATGTCACTACGAGAATTTTTCGAATTTTTTTTCAAATTATACTTATGCGAAATAGCTATTACCTAACAAGTGTGGAAAATTATACTTTTCCGCATGCGACTGCAGTTGACCGAACGACGCGAAGCGAAATTCGGTTAGCAGTCGAGTGCGAGACTCACAAGTACAATATTTTTTCTACAAGAGTGAGACAAATTATCTAGTTTTGGTATTTTTTATAAATATTTTATTTCAGTATAGACGTCAAAATGAAAATACAATTCAAAATTCAAACTTTTGTTATTAACAATAAGAACAGTTACTTGCATTTGTTAAATTTATGGTCGAAGATAACTGGTTTTTAACTGGTACAGAAAGATTTCTTGCATTCCAGAATTATTTATGTTTTGTGTATGTTCAACATGACGGGGATGAAGGTCGATTGCTGCTGGTGTTTGGAATGAATATGGAACAGTATTTGAGAGGAAACGCGAAGATGCTATATAGCACACTTAGAGGAATGGGACAACGAAATAAAAACCAACTGAAAAATATTAAAAATGAGGAAAGCAAAGTAACAGAGGAATCAAAAATAATGAGCAGGTGGAAAGAATACTACAAAAACCTACTAGAAGAGAAAGAATACCCACAGAGTGCAAGCGGGAAAACACAGGAAGAAAACAGAAGGCAAGATAAAGAAGGAAAAACGGAAGAAGGTGAAATTGAAAGGGGGGAAGTCATAAAAGCAATAAGAAAGATCAAAATAGGGAAATCGGCCGGGATAGATAATATTAAACCAGAGCTAATAAAATACTTGGGAGAGGAAGGAATAAATTTTATACACAGGATACTAAACCTAGCGAGGGCAAAGAAGGAAATCCCCACAGAGTGGAAAATCAGCAGTGATTATGCCCCAAGAAGGGAGACCACGCTGAATGCTTCAGAGCTCTCTCACTTCTATGCACAGCGTACAAGATATACGAACGAATAATAATTGAAGAACGCCTCAAAGACAAAATTGAAACTACGTTAAGCGACACACAAGCGGCATTTAGAGAGGGCAAGTCGACAAATGACTGGATATTTGTAATCAGGCAAATCACAGAAAAAATTGCGGCAACAAACAAGAAAGTATACGCTTGTGCATTAGATATAAAAGAAGCATTCGATTCCATAAACCGAAATGAAATCTGGTAAGTGCTCGAAAGAAGAAATGTTATTAAAAATTAATTAAAAACACAGAACACAGATAATATAGTACCTACAAGTTGGTGGGTCAAGGTCGAAGAATTTTCTCACTAGCAACTAGTAAGGCAAAGAAGCATACTTAGTCCATTACTGTTTATACTAATAATGGATTATCAATCAAATCAGGTAAATAAGGAAGTGAAATGAGTCCACTTGGGATACAGAAATTTGAAACCGACATATTATATTAAAGAATTAATAGACGATTTACTAATATTCACCGAAAATGAAAGACAATTAGAAAAACGTATCGAAAACTGGGCAGTAAACATAAAACAGTTCGGACTAAAGATAAACACACAGAACACAGAAATTCTGGCTAAGCACATAAAATACAGAGCATGGAAATATAGGTAGAAGGGAAAAGTATAAAGGAAGTATTAAACAGAATAAGCAAGGGCAATAGAATATACAGAGTAGCAGTGTTTTCTGTAACAAAAAGGAAATTACTAAGGAAACAAAGGAGAGGGTGTATGAGTCAGTCCTGGTGTCACATTAACTTACGGATGTGAATTGTGGGTATAAATAGAATAATTAAAGAACAAAATAATAGCATGCGAGATGAAAATATTACGAAAAATAGAGGAAGTAACTAGAGTGACAAGGTATAATATATACATATAAGGATCAGAAAAATCTTGAAAATAAAAAATGTGATCGACAAAATCAAACACAACAACTAGAGTGGTTCGGGCACCTGGTGCTCATGGGTGAGTTGGGAGACAGAGACGGCAGACAGACGAAGAAGGGGAAGACCAAGAAAGAAGTGAAATTTATTATTGGCCGAAATAGTGAAGAAAAGAGGAATGGACTGGACGCAAGCGAGAAAAGAGATGGGGAACAATCATCACCTTACACCCAATAAGGTAGAAGAGGATCGGGATAAGTAAGTAAGTGTAAGAATGTGACAACTAAGATTGGTAATATGAATTTATTTTTGAGTTTTGTCTAAAAGTTATCAAAAAAGAGCAACTTAAGTATGTATTTTTCGCTGTAATACAACTAAATGCTCTCTGGCGACAAGTTATAAGATAAACTCATTTGGAAACCTGGAAAATCGCAGAAATAATACTACTCTTTACTATACTTTTACTACACCCACTATTATGTAAATGCGAAAATCTGTTTGTTTATTTGAAGCCGACCCTGAGTTCTATTGCTGCTGCTGAGTGCTGAGTGGACCTTATCAAATAATTTTCTGAACTAACTCGTGTAAATTATTGAAGCTAGTTTAGAACATCACACAGACTGAAACGGGAAGTTTGTTGTGCAAACTTTCGCAATATTTTAGTATTTAATAATGAAAGTTTGTTCTCTCTCCTTATTGTTTGTCCACGACTAATTCCAAAACAGACTGAAACTAATTAAAATTTAGGACAGTCAAATTCGAATTACTGTACGAGACAATGAGAAACTTTGAAGGTTGGATTTTTTTGACATCATTAAAGTAATTTATTACATATTGTCATGGACTAAAATAAAACAAAATAATGTCAGCAAGACGAAAAACAAGCCCTTATTTTTGTCTTTTGTTCGGAATATCGAATTGCACACCCACTAAATGGGTGATTTTCTTACAAATAAGTAATTTTATGCTATTTTTGTCCCAAGAAAAGGTGAAAATAAAAAATGTTGCTTTTAGCAAATACAGTAGAACATAAACTCTGTTTTATTGTATGATAGCCGGTCAAATGTAGCGGATTGCTGGAATTATCTTACAAATCGTGTATTAATAGTATTTAAAAATAACAACAAACGTGTTTAAATATTCACTAAATTTTTATTCTTGACACATGATTATTGTTTTGACACACAGCGTCTTCGTCGGATATTTGGCACAAACTACAGTCTAGGAGTTTTTTTTTCATATAAATGCCAGGATTTGGATGGTAGTAAGCCATCCTTTGCAGTATTTGCAATAATTTTAGCGTCTTCGAAAAAATTTTCATGGAAGCTGCACATTTATATTTGACAATAAACAAAAAACGCTTCGGGAACTAAGGGCAACGGAATTCAAAGCAATTCCTGCTATATTAATACCGATGTTTTCATTGTTGATTTTTTATTTTTTTAACTAAGAATTACTGAAAAATCGCGAAAAAGCAGTATAGCATGAAATTGTACATAAAATCGGGTATGGCACAAGTACATTGATTATTACGTCATCTAGGCGCTATTTTTGATATTATACACGAGGAAACGCATTTCTTAACCTTTGTTTCCTGATATGCCTAAAATATATGAACAATTTACAAGACATCATCTTTTTTTAGGTAAGCGGCCGAGTCGTAATGACGGACAAAACTAATTTTTTCCACAATTGCCGTGCATTCACACATCTGCCATATGATTTTTATGGGACAAAATGACAAGTCACAACCTTATTATGGCGTATCACGCCATGTAGTTTTCTCTATTTGCTCATATATCCTTTATTTGTCGGAAAGAGAATTCTTTTTATCTTGACAGTTTCTCTCGGAGATTTGGAATTTTTCTTCGAATTTTCTTCATGCAAGAGGATTTATTTTACCAGAATAAAACACACCTTTATCATCTTTTTCTGTATTTTTAAATCGTTGTCTAACAACAACGAAGCCACCGTTCTGATTTTTGATTTGACTTTTCCGCATTTTCGTTTCCGGTATAAATTTGGCGGAAAGAAATGTGCCGGCGATTGTCTGCGAGCTATTTTTTTTTTAATAATTTTAATAGAAACCTACACAACAGGCGCGGCCCGTGAAATTTTAGAGTTGTATATCTCTGTTGCTATTTAATAGTGAACCTACTAGGAATGTTTTGTATAAGAAAAAAAATATTTTGTAATTTGTGAAAAAAAGTTGAATTATTGAATTGACCCGCCTGGGAAGAAAATTAAGCCGCTTATGTATTTCATTTATTATTTTTTCTAAACAAATTTTACATCATTTTGTTGACAATTCCTAAATTTTAAGAGAAAAAAATGTGTTAGCAAAAAGTTATAGTCATTTGAATTTGTTTTAAATTATATTTTTGGTTTAAAAAAAATCAAATGACTATAAGCTTCTACTAACACATTTTTTCTCTGAAAATTTAAGAATTGTCGATAAAATGATGTAAAATTTGTTTAGAAAAAATAATAAATAAAATACCTAAGAGTGTTAATTTTTTTCCCAGATGAGTCAATTTAAAAATTCAACTTTTTTCCGAAAATTACAAAATATTTTTTTCTTTACCAAAACATTCCTAGTAGGCTCACTATTAAAAAACCTGAACATGGCGAGGGTCTAACCATTCAGTTTTTATCTTCATATTTTTAATTCAAAAGTATATTTCAATTAATTTCAAGTTAATTACTAACATTTCCAAAAATCTGAGACTTAATTTTTAATTTTTAGTAGCTCTCTAATGTAAATAGAAAACTTTTGCTTCTATTTCACTTAAGTTTATAAAATTTAAACTTTTATTTTGTTTTCCCTTCAACTATCTCGACCATCAGCGAGAAGTATTATACAACTTAAAACTTGGGCTGTTTACTTTTCATTCTGTTTTAATTTTCCCCGGGAAAACTAAACTTGTAAACAACGCGGAATGAAAATTAGGAAATTAGTGTTTTAAAGAAATCGTCGAAATATTGCTAAAGTTTGTTGCTGTTAAAGGTAAATTTTGTTTCACTTTGATTCAGTTCTTTGTAAGTTTTAAAAGAATTCTAGCGAGGCAGGAACAAAAGTAGTACAATATTCTGAACGCAGTATTTTTTAAAAAAATTTAAACATTTCTGTCGTTCAGGTATTTGCTTTCAAAGGACTTTTGCGGTTAGCAGGCCTCTAGGACTGAAACTTACGGACGGGACTTAACATTGGGTATGCCTAGTCGATAAAGAAAATGTATTAAGTTAGAAGGATTTTATATTAGTACGTGGGTAGTTTTTTTGTGCAAACTTAGTCTCATCTAAGATTTTTGTGTGTTTAAGAACACTTATTATTATATAAAAATTGCCAATGTGTTAGTAGAAATTGCTAATTTTTGTAACCAAGTAATTTAATAAATCTATGTTTTTTTTTAAAGCCAAAAAACAATTACTTTTTCCGGATACTTTCTAGACGTACTATACTAAGCAGCAGTTCGGATTCAGGCAAAAACACTCGACAATTCAAAACGTTCACAGACTAGTTAACAGAATTCAAGAAGAAATGGAATACTCGTATAAAAGGTATTGCTCAGCAGTTTTCTTAGATGAAGGATAAGCATTCGACAGGGACTGGCACACGGGCCTGCAATATAAGTTAAAATGCAAACTTCCAATCAATTATTATTTATTACTGAAATAATATCTGCAGAACAGATCTTTCAGAGTGAAATAATTCGAAAACGATTATACTGATCAAGCCAACCCATACGGGCCGGCCGTTTCACAGGGGAACGTATTGAGTCCAATACTTTTTTTAGCTAGCCAGCTAATTTACCAACCACTTCCGGTATAAACATGAATTTATTAAGAATGGATACGGGATGATTTAACATACTTTGAACCAACTGAACAATTTTTTTTAACCACTTTTTGAAACAAAATTTTTTCAAGAAAACATATTTTTAGAAGGAACATTTTTTACACATTATTTCGAAAAAGACTTCGGGTATTCATATTAAAAACAACACTTTTTTGAAAGTGATTTACTACAGAGCATATACATAGCAAATACAAGGAAACGTAAACCTGACCAAGCAGAAAAAAGGTTCATTTAAGTTAGTTTAGGAACTTTTTTCTAATTTTTTCATTGACATTTTCTAAGTCAGTAGAGTTCATAATTTAAATTTAGAAAAACTATGTTTTCTAAAAAATATATTTCCCGGAAATGTATTTTTAAAAGATTTTTGAAAAGGTTCACTTAATTTAACATCAAAAAGATATTATTTGTTAATAACAGAAACAGCTAGAAGAGTTGGTCATCTTAAGTTACACGCGACAGGACAAATTGTTTGGTTAATATGAAAGTGTAAATAAATATTGTAGCACTTTTTTTATTTATGCCTTCTGCTTATTTGGGGGGATATACGAGTACTTACGAAAGGACAGTTTGTCTAAAACCAATTTTTAAAAATTTTTAAAGCACTTCTAAAAATACATTTTTTCAGAGAACATCTTTTCGAAATCAAATTTTTTTGGATAGTGTTAATTTTTTCACGCAACTGCATTTTGAAAAAGTAATTTACGAGAAAGTACCGCACCAAACATAATAGGTCGGGAGCCGGTGACACTGAAAGTACCGTCATCGCGGAATCAAAAATTGATAGTTAATAGTCATACGAACAAAATGAGCTCGGTACGCCGGGATTCATTAAGCCGAAAGTATTTTTAAAACAATTAATTATTATAAAAAAGCAAAAATGTTTTTTACCCAGGGTGTTTTCTAATTGAATGGCAATATTTAAGGGGCGATTTTTGGGTCCATTCTAAAAAGAAAACTTCATATGAACGTATGTCCTAAACGTCTTAACTTTTGAGATACAGGGTGGTAAAGTTTTCAAAAATAAATAGTTTTTTATTAAAATCTGTAATACCACTTTTGGCACAAATTTGGCATACATGTACTATGTATCAAGAGGCATTATTTAGTGTACCACAATTTTTTTTTCTTTAAACCAGTGGCGTTCGTACGGAATTTCACCTGCCTATTTTGACAGATATTGATGGTACGCCACTGATTTCTCGTAAAATTAAAATCATTCCTGAAATTCCGAATCATTTCTAAGCAAATTTGATCTGTTGCATTTTTTCTATCCGATGCACGGTTTTCGCTTAAAAAAATAAAAACCTTTTCTCTGCATGATCATAACAATATCGTTCATATAGCAGAGAAAAGGTTTTTATTTTTTTAAGCGAAAACCGTGCATCGGATTGAAAAAATGCAAGAGATCAAATTTGCTTAGAAATGATTGGGAATTTCAGGAATGATTTTAATTTTACGAGAAATCAGTGGCGGACCATCAATATCTGCCAAAATAGGCAGGTGACATTCCGTATGAACGCCACTGGTTTAAAGAAAAAAAAATTGTGGTACACTAAATAATGCCTCTTGATACATAGTACATGTATGCCAAATTTAATTAAAATATCTAAAGTGGTATTACAGATTTTAATAAAAAACTATTTATTTTTGAAAACTTTACCACCCTGTATCTCAAAAGTTAAGAAGTTTAGGACATACGTTCATATGAAGTTTTCTTTTTAGAATGGACCCAAAAATCGCCCCTTAAATATTGACATTCAGTTAGAAAACACCCTGGGTAAAAAAACATTTTTGCTTTTTTATAATAATTAATTGTTTTAAAAATCCTTTCGGCTTAATGAATCCCGGCGTACCGAGCTCATTTTATTCGTATGACTATTAACTATCAATTTACATAAAAAATTTTTGATTCCGCGATGACGGTACTTTCAGTGTCACCGGCTCCTCACCTATAAAGAAACCTGATTAAACCCAAAAAAGGTTCGTTTGGATCTTGCGCGGCGTTCAGGATCTTGTTTCGTCTTTTTTTCATTATCATTTTCCAAGAGACTAGAGTTCATAATTTAATTTTCTAAATACCGTTTTCCAAAAAAATATATATTCGAAAAATGTACCTGTTTTAAAAATTATTTGTTTGAAGATATTTTTGAAAAAATGCACTTTCGAAATACGTAGAAAATATTTTCAAAATATTTCTAAATCCGTTGTCTAAAAAGCATCTTTGAAAAGGCGGTCAGGACATTTTTGAAAAAATGTAGGTTCGAAAATTTTTTATATTGAATATTTATTTTTACAAAATTCGCTGTTGAAATCCTTTGAAAATTGCTGTCACCCCCCTCCCCCCCTTATCGCCAATAGGATCTTTCAGAAATATCTTTAAAAAATCATGAACATTGAGAATTAGGTGTAGATTGAACTAAAATTATCACGGTTGTAAAATTCTAGCGCGATCAATTGTTATAAACAATTTAATTGTTGATTTCCTTATACTGAAGAATTGGTTTTAGAGAAAAAGTTTTTCGACAAAAAGTATTTCTCACGATGCCTGTAAGGAGCAACTTTTGTCCTTACACGTTTTTAAAATTTTTTAATTTGGCCCACTCAGCTCCGCGCATACGCGATGTGATACGGCGTTGGTGCCGTCGGCGGCGGGTAGCGCGGCAGATGGGCCGAGATCGGGCGGCTGAGGTTTGCTCAGGTTAAGTGGCACGGAACACTAATTGTGCAAGTATAGCTTGCACTTGACCGAATTTTTTTTAATTCTTGGTTCTTATGTTAGAAATTAAGCCAACGCTCTTGTAGGAGCGACTTTTTTAACATAAATGTTCAAATATGAAACTTTAAAAATAAAAAATATTCTTACAGCAGTTTGGGCTACTGTTTCCTAGTTAATTTTATTAACAAACGTGCGGTTATATATACATTACGTCGTTTCTGGAAGACATATTTGATTCCCAACGGATTCATCGTTGTACAGGCATCCAAATTCTTAAACACGTACCATTGTCGTAAGCTGAAGCAGCATCATTTTTCAAAGAAAATATCCTCTGTTATTTTCAAGTGTCCCTTTGTTGCCCTGAGACAAAAACAGCGAATTGTTTCAATAAAACCGTCCTAGGAAGACATTTTTCACTTGAAGGACACTACCAGGGAATTACCAATATGACATTTTTTAGGGTTTTCACCTAAGCAAAAATTCTAGTATTTCTTTAAAGCGATAGACAGAAAAATATTTGTTATATTGGGAAAACGACCATATATATCTGTCAAAGCTGTCTTTCCTAACAAAGAAAACAACCAATTATTGGTTAAAAAATGTTTTTAATTTCAGAGAGTTCCGGATAAAAATATTTCATTTTTTCAAACGCTTGGCACTGACTCATTGTTTAAAGCATATGGATAAAATCCTTTTAAGAATAACTAAAAATCACTTAAAATTTCATTATAACACGCATATGCCGACCTATTAAATACGTTACTCACAAAATACTACTCCTTGACAACTGTTTAAGGCATGAATGAACCGTGCTAGGGCACGTGCTATGGAAAAAAGCGACGTTGCCACACTCACTCTAAACTTCGTCGTCATGCAATGGAAATAAATAACTAAACTTTATTATCACGAAAAATAATGATATATTGGTATATTTTATTATTCCTTAGTAATATGCTTTATCCTGTGGCATCTACGATACAGCAATGGCGTTGTTTTAGTATACTTTATCAATCTGAAAATATGCCACAAAAGTGAAAGCTTGGCAACAGCCGCTTTCAAAGAATGGGTGGGGGACCATATAGTTATTAACACTAATCCTGCAATCAGGCTTGCCATATTGGGGAATTTTTTCGAAATTTGGGGGGGAAATTCACTCGTGGGTAAAATTCGGGGAAATAAATAAATATAGAAATAAATAAAATGGGGAAATATTTTGGAAAATTTTTTTAACGGAGGAAATTTTGGGTTTGATTACTTTGCTCTCTTCACTTATATATAAATGCCCATGGCACCATTAAAAAAATCTAAAATTGTCTTGTGTGTAAAATAAAAACAAAAAGAAACAAATAATCTCCCATTTAGCTTAGGCTATAGAACATCTGTCAGACTTCACCTAGCTAAAACAGTGTTGCCATATGATTTATTGTTGTAAACTTTGAATCAACAGCTTGATTGTTAAACGATACATGGTGCATAGACAAGCACAATTGGGTAGCGTTGCTTCGTCTTTCGGACATTATCGGCAAATTCGAGTTGTTCATTTGTTGTGTTTTGAATTCTGCGGCAAAGCCGCTGTATTCTGCGTTCTGGCTGTGGCTGTAATGCATAGAACAACAGGTTAGAAACGTTAAGAGCGTGCTAATTGGTCGCATACATCCATGACTATAGATTTCAAGTGTGGCGCCCTCAGTGGTAGGGTCAAAAATATTACAGGCGGAAGCGGGGTGCAGAAGAAAAGCCACCATATGATAAGTTAAAAGTCGAATCCATGGTTTGACATTTTATAACTTTGTTGTATTTACATAATGTTAAAAAATATTTTATTTGACGTTTATAAAAGACTTTCAGAGAAAATATAAAACATTATCAATAGCGGCTATTTGCTAAAACAAATGTTCGTTTTATTAAATGTTTAATACAACAAAGCATAACATACCAAAACATCAATTAATATTTAAAAGCAATGCGAAATTTTATTTTATTTAAAAGTAAAACAACAATGTCGTATTTTTACTAGCTTTTACTAATTTCTCCATTTAAGTCATCTCATAACAACATGGCGCACATGAGCATGTTAAAGCAAGGTAAAAGTCACAATCAGGTGAAGGTTCTAATCAGATTTCTCCAGTTCTGGTAACATCACGCTGAGTTTATGTGGAGGTCCAGTTCCATCGAGTATTTAAGATGAAACAAAAGGGAAATCTCGGCAGAATCATCTTACACACTAAATAATAGTTATTTATATCACACAAATCAGGTACACTATTTAACTTTACTTGTTAATTCAATGGTACAAAAAAAAACCTCACTTGAGTGGAACCTAGTGTAACAGGGATTATTACATGATGGATATCTACATGAGTACTTAACTCTGCCAAAGGAAGAAGCTGCTATGACTCCAGCCTTGTTAGAGAAAATACAGAGACAGTACGGTGCAGGTATGGGTGGCAAACTACACAATAAATTTCTCCGACAAGCACAAGAAATATGATAAAAATATAAATCACATTGAACGTTCTGGATTAAAATCATCTAAATAGTTATACCTAGCACGAAATATGTTTTAAATTTTATTAAGAAAACGATACTTACCCAACTACAATATCTGAGTTGTCTATTTACATCTACAATAATGAAAAAGTTTAATTAAAATCATTATTTGACACAAAAACCACAAAACGGAAATGGCCAAATTACTATTGCCAACTATCATTATTTATTAATACGAAACTATGTTCACTTGAATAAATCATATATTTAATAAATAAATTATTAATATTAGACTGCTCTCCTGAATATATTGGTATTGGAAATACCTTAGGGTGTGTACCTAGTATTTTTGAATGCTCAAAGTATATTTTGCTGACAGACTTGCTGATCAAGCCTTTTAAATAACTGCACTTAAAAGTAACAAAAAACTAAATAAAAACTGTACATTTTAGAACAAACTACACGTACAATTTAAAATAAAAAATACGTGGGAAAATGTTTGTTTACTAAACTGTAAAAGGTAACAGAATACAATGTTTCAAGACTTGTAACACACAAAAAAGACTTACCTTGAAAAGTAATAAAGCCCTAATTTACTTTTCTAAGCTGATGAGTTGTGGTTAAGATCGCATATAAAATAATTTTCATCTTTTCACGAAATTAAATTAAAGTAGCTGACGGAAAAGTCAAAGGAGGGATGACCGAGAATAAAATAACCTGACTGGTTTAATTTTGACGTATCTGTCGTCTGCGTCTGTTGGCAGCGCCTCTGCGGTAGGGTCGTTAAATAAATGTGACAAGTGGCAGTTGCAATAATTCGTATTTAGAGTTTCAGGGCCCTGCTGTAATGAGACTGCCTTTATTTTTCTGTGCTGCAACGCTGCAGAACGTTGAATGTGTTTTTATTTTTTACTTTTACCGTGGTTCTTAGTAATTTACACATGGATTTATTAAGAATGGATACGGGATGATTCAACATTCTTCGAAGTCAAAACAAACCATTCTAAGCGACACTGTAAACACAATTTGTAACATTGGCCACATCTTATTTTACCTCGTATTTTTGTACAAAAAATACGTTAGAAGCATCGCAAGATTTACTAAAAGTAATAAAAGCCCTAAAATATTTTATTTTTCTGCTAAATAATAATAAATTTAAGTTAAAAAGGTTTTATTATTTATAGGTTATATTATTTCTAAAGGTTTATTTAAAGTCGCTCCGAGTCATTTATAAATCTATAAATCGCCCTTTTTCTTTTCTAGTTCATTATACAAAGACGTACGTGTAACCGAGTGTTCGGATGTATTTCCTAAGCAACCAGCAGAGGCAGGAACACTTCTGAGCTCCAACACTCCAATGCTATTTTATCTCTTTCTACTGCCATTCTTGATTCAATTACGTATTTCCTTAAAGTTCGTAAACTCTACCTCTAGGGGAAATGTTTTCATAACAAACAACAAATAAACAGGCTTCAAGTTCGATATGCTCACAGTATCCGGACATCGAATCATTTCTTAATAAATCCATGGATTTATATATTATGTGCATGTTGTGGCCCCAAATAAAAACTCAAGAACTGCGTGTCCACTGACGAAATGTCAAAAACGACCAGACATTATATATAGACTAGCTTGGAAAGCAGATCCACAATTTTCTGTGAGTACAAAATATCGAAAATTTTTGGTTTTAGTTTTCAACATAACAAAATAAAACAAATTTAATATACTTTTGAATTTTAGAAAATACTAAAAAAATATTAAATTGAGAAATTGTGGGAATTCCTTTGGTTTTTGATATTATATTCTTGTGCATATTGATCATCAGTCTTGAAAATATCGGTATCAGCACATCGATATTTATCGATTTTTGATATCACTGCATCATTATTTTAATCTAAATTATTTTAAGGTTATGACAGTAAGTTCTAAAAAGTTGGCATGAAAGAATATTCTTGTCGCTTCTATTTAATAGAATAAGAAATAATATTCAAAAGTGCAAAAAAATTTCAACGATAATAAAATCTATAAATTCTTATTTAAGAACCATCCCGACAATTTTTTAATATTCAGCCTTGTCAAAGGAAGATTTAATAGCATTTCCATGATAAATTTTAGATCTAAAAATTAATAAATCTCCCGAAAGGAATCTTGGATAAATATTTTTAGAAAAAGAAAAAGGAGAAAATAATTTTTAGCAATTCAGTTTTATTTCCCGCTTGTTGGAGGTTGTTGAGTTGCTTTATACAATTTTAGTGTAAAATTGTGACCTGAATTAAGGAAAAAGTATGTTCATTTGGCTGCAATAAAAAGAGCACTCAGTATGAGGAAGTGTGACTCACAGGGTACATACCCGACAATTCGGACATTCCAAGGATATACCACCCAAACTGGGTCAGGTGTAAGCCATCTCTTAAAAGTCGCTGGGGCTCTGATCTAAGCGCCAGACCGGGTGGTGAGCTGGCCAACCTGTCCCATGGATGAGGGCCCATAACAGTTAAAAAGCAAAAAAAAAATTTTTCAACTACAAATTTTCATACAAAATTCGAAACTTACAAAACGTGATACTATTGGTTGTGACGTCACATGACATGTAAATAAAAGTGTTTTAATGGCGAATTTCAGTGTTAATTTATTTTCTTGATTATTTTCCAGACATTATGAGATTTTGTTAATAAGAAACATTACAACGGAATGGAGTTTGTTTGTGCAAGGACAATGGGATAAATTGCTGAAAGTTAGTGCTTGTATGATGGATGGCGGCTTATTTGTCTTTAAGATTTCGTTACATACGTAGAGTCAAATATGCCTACTTCAATTTTCCGATACTGACTTTTAATGATACCTATTATACCCTCAATACAATATTTATAGAGTAATTTTTTATTAAATTTCATTGTTTAATAAAAAGAATTATATTCGAACTATACTGTAATAAAGGTAACAGCTGTAACACAAACAACAATTACTCTCTGGGGAAATAAGATGGCGCTCCACATGCTATTCATCCAAACGCACACCTTTGTTTCCGAAGTAAAATTCCTCGTCTAATTAGCTGATATCGTGTTGCGAAGAGGCAAAATTAATCGGGTAGAGTATGTGACGCTAGTAAAAGTGGATGATTTTTGTGTTGCATAACAAAACCTGTTCAACTTTAAGTCTTGTAAACTGACATTTTGCCAGTATTAAGCAAATACTATTACAAATAATAACAATTAGTTTGGTAAATCAATTGATATAAGTACAATCATACGAGAAAATGCTCACTTGCTTTCGGACTATCACAGAAGTTATCTATTCATACGTTTGTATGAAGGCTTAGGTTAAGCTTTACGGTAATATTTGACGGTAGATTGACAGTTAATTTTGCGTATCTCCTGACGTTATTTGACACTGATGCCAAATGGTTGCTTTTTAAATTGTTATAAATTATACCGAGTAGTATTTTTTTATTTCAACTACCCTAATAATTTTCTTCAAAATAATATTTTTGGGTTTGTAATGACTTCCGTAAACGATTGATGCAATAAGATACATGCATATTCCTTATATTACAGATTTATGGTAAACAGCATTGTCCTGGTGAAACGCAATGTTCTTCTTGGCTGAGCCGGGAATGTTTTAGTTTAGTTTGCCAAGTAAGCTCGCATAGTACTTTAAATTTATTGTCTTTCCATTTTCAAGGTAATCTATGAAAATATTGCCAAGAAACGGTCGCCATAACTTTTCCGGCAAACAGAATTACCGTCTTTAGGCTCTTTGAACCTTATAGTGTTATTAATCTCTTGTACTGTCTAAAACCCCTATGCTTAACACTTTTTTCTGTTTTATTTCAGAACTGAAATCCATGTCGCCTACATTTTCCGAAGATTCGGGAAAACCGTCAAGCACTTGCCAGGAAAATAGACAAGGTCTTTTCACTACTACGGTCCAAATTAGGAAAAGGGCTGGAGAGTCGTTGGGCATTATTTTAGCACCAGGTAAGATTTTTATTAGGAAACAGTGGCGTCTGTCCATACAAACGCTATTTGAGCGATAAGAGTAATTTTTGTACTACGGGCGCCCATTTTGAAAACTTTTGACTCATTGTAATCAAAATTTTGGACATTCTTTAAGGAGGGAATATTAGAAAAAATTTTTAAAAGTAATTTTGCGGCAAATTTCTTGGTTATTCTTGCAACTGGAACCAGCACGTTACTGACATTTCACGGTTACCGTACCTGATCATTAGTAATAATAGCTAGTAACAGCACATTAAAAATAAAAAAAAATAGTCTTACGTTTTACATAGTTCAAGAATGGGCTCGATCAGTCATTTCGCGTTTTCAATAAATACGTTAATATTATTGCACAATCAGTCAATCAAAACACGCACACCAAAAATTACGTCGGTTGTCGACACGTTGGCTATGGTGTCGATGTCGACAACGTCGACAATTACTTTAAAAGTTATAATGCCCATTAAAATAATATTAAAAGATACAAAAAATTCATTTAGAACACGTTCTAATAAAAACTTACATTCTTACAATAATAATACTGAAATTAAGAAAATGCACATGCGTGACCCTGATGAAACCAATGAGCAGAAACACGTGTCGGACGGGTTACCATTCAGCAAGCAGCAAGCATTCTGATTATTCTGATTATTTTAAATTTCAATGTATGCCCAATTTTGAGGAATATTTTTGTACATAAATGTACATAACATGGGGTAATCTTTGGCCAAAGAAAAGGGTTATTTATATAGACCTATTAGAACTATAACTCAGGAATTTAGGCTTTTATTGTTAACTCTTTATCTCTGTAGCGGTTAAGAATCGAACCTATGTTAATTGAAACTTTATGTTTATTTAGGGCCCCTAAATACGTACCTAAAAGATTTCCATTTTCTCCTGAAACACCCTGTATAAAGAAGATAGTTTTGAAAGCTTAATGCCTTTCCTTTTATTAGATATTTTTCATAGAAATTCCAGTAAGGATATTTGAAGATATATTTAAGTTTATATCTCTGGATAACCCAGTCAATACACTATATAGCTTTTTTGTCAAAGACAGACGGTTAGAGATTTATTTTCCTATCCGTATGTATTTTATGGAGATCTTTTATTTCTTATTTCGAAAAATTCCAAAGGACTTTGAACAATAAATACGAACGAAAAATACTTTAGCAACCCATAAATAAATCGAGATATTTTGAACATTATTGTATTATACAAATCTGTTTATATAAATTTTCTTATTTGTTCTTGTAGAATATTTTTTCGGTTTATTATATTAGATATAACGTATTCTACCAAATTATTGTCCTTTATTTACGAAAGCACAATCCCACTTCTCAATTTTTGAAACAAATTGTGATTTATTCGTCTGAGTTCGAATCGCCATTGATTACCTGCATTCCCTATTTAGGTGACCACAAAATGAAAGCAGACATACAAGTCTTTCATCTGAAGAAAAGTTTTTTAAAATCCGACGAGGATTCGGCTATCCGAAATGAGATGAAAAAAATTGCCATCGATTTTAAAAGCTGAGAAGTTTATTATTATTTTTTATAAAAAAACTAATAGAAATTATAAGAAAAAGAAGGAAAAACATTGTCCATTACACTGTAGAAACATCTGTTAAATTATTAGGAGATTTTAGAACCTACCGGACGTTTATACCTTTATTCGCTTGCCGATCACTAAATCATCTATTTATAAATGCTAAAAGATGGCGCATAACGACGCCGCCGACGTCCCGATGGCACTGTCACAGGAGCATTACGAACGTATCCGGTGCCGCCGGTGCGTCCCTGAATCCCGATTTTTCCAGAGACAAAAAATGAAACACTGGACTTGACAGGAATATTTGAAAGGAGATCGAGATATATTACAATGGCGTGACCAGTACCTACGGTATTTCCGGAGTAGTTTTAGTTATTTGAATATTAATCAGTTTAGTATTTTTAGAATACAACTGGGCTTATTTGGATAGCTCAAACTATGATTAACTAAAAAATGTTAACACCTAGTCCTGGTTTAAATTTAGATCTTTTGGTTGATCAGTGGCAAGTTTTTCTTCCGTCAGTGTCAATAAAGCATTAAAAACTTACGAGTTATTATAATATTTCTGCCGTTTGCTTGGTTTTCCAACTACTTTTCTCTTGGAAGTTGGAGTGCACCGACTACATTCCCGTGCATGCATTGCCTTGCGTGGTCTCGCCAAAAGTAAAGAGGTAGCATTAAAGGTGATAAAGTGTATCCAATTTAAAGTGAAACAGCAAAAAATTAAACGATTCTATAGGGTATCATCAATGTGATGGGGATTGCCTTGGCAATTGCTAATAAAAAGCAACTAAACATATTTGTTTTTTGTTGACCACAACCCGTACAGAGTCAACTTGAAAAATAGTGTTAGTTAGCAAACATAGTTAGGCAAATATTTACGTTCAGATTCACTAAGAAAGTTTAAGATTTAGTACTGGTTTAAATTAAGACCTTATAGTTGATCAGTTATGTTTTCACAGGTGTTTGTCCTGTCATTGTTAATAAATCGTCATTAAAAACTTATGAATTATTGTGATATTTCAGCGATTTACTTGGTTTCCAAATGATTTTCAACTTGGAACGAGTTTCTGTAGTGAATTTAGTTCTATTATTGTTGAAAGTACGTAATAAAATTGCCCTTTTCTTAAATTTGCGAAAAAAGCTCAGAAATAAGTTCATAGTATAAAACTTAGTTGTCTTATTCTTACACTTGACAGTTTAAAACTTTTGGTTGTCAAATTAGACCGGACTAGCGTTGGAGAATCTGGCTGTTAGATTTTTGGCAAGTGCAAGTGATATCCAGGGTGTTATGAAATTCACTACATATATTTGAATGAGTAACTCCTGGGGTAGTCTACAGACATACCCAATACTTTTTTTTTCTTAAATCGGACATCTTAAAAATTTCTAAAATTACCCTAAAACCCGTCCATGTTCGACGCACCTGGCTGAACGAACACATGGCCCGACATAGCGCTTGACAGAAAACAGCGCGCGAAAAACTTAAAACAATTGAATTTGTTGTAACGTTCCCAGACATATAAATCTTTAAGGATAATTTATTTTCTGTTTGTAAACGTAATTGAAGACTAAGAAAAAAAAATAAACCTTTTCCTAAGAAAAAACAAAAAAAAAATAGTAAAAAGGCACTGACTCACTTTCCAAATGATTTTCATCTTGGTATTTGTTGCTAAAATAAATTTAATTATACAAGTGTGGAAAATACATACCTAGGTTCTTAAATTGATCTTTTGTTTATAAACTTACGAGAAAAATTTAACAAAAAGCTCATATATAGTATCTACGAAACTTAGGTTTCTTATTTTTACACTTGTCAATTTAATTCCTTGATTGTCAAAAGTTGAATAATGTGCTATTTTAAATCTTCTTTCTAACACACACTGTTAAACTCGATGGAAAACAACAACGACGCGTAGCACAACTCAATCAGCAAACATGGCGATTCTTTGGTCTTCCTCTTCGCCGAAATGTCAAAAACCACCCTTCTTGATCCTTGCGGTGCCCGGTGTCATCTTAATGATTAATGTTGAAAATATTAATATTGAAAAGTAAAATTTCATTGTAGATAGCGATAGGCGAATTTCACGGTCAGCGCCCCCTGAGGCCAGTACTCCTAAGCTAACAATTTTGCGCGGGCACGGCGAACTTTCTTTACTATAAATTCCATGTACTGTGGCACTCCAGTCGCTACATTCGCCAGATTTGGAAGTCTTTGCCTAGTGAGTATGCTGAGAAGCTTGGGGAAAGCGTGGCCGTACGTTGTCAAGGCGTGCTTGATAATAACGGAGATGAGATTACACTCTTTATTAGGTTACTTAGTGCATCGTAGTATTTAAAATATATTTTTACACCACAAACTTTTTTTTACTACTTTACCAACGCTTTTGGGTTAACGGCTGCTAAGTTGTTTTTAAAGATACTTAAAAAATTCTTGTACGGTTAGTTTTTGCATTTTAATTACTGCGATTGAGAGTATATTAAAAAACATGAAACTTCGAGTTCGATGATTGGCGAATTGTGATTAGTTGTTTATATTATTTGCGCATTAATTTAACTTTAGATTTAAATTTAGACCATGACTTATGTCTAAAAAGGTAATCCTTCTCATTCGTTTCTGATGATGGGCTTATAAGAATTTCATACACAAGCTTTGTTCTATAAATAGGTAGACAACATAGCACTAATATTATGTGTTAACTAGACACATGCAGATGCCGTAAAACATTTCTAATGATAAAGTAGTTAAACGGATTTAACTGGGTGCTATTAAAAACATAGGTAGCACTTTGGGTGGTCTATATAAACAAACAAAAATAGGAATAAAAAATATAAATGTGACAATTCCAAAAATAGAACTAAAACTGGTTAGAATTATTTGCACTTTAAAATAAATCAAAATCGCTATGAAGAGAAATAAAGGCATAAGGCACTACGGCATTTTGGGTCATTATCTTCTTGTAGTACCCAGAAAGCAGTACTATCTCCATACCACCTTTGCTGTGCATTTAAATTACCGCTGAACAAGTATAGACATCCGAAACCGCAAAAACTCAAGCAACCCCAGACATAAATCTTAATTGGACGTTTCACGGTCCGCTGAACGAAGGGATGCCCTTTGATAGTTCAAGCTTTCTTCCTATGAAGCCAAGCCCAAAATGACTCTTCATCAGAAAAGAATATGTTGCTCCAGTCGCGATCAATATTTTCTCGTGCCCAACTCGCTTTTCAATGTATTTTGCAGAGAGTCAACGTTTTTGTATGGTGCTTCTGTTAGCGATCTTTTTTTCACTTATTCTTCTTTTCATTGTCATTACCTAATTCCTATTCCTATTTTTTTTTATTTTTTGTGCTTGATGTCGTCACAAGGGACCATTCATAAAATTCGTTGACGTTTGCGACATTGTTCGAAAGCGGAATTGTGTTCTTTTGTGTTTGCGAGAAGCGTTTAAGTGTTTTTCTTTAAAGAAGCTGATATTATTGCGAAAAAACATTTAAATACGATGCGGCAGTGTCAAGTTTGCAAAGAATTGGACTATTTAAACCGATAAGTTCCTTTTCACAAGTAAGTGAAGTTGTATTAACTTGTATCGAATCCATTGGTGTAGTTTTACATATATCTACACATTAATAATATCAGGGTAACAAAAATTTATTGCAACAAAGCACGCCACTGGTGTTGGAAGAGGCAGCCGCCAGGAATGCTGTACAGTGTTGCTATGTTTTCCACTGTGTCTACCTCTCTTAGTCGCATCCATTGCATGTTTTAAACGAATGAATGATTTGGCGCGAAACGATTTTATGAATGAAATGCTTTGTCTATAGTTTTTTTAATGTCAGTGCTTTTGACGTGGTGACATAAAAAATGATGACATAAAAATGTCATTACTGACATTAGCACTATTTTATGTTGAATATCCTGTTTGTAATAAATATGTTTCTCATTAAATTATTTTTGTTTCTGGTAAAAATAACATAATATGTTATTAATTAAAGGGACATATTATGTCCCTTTAATTCTGTTAAAAACAACATAGTTTCAACTTTTTTTACATTTTTCTGCTCAAACAAAGACGGGTGGACTAAATAATTACCGGTATGCAAAACCGTTAGGACTCTAAAATTTTTATAAATAATTACTTGGCGAATAGGTTTAACGTATACCAAGGTATACTGTTTTTTTGTCATTTTCTCGAGACTAAATTGTTGGACAGCAACTGAATTGTTGCTGATTTTGAAATCAACTCCTCCGTTGTAATATCAGATTTTTTCAAATAACTTACGAATAATTAAATTTTGCTTTTTAGAAGTTCTTCGAGTTTTACCCCTTCGTCATCAACATTTTTCACTGGTTTGTAACGCGTGAACTACCTCCGTACGAACTCATTTGATTTTTTCATATAACGAGCGTTTGCTGCAAAACTTTATTTTTTCCCCTTGGGGTGGGTATACAGAAAGACTGCTTAGAAACGTTTATACGCACTACTCATATTACAAAACTAACGATTACCACCACGACTTAACTAGACTGGCTCTTTGCCGTGACTGCATATTAGCTTTCTCCGCCCTCTATTAATTTGTGAAGGGATTAGTTTCTTTTCTATAATTATTATTCGTCTAAAGATACAAAATTACACACGCACAACAACAAACGCACGAGAGGTTAGGTACAATTTTTTACGCTCGGCAGCTACACAACCGCTTCCGACTGTCCGAATGTAAACGCCGATATTAAGCGATTTCTTTTGAACGCAGGTGTTGGCCAGCTTTAGTTAAATCACGGGTAACTTGACAAAAATTTAACAGTGTATTAAAATTGACCACGATGTTTGGCGCTGTTAGTGTTTTCAATTTGAAACGTTTTAAAAAAAGTTTCATTTTAATCAAAGCAAAGTTCCTTCCATATTTCTTCAAATTTCTAAAAATTTTCAAAAAGAGAACTTCGTTAACGTTCCGAATTAAATTATGTCTATTAAACTACGAGCGTAGGCCATAAATTAGCTACATAATCCGGGGGTATCCATTTTAAAATGTTGGGATTAGGTTTAATTAATACAACGTAGCAGCGACTTTATCTGAAATTAAATCACTGCTTTCACCTAAAACACCTGAGAAAGGTGAAGACTAAAAATGATGTGAGTTTCATTTGCATAAATATGAATTTTGAAACGCTATAGTCCGTGAGCTTATTAAGATGCGTAGGTTGCGCACAAAAAAAAATTTGATAATAAAAGGAAATCGTACAATTCATATAAGGGTGAATACCAGCAGCGTCGCTGGGGAAGGGCTGGGGGTTTTTCTGGTAAAATATTCTACATAAACTTTTTTATTGATACGGTCACTTTCAAAAATATTTGAGAAATTCTTGAGTTTTTTTTCGTTCATATTTGAATGAAAAACATTTCGGTCCCTCAGACACGGATCCAGAATATCGAATTTTCTGGTAAAACGGGAAATCCCATCGCTTCATTTCCGCCAAAATCGAATTCTACATAAACTTCTTCATCAATATGATCATTTTCAAAATTATTTGAGAAAGTTTTTTTTTCGTTCATTTTTGAGAGAAAAATTATTTGGATTTTTCGGTGGTCGGTCCATCGGACTTGTGTTTAGAAATCAAATTTTCTGGACAAACCCGGGAATCTAATCACCTTAACTCCACGAAAATCGAATTCTACGTAAACTTTCTCATCGATACGATCATTTTTAAAATTATTTGACCAAATTTTGACCATTTTTCCGTTCATACGAGTATTTGAAAGAAGGAAAACTTCGATTATTCGTGGATCAATCCCTCAGACACGGGTCCAGAAAATCTAATTTTCTGGTAAAATGGGAAATCCTATCCGCTTATTTCCGGCAAATTCGAATTCTCCATAAACATCTTTATCGATATGATCATTTTCACAATTATTTGGGAAATCTTTTTTTTTCGTTCATATTTGAAAGAAAGAAAATTTCGATATTTCGCTGGTTGGTCCATAGGACTTGTGTCCAGAAAATCTAATTTTCTGGATAAACCGGAAATTCCATCCCCGTATCTCTGCGAAAATCAAATTTTCCACACATTTTTTTTTATGGATCTGATGATTTTCAAAATTATTTGAAACAGTTTTGACCTTTTTTTTCGCTAAGAAAGATACTTTAGATTTTTTAGGAATCAATCCTTCGGACAAGAGTCCAGAAAAATCGAATTTTCTGGACAATCAGGGAATCCCATCGCCTTAACTTCGCAAAAATCAAATTTTACCTAAACCTTTTCATCGATATGATCATTTTCAAAATTATTTGAAACAGTTTTGACCTATTTCATCGTTCATATTTGTAAGAAACGATTTTTCGGGGATAAATTCCTCCAGAAAATTCGATTTTCTGGACAATCCGCGAATCCTATCGCTTCAACATCGCGAAAATCAAATTCTACATAAAATTTATCATCGATGTGATCATATAAATTTAAAATTATTTGAAACAGTTTTGACCTTTTTCTCGAATTTTCTGAAAAACCCGGAAATCCCGTCGCCTCAACTCTGCAAAAATCAAATTCTACATAACCCTTATCATCAAAAAATTATGCGAGAATGGTTTGACTTTTTCCCATGGCAAAGTGATAAAATAGAGCGACTATAAGTCGCCTTTTTTATAAAAAGAAACTTTATCTAAAACAGAAACTTCTTATGTACGCACTCTTAGGTTTGCAACATCAACGTCCATTAATAACTTAAATTGGACGCCGTATAGCATTGTAGGTGTTTAGACTATACAAACTAGAAACTGTATCGTGCTAGAGAGCTGCCATGTTGATAAATTGGCCCTTTTTGAACACTCTATAGTTTCCGCTTTCCGGCCGACTCGAATTTGAATAAAAGGTGTGTTTGCACGCCGCCAGGAAAATTAATTGGTGTAGTGTGAATGCGGCCTTAAATTAGGATTAGCTGGCAACAAAGGGTTACTTTCGGTAAAGGAAAATTAAAGGAGTACGAGGACAGATAAAAAGGGAGCTCTGCCTGGGACACTGGCAATTTTTAGGCAAATATTTTTACCCTTATCAAAAAACGACATATAGGAATAATTTTTTTGAAGGCAATAAAATTAAAGGGACAGGAAGTTTATGCTGGAAACGTTTCACAACGCTGTTTGATCAATATATCTGTTTTAATATCTGGCTAAAGAATTGATAAAATATCATTCTTCCGAAGAAGCATACGAATGATCAAAGATCCACTTGAACAGGATTTGAACGATGCCTTGTCTTTGTTTAGTACGAGTATAAGTTTGCATATTCTATATCGTTTTACAGGATACCTCCATTGGATTGAGACGCTGTGATGTAATCGTACTTAGTCAGTACTAATTCACAGCTTAAGTGTCAGTACTCTAAGAAAGTTTATTGCGAAATTTTGAATGGTGTCGGCCCTTACTTGATGGAAATCCATTATATACATAAGGCTAGACAATTTTAGCCAAATTTCCACTTTCATTTAATACTTTATAACATTACGGGTTTCGCTACACTATAGCTTCATCGGATGTTTGTTACAGACTAAATCTAAACTAAAAGTTCACAAAGGCGTCATAAAATACAACAATCTAGGTAGATAAATACAATTTTAATTTAGGTTTTATTATTATACTAATTTACTATGGAGAATTCCCACTGGGTTACATGTCTATTAGGTAAATAAGTTTAATAAGGGTGAGCCATTTAATTTTAATTGATCATTAAGTAATAAGTAGGAATTTTTCAACCGATTTATCTCAAGACTTCAATTCAATTTTTTACCTTTAATTTCTACATGTAGTATTTTAAAATTGTCATCAAATGTATGTCGATTCTGTAAAAGATGGTTTGAGTATGTAGAATTATTTTTATTATTAATAAAACTTCTTTTAATGTTCTGTTATACGTGTTAAAAATGATCTGCCTGTTTGGCATATGTAGGTATCTTTTCGGACATGATCCACATGTTAACAGATATACACCTGATTTATTATTTTCATTGATTTTACTTTTTGAATTTTTCACAAATTTTCGTAGTGAATTATTTGTTTTAAATGCTACTTTTACGTTTTTCTGATTGATAAATTTTTTAATTTTTTCTGCTGATTTCCCAAAATAAGTAATTGTTTTAAATGTATTGGGTTTTTCTTTTATCTTAGGGAAGACTGCAGCAATAGCTTTATTTTGAAGTTTTTTTGACAAAATTCTATCAATAATTGATGGGCAATAACCGCTAGTTATTGAAACTTCTTTAATTAAATTTAATTCGTAACTGAAATTTTTCGGGCATAAGGGTCACTTATTAACCTATGTACCATACTATGATACGCTGCTAACTTATGTTGTACAGGATGTGTGGAATTTTTGGGAATTGTTGTGTCTGTATTCGACGGTTTGTGGTAAATTAAAAAACTGTGTTTATTTCAAATTTTCGTAATTGTTAAATCTAAAAAATTTAAAGAGCTGTTGGTTTCAATTTCTATTGTAAATTTTGTTTTTATATAATGAATTTAAATATTCTAAAAATGTTTCTAATTGCCTTCTGTACCCGTAAAACACGTAAATATATCATCTACATATCTGTACCAGTACAACATGTTATTTGTTACCTTGTTATTGTGTATTATTGTTTCTATGTTATTCATAAATATTTCAGCTAAAATTGGACTTAATGGGCTGCCCATTATAAGACCTTCATTGCCATTATAAAATTCGATATTAAAAGAAAAATAGTTTTGCTTTAAATAAATTTTTAGGATGTTAATAATGTCTATTCTTATGATGGGGTTTACTTTTTGGTTTATTAACATGGTATCCACCAACTTTACCGTGTCTTCGGGTGGTATACTAGGAAATAAATTCTGACCGCCAAAAGATACAAAAAATTAAAGGCAGTTTTAATACCGGCCCTAAACGGATGACATCATACAGTGATAAAGTAAGATAACGGCATATATAATTTTCAGATTAAAAATTACGGTAAATCAGGTTCGAAAACGCCGAAAACGGTATCGTGGTAGGTCAAGCCCGAAAACGTAGACCTACCGTTTAAACGTTAGAACTGATAATACTGGAAACCAAACAAATAATAAAAATAAATCCCGTTACGTCGACTTTTTCAAAGGCGGTATCGGTCTTTCGGTGTATGTTACCAAAAGCAAACAATTTTAAACTTCAAAAAGCATACTTATACAACGTTCATTTTCCCCGTGACCGTACTTCCCATTTAGTTGTTTTAATATTTTAGATTAGTAACGTCACGAAGCTTATGACACCCCCCCTGTCACGTCCTTGTCTTGTCACATTTTGTGTTCCCCCTCCCACCCCCTTTGCATGTGGCGTAATTAATGGGTGACCCCTTTTAATACAACAGGGCCTAACATGAGGTCATATTGGAATTTCTTTGCAACAAAAAATTATCTCGGCCTTTTTCAAAATGGCGGCTATTTAAAGTTACCACTAGGCTATTTGTTAACATAAAATTTAAAGGATTATTATCATTATGAATATCTAAAACAACAACGTTTTGCTTTATGCCACGCCGGGTATTGAATCATATAAGATATTCGCTGGTACAGCTTTTGTTGCTGAGTGTGTGTAAAGTTGTCTGGTGACGCCAGATTTTTGTCTAATGAAATTATTTCACACGAAAAAACAGATAAATATAATTCTGTCCGAAATTAGCGTCCAAACTTGTCTTAATTATTTCCAAAGATTTATCGGCCTTCTTGTTAACTAATAAATAGCGTCTAAATATAAGATTTAATTAATGAAAAACTATTTTTGTCTGGTAGTGCGTTGTAGTAGCCTTAAGTGTATTTACAAATAACTCTGGAGAAAAATTAGGAACTACTGCCAGTCAGTTTTTGAAATTGGATTACAGGACGCCGTAGAACTTCGTATAGGATATTGAAACGTCCTTTAATAATTCTAAAAATTGCCAAAAAAATTCTAGGAAAGCTAACTTAATGAGTTGCGGATACGTTATATAATGTTTCTTTTCTGCTAGATAACGGAAACGGTGTTCCACTTTGTCCTTCCATTATTTCTTGAGAAATTTTTGTTCGAACCGCTACCAGCGAAGATTCGCGATGGCAAGAAATCGTAAAAAAATCAAATTCACAGGCCCATGTCAGCTAGATCGACCTCTATAAAGATCAAAAACAAATTCTCTGAAATATGAACTTTATTTGCATTTTTTCACTTAATATGGGTCTAAAAATACTGTAGAAGGTCGCACGTGCTGGATTTTTCTCCATGAATCACAGAAAATCGCGAGAGATGCTCACGCCCCATCAAACTCATGAAACAGATCAATTTTGAGACCCCTTAGAGAGTTTCTAAAATTTTGTTACTCGAAACAGTCGAAGCCTTATTGGAACACGTATTTTATTAAACTGATAACTGTTATAATCTGTTCCTCGTTCGTAACTGTTCCAAAATAACTGTTCCTAGTATTTTGTATTATCTCTACTCCTGATTGCTCTGCGTCGATCGCGTCGAGGGTTTGTTTGAGCGTCTCATGATTTTTGAACCGTGCTGCTACCTTCTGCCTAACAGCTTATGTCTACTAGCCTGTTCCATTGGTGGTTGGTGAAGTTCGGGTTTGTGTATTGTGTATTTCTTCCTTGCGTGTTTCGTTTATATGTATGCGTCGTTAACGCAACTCGGCCCTAATTTGCGCCATTAGCCTTTGGACGGCACCAATGCAATGTAGATTTCTCCAATTTTTTTGTTTTATCGGGCGACGCCACTGGTCTATGTTTTAAGCTTCCCAGTCATTATCGTAAACTTTTCTAGCTAATAAGGCCCAAAAATTGTTTACAAATCTTGCTTGAGGCACGTTTAGTGGGTCCAAAAACCTCCTTATTTCTCTCGCTCATTCATACCTGGAGTCTCCAGATTATGGCCAAGTTGCCTGCAGATGTTTTACCAACCTTCAATCCTCTAAACCTCATGTCAGTAGATTACATTTCTCTTCTATCCAGACGCCCACGGTACGCTTGTACTTAGGCTTCAAGTCTACGTGGACTGTCTCAGATTAAAAAAAGCATTATTCTTGGAGGAGAAAACTGCGTTTCGGTTGGGTTTTTCCGTTATATCTTAAGAAATTTTCATTCGGGTCTTTGCAAGTAAAAATCCTTGGTTGCAAACAAGCCATAACAAATTAATTTAGGAATAAAATCCGGAACTGAGGTTATTTCGTGTTTCTTATACCCCGAACAAACCCTAAACTAGAAATTGTGACGAAAACCAATCATTTTTCACACGATCTAAAAAAAATAATGATGATCTGTCTTCAGCTGTGCACCGGCCGTAGTTTTAAACACATCTTTTAATCGTGTTTTGTGCACGCCTAAAACACTTCGTTAAATTTGTAGTGTTTCATATTGCGGGACAGCTGTCATATCAGAGATCATAAAAATAGAAAAAATATTGGGTATTTCCAGTTGGGAATTTTTATCATTTCCGTTTTGGAAATCGTTTACTGCAAGTTCAAGACACATTAAGACAAAATGTAGGTTGGCCTCACAGATTTCTATTTATAGATAGGTACGGGAGAAACTTTTTTTTCTGTCCACAGCAGGATATTTTAAGATGACGCAATTTAGTTGATTTAACATAATATTTGTAACAAATAAATGTAATAATAGTACGTTACTGAAGAAAATTATGCACAAGTTGTTTAGACATCCTGTAAACAATAACCAAAACCCAATACCACCGTCAGCGGCGGCGCGTCGGGGGAGCCTGGGGGGGGGGGCACTTTTTTACCTTCATTCACCCAAACTTTCATCAGAGGAATGGTAAAATACCTCCCCCCCTCCTGCTATGGAAGATCCGTATCTTTCTGCACCCCCTCCCCCCAGTTTCTTGAGGCACGCGCCGCCCCTGATCACTGTTATGACAGATCATAGACCTTCTAGATTGTATAATAGACATAACATGCTTCTCTTATCATCGCGAGTGCCTCTCCGATGTTGCCGGATGTAGAATATGGTCAGAAATGTTTTATGCAAATCCTACGATATACGCATAAAACGAATTAATTTCCTGAAAAAGATAATAGAATATCGTAATGAGGGTCGCAATGTAATTTATACGGATGAATCTTATATCCACAGCAGTCATGTTCAAGATAAAGGGTGGTATGATGAGACTGACAAAGGTTTAAAGAGGCCAATTTCACAAGGGCGACGATTAATCATAGTACATTCTGGTAGAGAAAGAGGATTCGTGAAAGACGGATTACTTATATTTAGATCAGGTAGGTAATTAAATTTTTCGGTAATTTCTGAATAAATGACCGATACTCGTACTCAAATATCAATGAACCATAACCCTTAATCCATATTTAGCTACCTGACACAATACAACTACCATAATTTACTTGTCTGTTTTTGCAGGGACAAAAACAGGAGGTTATCACAACGACATGAACCACGAAAATTAAGCAATTATTGCCCAATTTATCTGAGAGGTTCGTCCTCGTTATAGACAATGCAGCATATCACAATGTCCCAGTACGAAAATATTTAACCACGGCTTTCAAGAAAGAAGGAACGCTAAACTGATTAAGTGAAAATGGATTACCAGCAGAACCCAAATTTACCACGGCGCGGCGGTGGTAAATTGGGCGCGAAGGTTACCTGCTCCATAACATGAACTTGTAAACTGGGCGCATGAATTTTAGGGTCCGTTTAATCCTATCGGTAAATTGGGCGCAAACGTAAATTGTTCATATATAGGTATGAGGTGTGCGATATTACAGTATTAAGAAAAACAACAAATAGTGCACTTTACTTTATGTATATTAAAAAAGGCACATAATATACATTATAAATACGAAGTACATTTTAGGTAATGCAGTCTATTTATTTCTCCTAGCTTATATTTAGTAACAAGATTATCAAGCGATACTAACTTAGCTTTTACATTTTGGTCTTTAAATCTAGCAGTTACATTTAAACTTTGTATTTTGACATATTATGTTTCAATTTGACATTCTTTCAACTTTACAAGAAATACATAATAAATATTCCTTCTAAAGTTACTGACATCAATGGTTGTGAGAGATGGTGGCAAATGTGATGTTAACGCTTAACAAATGATTTTTGAAGGCCTTTCAGTTACATCTTCTTCAGCCTTTCTTTTACACGTATTTGAAACAGGTTTCCTGTTTACCTTTTGTTTGTCTGCTTCATGATGCGAACATCATCCTTTCTTGAAATTAGGTTCTCTGTACCAACAGTGTACCATTCTTTTATTGTTTGACATTTGGTATATTTGATTTCAACTGTGATAACGTTAAAAACGTTTTTTATGGGTGCAAGAACTTTTATCAAGAACATCCAAAATTTTATGACGCGAACTTTATGGATGCACCTGTACATATAAAGTAATAAATAATAAATCCACGCATTCATTGAATCATTAGTTTTAATTTTTGCAATTATTTCTTGTTCTAATAATTATTTCATTAAAAAGTCCTTGTTTAAAGGGACTACGCCTCTGGTATATCGATTTCCAGCAAGTAAGCCAGAAATATTCTAAAACGAGACAGAGCACGCGTGATGTCTTCATGCCTATGACGCGCGTGGCTTTTTGTAGCTTGATTCGTACTTTAACAACAATGTTAGAAAAACAACACAGTAGGAATAGGAGCCGATTCGTTCTTTTAAAATATCGCCAGCTACCCAGTTATTACTAAATTTATATTGTTTATACCTGAATCTATTTTTTTTCCTAATTTATATCCCCCCCCCCCCCCCCCCATCGTCTTGAACTTTACCGGAGATTGGATTTAAATCCTTCATGAGCCATTAAAATCTCTTTTATTATTCCTTTTAGAACTTCAGTCCAAAGTGACTTTAATATAATAAATGTTCATTTTCCTAATAATAAATTACATAATACACCTGACTCTTTCTTGGCAAAGCGAAGCCACCCTCTTCTATTTTCCTAATTATTATTTTCATAACGCTGAGCACATTCAGAAGTTCATAGTTTAAGAGGTTGCATGTAATTTTACTTGACGTGTAGAATTTTGTAGCGCTATCGTATGGTTATTCTTCTAACTTCCCAATCCATAGAGAGAATCTTATGTAGAAGTCGTTATTAGGAAAGAGCTTGGATGAATTGAGAATGAATACGGGATGATTTAACATTCTTTGAAGCCAAAACAAACCATTCTAAGCGACACTGTAAACACAATTTTTAAACATTGGTCACATGTTATTTTACCTTGTATTTTTGTACAAAAAAATACGTTAGAAGCATCACAAGATTTACTAAAAGTACTAAAAGCCCTAAAATATTTTATTTTCTGCTAAATAATAATAAATTTAGGTTAGAAAGCTCTTAAATACATTATTTCTAAAGGCTTATTTAAAGTCGCTCCGAGTCATTTATAAGTCCCACTTTTTCTTTTCTAGTTCATTAGACAAAGACATACGTGTAACCGAGTGTTCAGACGTATTTCCTAAGCAACCAACAGAGACAGCAACACTTCTGAGCTCCAACACTCCAATGTTATTTTATCTCTTTCTACTACCATTATTGATTCAATTACGTATTTCCTTAAGTTCGTAAACTGGACCTCTAGGGTAAGATGTTTTCATAACCAACAACAAATAAACAGGCTACACGTTCGATACGCTCACAGTATACGGAACACCGAATCCTTTCTAATTCATCCAAGGGAAAGAGCCTTAAAACGGCGACTATACACGGTGCTCGTAAAATACGCGATTGATGTCTGCGATGGGAAGTGATCTCGTCAAAACCTGTGAAAAAAAGTTCTTCTGAATATTGTTCCTGAAATGCATGGTTTCAAAGATACATGGTGTTAAATTTGAGTTTTTTCTCGTTTTTCATCTTATCAATTTTTTACCCTCCAACCAGGATTGTCAAATAGGGGTATTTTTTCGTAAAATTGGGGAAAAATCACTCGTGATATATGCCCATGACGATGACGCCATTAGAAAAATCAAAAATTGTCTTATGTGTAAAATAAAAACAACAAATAATCTCTCATTTAGTGGAGGCTATAGAACATCTGTCAGACTTCGCCGAGATGAAACAATGTTGCCATATGATTTATTACTGTAAACTTTGAATCAAGAACTTGATTGTTAGACGATACATGTTGCATAGGCAAGTACAGTTTGGTAGCGTTGATTCGTCTTTCGGCCATTATCGACGAATTCGAGTTTTCGAGTTGTTCATTTTTTGTGTTTTGAATTTTGCGGCAAATTCGCTGTGTTCTGCGTTCTGTGTGACTGTAATGACAAACCCCTTATTTTCCTGTGCTGTAACATTGCAAAATGTGGATTAGTGATTTATATATTATTGTGTGCAATTTTGTACCCATAAATAAAAACTCAATAACTGCGTGTCCACTAACGAAACGACAAAAAAGACAAGATATTATAGACCAACTTGGAAAGTGAGTGCGTAATATTGAAAATTGTCAGCTTTCTTTTCAACCTAAGCAAACCCAAATAAAATTAAACAAATTTAATATACTTTTGAATTTTAGAAAACATTAAAAAGTTACTAAATTGTGAAATTGTGGGAATTTGTCTTGTTTCTGATATTCCTGTTCGTGTGCATATTGATCATCAGTCTTGAACATACCGATATTAGCACATCAATTATTACGGTTAGTTTTGGTCATTCGGAATTATATTATTATTGCCGGAGATGGATTGTTTTGGCGAACAGGTGGTGATGTACAATTTGACGGTACCTGATGGTATCGATAATTTTAGTTTCAAATTTGGATGTATCATTTATACATAACAGACAGCATGGAGTTAAAATGTAAGCAAAAATAATATGCTTTTTTTGCATCTAGTTTTGATATCCGAATATCTGATGCTTTTAAGGGTTGGTATCCGGTGCTGTCGATACTTGAAGGTATCGAGTGCAGAGTATCGAATAGATGTTATCCTGCACACCACTAAAACGGGAACAAAGAAATCAATATTAGCCGAAGACAGTGGGGGTGGACATTCCTTAAGTCCTTTTAGGGCACATTTTGGATCTGGAAGGCCACCCAAAATTTTTCTTCCGGGATTCTTTGTGGACCTTACGTTTGGTTGGATATTTGCTTGACTATTTGATGAATTTAAAACTGTGATGGCTAACACGCACACTTCAGATCCGTCCAATAACCTTTAGGGTCCCAACTTCTTCTCAATCTCATCTTTACGTTTTCCGCGAGAGAATCTTCTCTTACCATCACGTCTTTTTTCTTGAGGGAGTCAAATTTTTTCGTATGATATTGCCTTCTTAGTAATGTGCTCTTTTTATTTTTATTGTATGTATGGTTTATTTTTTGGTAAGAAATTTGTAAATGTACTGTTAATTATGTTAATTTTTGTAAATGTATTTTTAATTATGTTATGTAATGTTTTAGATTATTATGGTAGTGTTATAGAATGTATATATTTTATTACTTACTTAGTTACCTTTTACTGAAATTATCGTATTCGGTTAGCTGAGCAGTCTTTGAACTTCGCCGAACTTAAAATAAAGACGTTTATTATATTTTTTAAATCGTTTGTTTTTGGGGGTAAAAAATGTCAAGTTTGTGGAAAATCCTATATGCCAACCCTGCCTCTATCTTGGAAACTATGCACTTCCGGACCTACATTCGGAAAAACTTTTTTTCATTTTTTCTGGCCAGATATAACAAAGTCGCCCTTTTTTCCAAAATTTTAAAGTTAGTTGTCATATTGCCAGTCGTAGGCTGCATTCGGGAAGTAAAAATGCTTAAAAAAAAACTTTACCAACGGCTTTAGCAAAAAGTCTATTAACTAGAACTTCGTTGACTGACTATTCCAGTTCGGCGTTGTTTACCTGGCCAAGAAGCCGTACTCTGGAAAATTTTAAATCTAAATTTACGCCAGTCTTCTTGACGGTTCTATTTTAGATCGCTACAGGTAAAGAACGGGCCAGAATATACAACATTTTGCTGATTTCAACAAAACGAACTAACACAATTTTGAAATTCCTGTATATACAACTCTTCTAAATAGTATGCTGTCTGTCAATACTTGGGTAAAGATCGAAATGTTGTTTAAACTTTGAATAGCTACTGTACAGGTCCTACCATACAAGAAAGTTCTTAGCCTTTTTAAAACATTTACAGCCGGTTGTATAAAATTTTTAATACAGTGTTAAATCATAATTCCATCGAAAGGTGGTCGGTGTCGTGTACAGAAACTGCCCAAACTGTTAGTTCTTCAATGATTAAACAGACAAGTGCCACTACAAATCCTTGGGAGATATTTATTTGTCATATGTTGTTAACACAGAGAGGACTAAACCCTAAATTAAACTAGTTCTAATATATGCTGGGATTAAATTTATTTGTTTGGTAAAATCTTTGATAAAATATTAGTTAATTTGGCAAAATTTTGCATCCAATGCAAAAGATTTAGAGAAAATAGTTTTTTTCATATCTGAAATTAAAATTACACAGTTCTGTATTGAAAATGGGCATTAAATTCGTCACCATTAACTAGGTAGGTACCTAACAATTTTTAACAAATTTTTAGTGTACTTACAAAAAAAATGCCATGTTCTCTAATATCGATAAATTCTGTTACTAACAAATGTAAGATTGCAATGAAAACGAATGTTTAAAATTTTCTAAATTAATTTTTACTCAGGTTGGGTTTGAAATTTTCATACAAAGTTCGAAACTTGCAAAACGTGATACTATTGGTTCTGATGTCACATGTCATGTAAATAACAGTGTTCTAATGGCTATACCCTATCCAATTTGAAATGAGAATTATGACAGAAACCTATTTTACAACGGAGAGATCAATAATGTCGTTAATAAAAGAAATGTATATGTTGCGGAGTTTATGTGTGACACTGTATACTACATTTTTTGAATAACAAACATAATTTTTTAATGTATTTTAGAATAACGTAGTAATAATTAGTAGTAACTAAAGTCGACAAACGAAAAATTTCCAATATAACATTTTCTTAACATAGGTTAAATTTAGATTTTCTTTTTCGACAGATGTGCTCCTCTTTAGAAATACGTACTTAACTAACCTGAACTAACCAAAAATAGAAATAAAAATAAAATAAACGAAGCAGTAAAACTGCACAGTCAACTAAAGCCAATTTGAGTGACAGTAATGGAAAAAGTCTCGTGGCTCTCGTTCTCGCGACATATCGCGGATCGTTTGTGAAGTTGACTGAACTGTAAAAATGAAAATTAGATATTGAATTTTCGTATAGGGTCCCTTAAAGTTAAGAAAATGTGTTCAGCAATAAATAAGAAATATGAATAGAATCCAAATAAACCTGATTTTTTTTCTATTCTCTACTGAAATTAAATATGGTTTCATGGTGGTGATGGTTTTTAACCATTTATTTTTGTTTTTATTAAGAAAAAGAATAGATTTTCTACTACAAATTTTCATACAAAATTTGAAACTTGCAAAACGTGATACTATTGGTTGCAACGTCACATGTCATGTAAATAAAAGGGTAGAATTGCTATATTGTATCCAATTTTATGTGAGAGTGATGACAGAAAGAAAAATTGAACAAGAATTCACCCTTTGGGTCAGTTCCATGGACAGTTTACACCAGAACATATTTTAGTGATCACAATATTCATCTTTTCTTTAATGATAATCACGGAGGAATCCGATTTCTTTCTGTCCGTGTTGGCGAAAGTGCATTAGACAAAGACAAGTAAAAAAAGAATTTGTTCAAATTTTTATCGTACCTTCTTTGCTTGTGGAAGTATTGCTGGTTATATCCTTTGAAAGATTAGTCATTGTAAAATTCTTTTTTTCCTGATAAAATTCCCAACGGAATTCGATTTCCTTATTAGCAAAAGGGACATTAGTAAAAGACAAATAAAAACGATGTTGTTGCCATCAAAAAAGAATAACTAAACATTTTATCAGAGTCGGCTTTGTTTGTGCAAGTATTTCTGGTTGTCTACTGTGAAAGTTTAATCTGAATTGCCATAAAAAATAAATTACTAACCTGACAAAATACTTATGTAAGTTTTATGATTTTATAGCAAAAGACCTCTGTTTTTATTGAACACAAACAGCATTTGCAAAAATCTGGTTTTTATTAAGCAAGAACAGTGTCAGCATAGCCACATTAACCTTCTTATTTTATACTACTTAAAATTGTTTCCTACCCAAGTAACAATACTCCCTCTAACCAATAATTTGCAATAAAAGGATCGGAGGAAAAGTTTTTAAATAAATAAAGAAGAAATAACAAAAATGAGTAAATATTTTTATTAAGGTAAACAATTTATAATAAGGTTAAAAACTATTCCCTATTCTCCGATACACATATAATGAAAATGAATCTATAATACAGCCTACCTGCGAACAGTGACGTTTGTGTAAGTTAAAGACGCGATAAAAATTGTCTAATCGAATATACCAAGTAGTTTCACAATTTTTCACTGTAAATGTTGAGTCCAGTTTGTTCCAGAAGAATATATACACTTGGTAATGACACTGTGACTTCAGCTTTAAACTAAAAAGCAACCGTTTCTAGGGCGCAATTTTCACTACTTTCTCAATAACTAAAGAAATCTTCTGTAATGGCCACTATTCTCAACTTTATATCGGGTCGGCGTTCCTGTTTCTCATTCCCATAACGCCCGGTCCAAGTAATGTAAAGGAGAACAAATATGTACCTTGCGTAATATTTCAATAGTTGTTAGTCAGTCCCAGATTCAAAGAACACAGGAATTTAAGCTGCTAATACTTTATATAAACTTTTTAAGTATATTTTTACACTGCAAAAATAACTTATATTATGGGACAGGCTTCAAATAATATGTCATGTTTATCTTTCTCATAACCTAACTTTCTACCAGCAGCAAACATTTTACGAGTATGCGAGTGAAAGAAGGCGAGAGGGAAATAAAAGTGAGAGAGAAAGAACATGAGAGAGACCGCTACCATTCCCCCCTTGACTGTTCCTAACAGCGCGTTACATATTTATCTCTTTACCGTCCAGTCACAAAAACCTAGAACATCCCACTTTCCTCTCTCAGGCATACCTATGGTCTCCAAATTGTGGAACAAATTGCCTGCAGATATTTCCCTTCACCTCCCAACCACCAATCTTTTAAATCTCGTATTAGTAGTTTACATGTCCCTTCTCTTCAGACGCCCACGGTACGTTAATACTTGGGGCTGAAGTCTTACGTGGGCTGATAGAAAAAGGTCCTTTTTCCAGTTTTTTTTCTAAACTACTTATAGTAATAAATGACATGCAGAATAACAGCTCAAAAACTATATTATTTATAAAAAACATTTATCATATTTTACGTGCACCTGAGCAAACCAGATAAAAGATTTGATGATGTACTATGTTACAAAATTTTAGAATCTTAAGTGCATCACACCATAGCGATTAATTCTTTTTTACTAAAACAGTGCTTTTCGCATATTACGGTAAATCTATTGCGCTCTCTGGCAAAACTTCCTCAAAATCCCGGAAATCCTTCCGTATGTGACGACGACCGATTGACTGGAATTATTTTCCCATTTGAATTGGCTTTATATTAATCAGATCATTTATTTCTGGCGACGGCGACGCCGACGCTTGAAAAATACGGCGTTGTATCGTGTTTGCTTAGCGAAATGAAGACAAAATGCGGCCAAAAACGCCATTACTTATCTATAAGAGGGTAGTTTAGTGGTATATATGTTAATTATTACAATAATGACAATGGGCTTGTTAACTTAACATGATTTTAATAATTTTAATACTAAGATCTTCAATCAGGGTTCATGTTACAAGTGTTTAACGGTAATGAAAAGAATCATGAGGTGTTTCCTAATTTTTTTAATCGATTATTTACCTCTTTATCATGCGACTGTTATTAAACAAACCAGGTTCCTGCATTTTACACATATTCACCAATCACAAATTTTTATACTGATTAAAATGGACCAAGCATTTTACCTGTGATTAAATTCCTCTAGCTTTGAAAACTTAAACTATACTTAAACTAGCTTATGTCTAGAAAAAAAAAAAAGATTTCACGTACTTTTAATTAAGCTAAATAATTATCCTTTTCTTTATAAAGAAAACTGAATGTTTTCAATTTTGTCGAATTTAAAACCTAAATTTTAGTTATTATCCATCCAACCGACGTAATTTTGTGTGTGTGTGTGTGTGTGTTTTGATTGACTGATTGTGCAATAATATAAACATATTTATTGGAAACGCGAAATGACTAAACAAGACCGTTCGCCCAAGTCATATTCAGAAAAACACCAAAGTGGGTAAACAATTTTTTTTATTTTACTATGAAATCAATAAAAACAGCTATCTAATATACGAAACAATTTTATTTATTATTGAAGTTCTGACAATTAAATACGCAGTTATTGTTGTTAATATAAATAGGGTTTCCTTTTTAAAGCAGATCCGAAGATGTTAAAGGTTGATGGGGTGTCGCAAATTTGGTTCATGGAACTCTTCCACGAATATAACGCGTGCGTTGAAAATTATGGGAAATTTTTGGGAAAATCTGCATTCATAGGGTTTAGAGCAAGCAAAAGCATTCGTGCACTATGTGCACTCGTGCTTTTTCTGGTTCAAGCCGCATTCCTGTGGATTTTCCAAAAATTGCAGATGATTTTCAATGCACTTGTTATATATTATACAGTCAGGAGATTTATTATTTGTAATTTTTTCTACGATAGAGAGAAAAATTCTACATTAAATTTAGTAAAATTTTAAAAATAAGTTAACAGATATCTCTTTTCCCGAGAAATTAAAATAACAATATCTCTTCATATTTACTTGGATCCCTTGGACAAAAAAAAATATAATTTGATAGAATTTCGGCGATCAAAATTACTCGTCCACTTGCAAAAAAAATTTAAAGATATACATGGAATGTATTTATCTCGTCTTATAGTGAAATCCTAAATATAGATTCTAAATTATTTTTAATAGCAGTTTGAGACTACCTGGTCTAAAGAATATAGCAGATTTTAAAATCTGTCGCAAATCATCAGAAGTGCCTCAAGAAATCAGACATTTGATAATAAAATTGTATCAAAAAGGCAGATCTCAAAGAGACATAAGAAAGATTGTTGGAAGAAGCCGGTCAACAGTTGAATATATTATAAAAAAATATGAAACAATCCATACAACAAAAACCTTACCAGGGAGAGAAAGAGAAAGTACTGACTTTTCGAGAGAAACCAAGCAAACCCAAACTAAGAAAAAATAGTGAAAATCCGCAAACTACTGCGACAGATATAGTGAAAAGTGAAGGCAGTAATTACAAAAATGTTATCCATGTAACAACAATAAGAAAATGTTTAAGAAGCCAGGGTATACAGGCACGAGTTGGTCCAAAGATACCATTAGTCAATAAGAAAACTAAGAAGAAGCATCTCGAGTTTGCTCGGAGGCATTTTGACAAAAATACTGAGTACTGTAAAAACATCATATATACTGACGAAATAAAAATCGAGTTTTTTTGGTAAATCAAAAAAGGTTTTAGCGTACAGAAAGCGCGGGGAAGCCCACAAACCTAAAAATGTAATTCCAACGGCAAAGCACGGAGGGGGTTCCGTTCTAATCTGGGGTTGTTTGTCATGGCATGGAGTGGGTCAGCTCCATTTTATTGACGGAACTATATAATCATATAAAGAATTTAAGATAAAGTGCGGAAAAAATGTGAATTGGAAACAATTTCATATTTCAACCAGACAACGATCGAAAGCATACAGCGCGGGTCGTTAAAGAGTGGATACTGTATAACGTACCAAGAGTCTTGGAAACGCCACGACAATTCCCAGAAGTTAACCCGAATGAACATCTATGGTGAGAACCCAAATAAAGGATGAAAGAACATAAAATTTCCAACAAA
Source organism: Philopedon plagiatum (assembly GCA_963971165.1). NCBI lineage: Eukaryota > Metazoa > Arthropoda > Insecta > Coleoptera > Curculionidae > Philopedon > Philopedon plagiatum. Next base: position 4,050,228 of record OZ020190.1, on the reverse strand, counting down.
GAGGCGTTAAAAGCAAGATGTCAAGAAAAATGATCAAAAATTGAAGTAGGTTTTGTTATGAAGCTGGTAGAGTCAATGTCTAACACCTTACAACAAGTTATAAAATCAAAAGGGTACCCCACACGATATTAGTTTTGGCATGTTTGGACGAATTTCGAAAAAAATGTTAGTGGACGAATAATTTTTCTCCCTTGGTTTGTAAAAAATTATGTTTTATTTTTGAAAGGAATTGTTTAGGTTGGATTTTATATTACTGTTTTTAGTACATGAATAGTTGTTTTTACTTTTGTAATGAAAAGCAAATAAACTTAAGTCGTTTTAATTTCATCCCAATTTTTTTAAAATTTGTGGACGAATAATTAATCTCCCGACTGTATATGACAATCAAAAACTCTTTAAAGTCGCCAAGTAGCAGACTGCTGCTTAACGAGAAATATGAAATTCCTCACAACCGTGCAGGATGTTAACGGTTCAAAAATAATAATTTTGTTGAAACTGTAAACGGTGACGTTTCGTTCCAAATACGATTTATAAACTACGTTAAATACGGTTAACAAGAAAAATTGGCTTTGAAGTATGCTTGGGCTATCCCAGATTAAAGAGATGTCCAAAAAAACTTAGATTAAAACTTTAGAATTTTTGACGGTTTTTAATTTTTTTCGGGGTCAAAATGGATCCAAATCAAAATACCTGGTCGGAAAAAGCTCATCGAAATACGTAATTTTTCAATTTTTTGATTTATATTTTATATTTTTGATTGCCATAACAACGATTAGGGCAAAGTTGACAACTTACAACACACGAACGGCTTCTTCGATTGAAAGAAGCGACGTTCATAAAGTGGATGCACAATTTTTTTCCTTGAGACATCAGTGGCATGCCCGAAGGGCTCGCCACCAATCATGATCCAGCTGGAAGACAATGTTAATATATGTGTGGTTCCAAGCCGATCGAAAGACGACAAGCTTAATTTAGTAGGATGTCAGCGAAATTGTATATATAGTATTTATATGTATAGGTGTTTGCATGTATGTAGCGATACGGTTACGATGGACGGTCTATTCTGCATCATCAGTCCGAAGGAGTGTGATATCTTCCTTAATACATGCTCTAGAAACACGAAATTTTCAGGGCATGACAATGATGATATTACCGACATTATAGAGCCCCCTTGGAGGGGGCGATAGGGCGGTCTACAATCTAGTTATTAACTGACTTCACAACTTCACAAGAGAAGGTTATCAATTCAACCCGTATGTGTCATTATTATTTTTTTATGTATGTTCACGCGTAATTCTTCGACGGATTAACCGATTTCGATAAAAAAAATTTTGTTTGTAGATGCGTTCTCCCGAATAGTCCCATTTTAAGGGGTTTTTGCTGAAATGAGTGAAAACCTAAAAAAAAACGCGAAAATTAAAAAAAACTCTTGAAATCGACAATTTTTGCGTGTGTACTAAACAAGAAAAATTGGCTTTGAAGTATGCGTGAGCTGTCCGAGATTAAAGAGATGTCCAAAAACACTTAGACTAAGCAACTTGGATGAACTAAAACATTTTAAATTAATTTACTTATGGAAACAAATCAACTTTAGCGTGCATTTTAGCACTAATTCCTATAAATGTATGTGCTAAACTGTCCAAACTTTCCATGCATTTTCAGCTGAAACTATTAGCGATCAATTTTCATGAAACTATCTTAGACATCCAGAGGTAATGTAGCCTCGTAGGTTACTGAATTTTAATGAAGCGGTAGATATCTGATTAATATCCAGCGAACAAACTCCTCGGGCAAGTTTTAATGCCCAACCCGTGTAATCAATGCAAATTTGCCAAGTTTCTCACCTTAAGGTTTATTAACAAGTTGGTAACAATAATATTTCAGGTTTGTGTGTGTCTACGAGATGGATATCGGGCAATGAATTGTGTTATTAATTATATTACAGAAGATTGGCTTAGGATAAGCTGTAAGTTATAACGCGCTTTGGTTAACCAAAATAAAAAAATAATAATGAAAGCTTTAAAACTAAATAACTTCCTGCTGCACAGACGAAAAAAAAACTCTTTTTCTTGAATATATTGTTTTCGGGATTCAAATTTGGCTCCATTTTTCAACAAAAATGTTAACTATTGTTCACTTTCGGAGGTATTAAGATCAGAAACTCTAAACTCTAAACAGATGTTAAAAAAAATAACGGAAAGGGGGAGGGGGAAAGAAGTGACTAGGAATTTCTTTAAAAATGTTAACTAACACCTCTATTTCGGGACTAGCGAGGTCAGAATATCAATTCTTTTCTAACAAGTGTTAAAAGAAAAGTTACGGGGGTGGGTAATAGAGATAATAAGAGGAGCGGCTGGGAATGTCTAAAAACATGGTAATTAATCTATCATTTTCCATGATATCGAGGTCAGCAAATCTGAGTTTGTTTAACAGACGCTAATAATATTAACAGGGGGGGGGGGGGGGACAAGAAGCGGCTGACCATTTCTCCAAAAATGTTAAGTAATATATCATTTCGGGGTTATTGAGGTCGGAAAATCTAATTTGCTCTTAGCAAAGCAAGTTCTATTCTTTTCAACGATATATCAACTTTTTTGTTAACGAATTGCTATAACTAAATGCTTAAAAAAAGCAAAAGGCGACCATCTTTTATGATATTCGTCATTCGTACAATAAAAATCATGCTACAACGATATGATCTGAATATCGCTTGACCCCTGAGAGTAGAGGAGAGTAGTCAAACTAACTTGCTAATTGCTCTGTCGCTCTGTATAATGCGACAATAAGCAGCATGTCATCTGAAAGTGAAACAATCTACACAATCGGTCTTCTTTCTGATCGAGAAAAACTGAACGATTTGGTTGAGTTCATTAGCTTTTCAACTTAAAAACAAAATTAACAAATGAAAATTAAGTTTGACTTTCCAAGATTTAAAAAGCTATTTTACAGGACAAGTACAAATATTTTACTCTCTAATTACTTCTCGTAAATTCTATGACGCGAAAACCAACGTGAATGTTTACCACGTTGCTAAAAGGGCTGTTGATATCAAATTAACAAATAAATATAACTTTGCGATGTAGTAAATATTTATCTCTGTAGGGACACCAAATGTTCATATGATCTTTCTGTATTTATTGAAAAAATGATGAATAAAGTTGGTAGTGTTTTTGGATCAAAATATCGTGCCCTAACAATGTGTTCTTTTGACAAGATGGCGCCACATGTCACACAAGTAGGGAAACTTTGGATTTGTTACTGATACGTCTTACTAGTCGTGTCATTTCTCAAAATAGTGATAAAATATAACTGCCAAATCTCTACTTTTTAATAAAATAAACAAGCATGCTATTTTTCTAAAATTATGGTTTTATTTAATTTTTTTATAATAAATTTATTACAATAAATAAGTTAGAGCGTGATCTTCTGTGTCATGTCGACATTAACCGACTATACCGTTAAATTAACACGATATTTTTTTGTGTTGCTATTAATATACCTACATAAAGATTTAAGTGAAGCTAATATACCAGATTACTTGCAAGAACATTAAATCTTAAAATCCCCTTTTCTCTATGCATCTCAAGAGCTACTATTGACTTTTAGTTTAAATATAAAAAGACAAACAAGTAAAAAGGAAAAGTTTAAATGGCACTAGCAATTAAATATAAAAATTTACGATCAATAAACTCTTGATTTAATTGGCAATATCCTACATCCCGTCATATTTTGGGACCGCACTGTATAACTGACCCAAATCCGGTTCTCTTTGATGCTATCCCAGTGCCCGAATCGAAGAAAACAAGCTTCTAATAAATAAAAGAATTAAACTAATTCCTGAGAAAGTCGATTTATTTATGGAATTGAATCGCATAAACGTTGGCTCGCTTAATTTTTGTTTAGATTTATTGCCCGGACTGGACTAGAATATTAATAAAAGTCTTTTGAATGCTCTTACTTATTTTCGGATTTTGACACTGTAATATTGATGGCAACCACATTAGTATTGATAGCGACAAAATAAATAATAACTGGGTTTTTATTTAGATACGTTAGTTCCAGTGGCGTGCAATGATAATTATAAAGGGGACACATAAAGCACAAAGGAAGCTTAAAGCTTTAGGGGAGGGCGACAAGCTCGAACACACTGATACACCGAAATAACTGGGTATCACACCGGATAGCACACTTTCCTATAAGCAACATTGCCACAATACCGCACAGAAATTAACTGCAAGAAACGATGTAATAAAGACTCGCCGGAAGTCGATGGGGCGCTAATCCGCCGGTTCTTAGGACCTCAGCACAGGCACTATGTTTTTCAGCAGGAGAATACGCATGCCCAGTTTGGTGCAGATCCAGACACACAAAACAAGTCGATATCGCTTTGAATCAGACGTGCAGAATCGGTACTGGAAGCATGAAGGCGACAGCTATCGACAAAATCTATAGAGCAGCAGGTTTTTCAGTCCCAACCGAAAGAAAAACATGCAGTGAATACGTGGAAAAGTTCAAACAAACTTTCGACGAGCGACATGTTCAGTTTGGCAAGGAATAGTCCAGGAAACGACTGAAAACATGAAGAAGCTTCCTTCAGTACGCCCATCTAGAGCCGCCAGATATCTTTCCACTAAGGGACCCATCGCAATGGGTTCAAATTTAGACTGGAAGACCTGGAGGACCCTACATAGAATAAGAGCTGATGTAGTGCCGATAAAAACGAACAAACTTAAGTGGAAAGTACAGGAAGACCAACTGTGCCTGTGCGATTGTGGGGAACTGCAAAACATCGACCATATTCTAGAGTGCAGATTCTGCCCTGCAACGTGCTCAATTGATAATATGTGGATTGCCAATGAAAATGATATTAACGGAGCCCTATATTGGACTGAAAAGCTATAGATGTACTATTCGAACTCGAAGAAGTAAAGTAAGTATATTAATAAAAAAAATTCTGGGAGGTCAATATAATATCCCCGATTGGCGGGCCCCACTTGCTTTATTATGGCCCCTCAAACTTAATTCGTGCTCCCCAGAAAACCAGTAACATCTATTAGACGTTTTAAAACATCCCTATTTTACAAGCTTTTCTTTAACTTCACTTGTTAGTATGTACATATACATATATGTTTGTATGTATGGTAGTATGTTTAGGTCAAATATTGCAATCAAAATTTTGACTAGTTCTAAATAACTAGAGCTTTGAAATTTTGTACACGTGTATTAGTCCGGTGACAATGCAATATAGTGTATTTAATATTACTCTCAATCCAATATGGCGGACGCCCCAAGATGGCGGATTGCCTTTTTCTTTACAATCCCCTTGATATGAGTATCAAATGAGGGTTTGACGAGCAGAATACGATAAGTTATGTGACGTCATTCTAAACCCAATATGGCGGACACCACAGGATGGCGGATTACCTTTTTTCCATAACCTCCTTGACATGAGTATCAAATGAAAGGGTTTGACAAGTAGAATACGATGAGCTATGTGACGTCATTCTAAACTCACTATGGCGGACGGCACCAGATGAGGGATTACCTTTTTCCTCACAATTCCCTTGATATGGGCATCAAGTGAATGGGTTTGACGAGTAAAATACGATAATCTATATGACGTCATTCTAAATCCAATATAGCGGATGCCACAAGATGGCAGATTGCCGTTTTCTTAACAGTCCCCTTGATATGGGCATTAAATGAAAGGGTTTAACGAGCAGAATACGATAACAGGTAAGATTTCTTGTAATAGTGATGCATTATCAGAAATGCATAGGTTAAGACGTAACTAAATCTTAAACCTCCTTAGTGAATCCCGAAATAGCTATTGGGACACCCTTTACTAAAAAAGATTATGTAAGAAATATCCGGGCGATAATTTTCGGAACTCTTGCGCCAATACGTGCTGAACTATATTATATTTTGCTCTAAAATAAAAAATAAGTGCCCCTAATTCTTCTTTAGAACAGTTTTGGATTTGACCTTCTTTTGACCGCTCTGTACATGGTATCTCAAGTTCTAATATATTGACCCTATTCTCTCAGAAAGCGAAGCTTTTTATAAAATAACTTTTTTTGGTGCAATCAAAGATAAAAAAGCTTCCCATTGGTTAAAAACTTTCCAGGACACGCTGTATAATAGTTTACCGTTGCCTTTTTATCTAAGAAATTTACAACGTAATATATATTATTACAAAACCCAAAGCCATAAACGACCAAAGGGTTTTTTTACCTTCCTCAACGTAAAGTTCCTTTTAAACTGAACCCGTTCCTGTGAAACGGCCCTAATTACAAAGGGACCCGTTTAAATTAAATTTGTTCCGTGTAAACACATGGTGCGAATTAAGAACTTAATGAAAACCCGTTAATTCGTTGAACAAATTTCCTTAGTCCAATTATCTCCCCTTCTTTGGAAAGTTCTTTTGTCGCTAATTTATCAGCCGCAAAAATATTAAACACGCGGGCACAGCCGCTAATGCGTTTATACCGGGACGACTGACGTAATTGGACAGTTTTTGCATTGGTTTTGTTACGGTACTTTAATGTGCGTTTGTGGAAGTTATTTTCTCGACAACTTTAGAGACACTGATGACAGCCGGTTGCCAAAAACTTTTTATCCAACACTTTAATATAAAGTGTATATTATTGATGAGATTTTAAACATATAAAGGTATTCATAACTCACTAATGAGTTATGACTCATAGCTCACTAGTCACTAATGAGTTATAGCCATAAGTCACTACTGGATTATCCTAAAAAACTACAATACTATCTATCTACTTATTGAAAAGGCACTGCCTGAGTCATTCATATTTTTCTGGAGTATGATTACAGAACAAATTGCATCTCTACTGGTGGTAGCTCCAAAAGATTGATGTTGCTCTCCCTGTATTTTTTCGCAATTTCGATTTTATGGGCAATCGACTCTTCTATATTACCCTCAGCAGCAGTGGATGACTTCCATCCACGCACCGTGCCGTTTAAGCGTGGTATTGTCTCCTCCAGCATTGGCCAAAAGGGTCGCCGAAGAGCGACGCAAGCTATGGCCATTGGCCAGTATATAAGTTTGGTTCTGGTTATCTTAAAAATTGTGCAACAACATTGTGAATTTTTGCCAATTAAATTCATTGAGGCCAACACATGCATTTTCCTTTTTGATAATTTTCAAAAAATCTTTTGTTTTGCACATTTTGTGACCTTAGAGATACATAGTTTCTAATTAAATCAGTTGGGTTTACTGAAAATCCTTCATTCAATACAGTGAAGTTTCTTGATATGTTTGTCTTCGTATCTGAAATTGTTATAAGCAGATACTGCCCTTGGTCATGAACATTTTTTATGCTTAAGTGGGTCAACTCATAACAACAATAGTAACCTAAAGCTAAAGTAATGTGTGCCCACCTTTGATAGAAGATGTTCTTCAGAAGCTTCCCGCAAAAATTGTTCAATTTGTTCACTTTCCAAAGTCTTGCACTTTTTGGTCTTAAAATTCTTAGAATTGGACTTCAGAAAAGCGATCAGTTTTCCATATCTGGGATGTCTAGATTCTTGTGAACTTTCAGAGTGGTTTTTACCATAGAATACTTAGTCCATAGCGATGATGAAGCTAATTTTTCACTAACGTTTAGGACATATGCTAGTAGAACATCTTCATTGATAACTTTAACTCCTTTATTTTGTCTCCCCTCTTCTAATTCATGAAATTCTTTATTGTAACTGCTTTTGGATTTTTCTGGAATGGTACTGAATGTTGCTTTGTCAGCCCTTTCTAAAATTTCTGGAGATATTTGAAGTTTGTTGAATTTTAATCGTTTCGCGTTGGTGTTTTTGTCAAATAAACACCATTACATATACAGAAAAAACTGATATGCTATTTGAAAATATAGTACTGTTTTTAACCAGTGTCACATTAGTTATATTAAAGTTAATATTGTCTCAACACAACATCATTGAAATAATCAAAAAAAAACAATATTGCTTTAAATATACCTAGACATTGTTTGACTTCAAAAGTATACCTACTGCTTTGAAAACTATATTACCATTATTTCAATGACCAAAATACTATTGGAATCCGATAAATTTCTAATATTCCTTGGAGTGTAGAATTTTTAGAGTCAAAATATTAAACTATTTGATCAGAATGATTCAATATAATTGGGCGAAAAATACCTATTTGTAGGCGGTGTGATTCAAATTACAATATATTTTATTAAACGAACAAGAACTACGCTTTAAATAAAAAATGTAAAAATTAAGTCAGTAATCCTTATATCATTTCAATTAAAATAAACGCTCCTTTAAAACATATAAGGTATAGATGGATAAATAATAAAAAATATCAATTAAATGGGTCCTATTGTTGGCTGACATATTATTTGTATTGCTCGCGGATACCCTTGGAGAGGTTAGAATTTTTCTTTGGTCGTTGAATAGTCGTACGCCAAAAATAATAGATCTTTTACAAGACTGGAAACTGGAGCAACTTATTTCAGTGTTTTATGGTAAGTAAAACAAATCTAAACAGCTTTGCAGTAATAAGTGTGTTTTTTTATTTGTAAATCTCTCTTGGTTAATCTATTTTATATGACTGTTTGCTCAGCCGATACGTACTGTTAAAAAACTATTAACATTAAATATGATCGCAAGTTTATTGTTGAACTTGTATTTTTTAGACATGGTTTCCACCAAATCTAGCTGTGGAACTTTTAGTTGTCAAATTAGACAGGTCTAACATTGAAGGACCTGGCCGAAAGCTGCTTAACATTTTTAAAAATCTTTCGTTATTCTGCGATGCGATGCCTACGAGAAGTCTTAATTTTCCAGCGAAAGATGTCGATTATCTACTGCTGTGGAGCGATAACGCAATGAAAGTTGTTCCACAAACAAACACAAGGACTTGTGGTGAACCCTCGACTTCATTTTAATTAAATTACACGGGAAAATCCTGAGGTAATATGGGAAATTTTGGTTAAATTCGAAGGAGTTTTCCTTGTAGCGGAAAGGAAATACTTAATAAAATTCAGAGTGAAAACGGGATTGGGAGAGTAACTGGGATCAAATAAAGATTTTTGAAGAATGAATTTAAATTAAAATTGAATTTTAAATAAGAATAAATTAAAATAATTGGATAAGTTTAGATTTTGTAAACTCCACGCCCTTCTAACGCACTGATTAATATCGTTTTGATTTCTAATATTTTTTTTTGTTTGATTTGATTAATTATTAAGTTTTTAAAAACTTCAGTAGCCACATCAGTTGCTTACAAGCCTGCTACCACATCTGCGGAGCAGCATGACTTTTGATATTTAATTCTATCCAGAAAAAAAACTTCTTTCTCTCGCTCATACATACATATAGGAGCACTTACTTACAAGTAATGACTTAAACGGATTTATCCAACCCTAAAGAAACCATCTTACACACAAAATGTCAAAATGCAACTGAAAATTGAAGACAGAACAGCAAGACCTCGACCAGTCGTATATACATGTCCGCGGATGGGGTTTATAGGAGGACAAATGGAACAAATACCAACAGCATAATTTTAACCTCTCCGAAGGTGTCCGCGAGCAATAGAAGTAAAACTTCAGCCAACAACGGAACTCATTGAATTAATACTTTTTATTATTTCTTTAATACTTTATATTTTTTATTGTAGTGTTTATTTTAATTAACATGATATATGGATTATTCACTTAGTTTTTAGATTTTTTATTTCAACTGTAGTTCTTGTTCGTTTAATAAAATATATTGTAATTTGAATCACACCGCCTACAAATAGCTAGTTTTCGCCTAATTATATTTAAGCATTTCAATCAAATAGTTTAATATTTTGGCTCTAACAATTCTACACTCCAAGAAATATTAGAAATTTATTGGATTCCAATAGTATTTTGGTCATTGAAATAATGGTAATATAGTTTTCAGAGAAGTAGGAATACTTTTGAAGTCCAACAATAATAAGTCTATATTTAAAGAAATATGTTGTTTTAATTATTTCAATAACGTTTTGTTGAGACAATATTAACTTAAATATAACTAATGTGACCGTGGTCAAAAATAATACTATTATTGAAAATAGCATAGCAGTTTTTTCTGTGAATACCTCCAGCCCGCAATGCACACCACAAAGTTTCTTGAAGAGGATGTTAAGGTTTTTCTTTAATCAATCAAGGAATTTGACTTCCCCAAATCCTACAATTTTGCTTGTTTATATAAACTCCGACGTAGAACTGAGCTTCGTCTACTTTTGCTTGAAGTCTACGTGGACTTTCCTAGAGAAAAAAAATAAATTTAAATAAACTGTTAAATAACTAGAACAATAAATCCCTTAGACAAAATTTATACATTTCAATTTTAAAAAAATTTTCAAACATGCAGTTGATTGGCAAATCCGTTGATGCTTAAAAAAATTTACCTCGACAAAAACATCACGACTTTTTTGTAGTTAATTTAAATTTCATGCAAACGAGCTTTAAAAATGTAGCGAAAATGCAGCAGCGGAAAAAATTTAATTATTAGAAAAAATGGAAAAACAATAACCATCGGCGGAAAATAACAACTCGGTTAATTCCCGTACAATGCAAAATAAGCAAAATTCAAACGCTGACTTATCAATTTATTTTGAAATATTTTAAATAAAAATATTTTGCAATATACCAGCGATGTTTAGATTTTTAGGAGTTGTATGTTAATGCACGGCTGCGGAGATTTTGATAAATATTATTCCTAATCATTGATACTTCCTTTCAGAAAATCTTAACATCTCATATGTACTCAAGTAGATATAGACTTGCATGCATAGACAACAACCACCCTCACACTTTTAAAATCGATCCATTTTTTTTTTAGAAATCAGATCAGTTTAAATAATATGTATACAGGGTGTCTAAAATAGGTGATACCACTATTGCTATCTCCGAAACAGTAAAAGATACGAGGTCGGTTAAATTAGAGAAAATGCGCCATTTTTAGTTCCTATCCATATTCCGTTTATGGAGTTGCAAAATTCTCTATAGTTTCTTATCTACAGGGGATTTTTAAAAAATAGTCAAAAATTTAATTCTAAAATATCTCGAAAACTATTATAAACTGCTGGCCAATTCAAGCGGGACAAACTAAATTTTTGATAAAATTTAGAGTGGAATATTTTCGAAACGAAAAAAAATTTTGATTTAACTTTTTCAGTATGTAATTGAATAGTTCTTCTAGTTTTTATACTTTAAGGCACTATTGCTAGCAGTCGCTGCAACTCTATTTTACAGGGTGTTAAGTGAAACCCTGACTTTTTTGGAAAAGTTTTCCAGTTCCGAGAATCTAGGAAGAATTTTTTTTTGAATTTTCTTTTCATACTAAAATGATCCATGGTCAAATACAAAAAAACAATTTCTCCGGATTTTCTCTATTTTCATTTGTTTTCCGTATACAGGGGTTAGTCGAAATTATCGACTTCTTCTTACAAAGGAACCCCTAATTTGGCCGTTTATTCACAAAAAGCGAAAGACCAAGTAAATTTGTAGTTTGAAGTAGTCCAGCTAACAAAATTAATACAAATTTTTGTACAGGGTGTAGCAAGTTTGGATCACGGGCTAGTAAATTATTATTTTTTAATTTCTACTACTTTTTCCTAAGTTAACTATTAATTATCACGTGCTACGTTAAAGGGTTAAAATTTGTTAGGTCCGATAACAGTACTGGATAGAAAGATCCTTTTTGCCCAAACGGGTTTTTCATTTTTTGTCTAGTCCCATTTTTAGTGATTAAACGGCTCGCATTTTGAACCTAACTTTTTGCAATTGCATCCATGAACGATTGAAGTGAGAGTGCTTTTTTGGTGGTACATAATGAATGTTTTATCCAACCAAAAAACATGTAGTGGCCAAACAGCTAATGATGCTTATTCGAAGAATTTTTTAGCATTATACAGGGTTGCAAAAAATATACCACCTATACTTTGCAGGTGGATTTCTGTTAATTTGGCGGCGTTTCTATTTCTTAGTCAAAAGATCTAGTAGGCCAAAAAATAAAACATTTTCTTTGCTATTGACAGTTACCAAGGCAACAAAGTATTCTTCTTTGAATTGGTGCGTTATTATCCTTTATAATGGCTCGATTAAGTGCAAAAGAACAAGCTAATTGTTTGCGTTTACTACAAGATGGGGTAAAAATTAGTATTATTGCGGATATGTACGGGGTTGGGCGAAGTACAATATCTCGACTGCGTCAACGCTTCCACGAAACGGGAAGTGCAAACTATCGTTATGGGGGAGGTCGCCAAAAGAAAGTCGGCATTGCAGATGAAAGATGGTTGGTTAGAGAGGCTCGTCGAAGGCGAAAAATTCCATCAGAGAAAATTAACCAGGAGTTCAGAGCAAGAACACACATTCGTGTGAGCAATAGGACCATTAGAAGAACTTTAAACAATAATAACTTAAGGTGAGTTACTTCAAATGAGATCTTATTTTTTGTACCAATATTTTTAGTGTTTCATTTTAGTAAGTCGGCTATTATAATATCGACGTCAGCTGAGGCGTGAATCTTGGATTTTGCGCACCGATATTATAAATGTAAACTTGAACTAAGTTGTTCATAAATTAAAGTTTTGATAGGCGACCCTAAACACATTATTTGTGCTTGCAGCGTAATGTTCCTTAGTTCTTCCCTAGAACTAACGTTATGAAAATTGACCTAATTTTGCATTTTAGTATAATAAAAGCTACTGTTGGCTTATTTATTGGTTCATTCCCTACACCTATACTACAGATTTTTAAGCCAAAATTTTAATTTTAGAGCTCGGCGACGTGCTAAATGTGTGCGACTTCTACCACAGCATAGGCGAAGACGTCTCCAGTGGGCATATGAACATCGCAATTGGCCATTAGATAACTGGGAAAACTGCATGTTTGTAGACGAGTCAAGATTTAATTTAATTCACTCGGACGGCAGAATATTAGTTTGGCGTGAACGTGGCGAACGGTATATGGAGGAGAATATGGCTCCTCAGGAACCTTTTGGTGGTGGAGGCGTTACTGTTTGGGGTGGTGTAATGTTTAATGGCAAAACGGAACTTTTTTTAACATTGGAGCCCATTAACGGTCAGGTATATAGGGACGAAATTTTAAGCAATATCGTTCTACCATTTGCAAACAATTTTGGGAACGATGTTGTGCTAATTGACGATAACGCCAGACCTCATAGAGCACGCATTGTGCAAGAGTTTTTGGAAGCTAATAATATTACCAGGATGGTCTGGCCTGCAAAATCACCAGACATGAATATTATCGAACACGTCTGGTCTAAATTGAAATTATTGGTAAGTTCTAGGGAAGATCCTCCTCAGACTCTAGAACAACTTGCAGACGCCATTGTTCAGGAGTGGGAAAATATTCAGCAAGAATTTGTCAATAATTTGGTAATAAGCATGCCTCGAAGATGCCAAGAGATAATAAATGTAAGGGGAGGTCCTACTAGGTATTAAGATTTGTTTTGTTTTCGTTAGTTGCAAGTTTTTATAATACCTTCAAGTAAAAAAAATGTTCTATAATTTAAAACGTTTTCTGTTTACCTATAAAAGTAACAACCAAAATTTACATTTTGGATCTCCTAAAGTAATGCCGGGAAAAATAACTACTAAATTTGAAAATTACGTATCTTTTCGAGTACTTTCAAAAGTAATTAAATCTTCTGAAATTTCTATACCTTCTAAAAACTACGCTATACAGAATTTTATAACTTGTTCAGTTGAATTCACTATCCATCTCCAATTTTTGACGAGAAAAATGTACTCCGTGACTATTAATTTAAGACACTTCTTATTAATTAAAATTTCTCAATGCCATGTACTGACTTTTTAGAGCAGTGGTAAAATATTTTTCTTTTATAATGAATAATCGAAGTTTACGAAAATCCAAAGATATCGAGAAACACGTGGCTTCTATTATAAGTAGTAACTTCTGCACAATCCTGTATAATGTGAAAAAGTTCCGAATGAATATTATTCTTTTTATCTGTATCGTTACTAGATTTTATTAATAATAAGTAGGACATTTTCTTTAATAATTATTAATATAGCAAAAAGGAACTTTATGAATACCTAAAGGACTCTAAAATCACATGATTTTCATATAAAATGTAGGTGATATGTTTTGGGCAAACGCGGACAAAAGCAGCGAATAAGCATCTTTAGCTCTATGGCCACGACACTTTTTTATTGGTTGGTTAAACCAATATACGATGTCCACTTCAATAGTTCATGAATGCAATCGCAAAAAGTTAAGTTTTAAACGCAAGCCATTTGTATCACTAAAAATGGGACCAGACAAAAAAATTCAAAAACAGTTTCGGCAAAAAGTTCCAAGAAAATTGGGACTATATTCAATTAATTTGAAAATCACATGACTTCCATATAAAGTATAGGTGGTATATTTTTTGCAACCCTGTATAATGCTAAAAAATTCTTCGAATAAGCATCATTAGCTGTTTGGCCACTACATGTTTTTTGGTTGGATAAAACATTCATTATGTACCACCAAAAAAGCACTCTCACTTCAATCGTTCATGGATGCAATTGCAAAAAGTTAGGTTCAAAATGCGAGCCGTTTAATCACTAAAAATGGGACTAGACAAAAAATGAAAAACCCGTTTGGGCAAAAAGGATCTTTCTAACCAGTACTGTTATCGGACCTAACAAATTTTAACCCTTTAACGTAGCACGTGATAATTAATAGTTAACTTAGGAAAAAGTAGTAGAAATTAAAAAATAATAATTTACTAGCCCGTGATCCAAACTTGCTACACCCTGTACAAAAATTTGTATTAATTTTGTTAGCTGGACTACTTCAAACTACAAATTTACTTGATCTTTCGCTTTTTGTGAATAAACGGCCAAATTAGGGGTTCCTTTGTAAGAAGAAGTCGATAATTTCGACTAACTCCTGTATACGGAAAACAAATGAAAATAGAGAAAATCCGGAGAAATTGTATTTTTGTATTTGACCATGGATCATTTTAGTATGAAAAGAAAATTCAAAAAAAATTCTTCCTAGATTCTCGGAACTGGAAAACTTTTCCAAAAAAGTCAGGGTTTCACTTAACACCCTGTAAAATAGAGTTGCAGCGACTGCTAGCAATAGTGCCTTGAAGTATAAAAACTAGAAGAACTATTCAATTACATACTGAAAAAGTTAAATCAAAATCTTTTTTCGTTTCGAAAATATTCCACTGTAAATTTTATCAAAAATTTAGTTTGTCCCGCTTGAATTGGCCAGCAGTTTAGTTAGAATAAAATTGTAGTAACAACAATGACATGATTTTTGACCTTCTCTAAAGTAACGTTATTGTTTTGTTTAAACCATTTGTTTTTATTGGGTTACTGATACTAACTTGTTTTTTTTAAATACGGAGCTGAACTTTTTGCTGAATTTTTTTAAAGAATACTGCATACCCTTTACAACTGTGTATAACTTGAATATGTTTTCCGACGTTTTGATAAAGAATAGCAACATCATCAGGATTTTCTCTCAATATGGACCTGGGATCTTCCATGTCAAGGCACAATTCACAACCTATCGCTATGGTTTGTGTTTTTTCTGGTTGTGAAATGACGAATTAACTTGAAAAATGCCAGGTCCGTACTGGTAGAATATCCTGATGATGGTGCTATTCTTCGCCAAAACGTCGGAAAACATAATCAATTGATACACAGATGAAAAGGGCATGAAGCATTCTTTCGAAAAATGCAGCAAAAAGTTCAGGTCCGTATTTGAAAAAAAGCTTTGAAATTTGGAACATAAATAGTGTTTAAGGCGATAAGTACGAGAATATATATATATATATATATATATATATATATATATATATATATATATATATATATATATATATATATATATACGCGTGTCTTCGGAAGTTCTTACCATATGGAAAAAATTTTTATTATTGATTTTACGAACAAAAGTACTTCTTTATAAAAAGTTCTGCATCGTAAGAAAATAGCATTTCCATTCTGAAATTTGATCTAGTACATACAGGGTGGCTCAAAAATGTAAAAGTCCTAATACACATGAAGCTAAAAAGACATAAAATCGTTATTTAAAGGTAAACTGCCACTGCAAATGTACTAGAATTAACTTTTTATGTTAGTAAATTAGGTTTGGAACATACAGGAGGTCCCAAAAATAAAATTAATTTTTGTTTATCGCCTTTACAAAAAAAGTATATCTTCATAAAAAGTTCTACATTGTGAAAAAAGAGAATGGTTATTGAAAATTTTTATATAGGACATACAGGTGGCAAAATAATTTAAATTTAAATTGTGACCTTCAGCTGTTTAAGCCACCCTGTATTTTCCTACATCAAGTTAATAAATAACCATGCTCTTTCTTACAAGGTAGAACTTTTTATGAAGATATGCTTTTTTTTGTAAAGTTGATAATAATTTTATTTTTGGGACTCCTGTATGTTCCAAACCTAATTCACTAACACACAAAAAGTTAACTCTAGTACATTTACAGTGGCATTTTACTCTTAAATAACGAATTTGTGTCTTTTTAGCTTCATGTGGATTGGAACTTTTATATTTGTGAGCCACCCTGTATGTCCAAGATCAAATTTTGGAATGACGATGCTATTTTCTCATGATGCAGAACTTTTTATAAAGAGGGACTTTTTTAAATAAAATCAATAATAAAAGTTTTTACCACATGGTAAGGTAAGAAGTTCCGAAGACACGCTATATATATATATATATATATATATATATATATATATATATATATATATATATATATATATATATATATATATTATTATATTACTGACTCTGCAAGCAAAAGTTAGTGGTCTCTTAAGAATCCTTTTGAATTTAAAAAAAAAAAAGATGTTCACTATATTTGAAAGCTTTTTGTATTGGTTCTGTCATCGTACAGAAGTAAAACAAAGATATTTCTTAAAGAATAGCCCAACGCATGTCACCAAAAGGCTTGCTTTTACAGTGACATGGAAAACTGAATAAGCCTTCTCAACAACAATAATAATATATTTTCCTAATATGCGAATACAAGCATTTTGTTTGCTCTTTTGTTATTTCTTCTTAAAGCTCCCGTCCAGACATTGTTGTACATCCATCCTATCCGGGTCCATTTCACACACCGAGCTAAAAGGGTCGCAGCAGGCCCCGGAGCCATCAAATTTCAATTTTCACGGTCTGGTGGACATATTTATTTTCGCAGATTAATGGCGACATTCTAGAAACTTCTCGATATGAACTCAATATGCCGGAAAGTGTGTGACAAGATTTTTATTTTAGGTGGCGGACGTAAGAATGATGTTTCTGCAAAAGGACGCACGCGACGATGAAAAAATAATAAGTAGGAAAAATATTAATTATGATTTGCTTTAAAATTTACCCTGGTATTCACTAAAGAGGTTTAAGACTTAATATTGGTTTAAGATCTTCTTGTTCCGGGCTGTCTGAAACAAGGCTCGCGGCATGCGGTTCATTTTCATGAGGCCCGCGGCGCTTGGCTGTACTTTTACCTAGGTACCTACCACCTACCTACCTATTCATATAACTTACTTTCACCCACATTTACCTAAGGTGATGCCACTCCCCAGATGTGGAGAGGTTATGTCTTATTTGGAAAACATAGAGATTTGGATGTTGCTCCTGGTAGATTCTTGGTCTTTAAGAACAATGAAGAAAATTAGGCGTCAAACAGCTCTTTGATCCCTTATAACTTCCGAATAGAAGGTGCTAGAGAGATCTACGACCGTTCAAATTGAAGAGCAATACTCCTAGTCTCCAAACCTGCTTAAGCAGAAGTTTACAACAAAGTGTGAGGCGTAAGACTGTATACTAATATATATGTGTATACCATTTCCACTGGATCGACCCTCAACGGACATTCGCTTATCGTTACAAAGTTTCACAAGCTGCGTACTTCAAATTGCTCTTTCCATTTCTGATGGGAATTTCTCCCTAGGACCACCATGGAATCCAAGATGACGGATTGAAATGGCGAAATTTCGAAACTATATACAAAGACATGCATGTTTTTTTTTATTTTGAACCGAAAGAGGAACATTTTTGCGCCGGAACCAAATCTAGCCACAGAATTTAGCTATAATATCAGACTTCCGAGATATTATAATTTAAAAGTCTCAAAAAGGCGATTTTACCCTACTTTGTGATCGTATCAAAAATAAAAAAATCATTGTATCGACCAACAACCTCATTTACTACTCTGCTTAAGAATGTTTGCATTTGTATGAGAAACTAGGAATCTTGCCCTCCAATTTGTCGTTGAACACGTCCCATTCCGAAATTATGGTGGTTTTAAAATGGACCAAAAACGCTATTTTTAGCCTATATTTCTTAATTTTCGTCAAAACTTGACGTGTTGGAGAAATTCTACCCACTTCTTCCGCTCACTCACACCTCTAGGGTCGTTAGATTATAGAACAAATCGGCTGCACCGATTTTTCTTTCCCCTCTACACGGAAAAAACACTATCGTATATTGAATGGGATACCCATTCACTTAATGACACACTCTCTTTCGTATTTCACAATACAAATTCGGTTTATTTCAATGATTAGTTTATCATTGTTAACCAACAGGTTATAAGATTGCTTGAAATATAAGGTTTCATCGGCTTTTAATGGACCGTTCAAATATAACAATTATTTGATGCCAGTAATACCCTGTTCTAAATTCAATGCAAACTATGATTGGTTTCACTAGAAGTTTATTTGTAAGAATATGCATCTCATTTGATGCAAAATAGCTATTATCTATTGTTTCAATTACAATAGTAATTAATTTAATGTAACTTCCAATAGAAAGAACTCATATGAAAATATGAAGACACTGGCATTGTTGTGATATGTATATTGTATGTATGTATATTTCTATATAAACGTTGTGGACAATTCGATTTGCTCCAAAAAACTTTATATACAATTTTTGTGCGACTTACGGTTACAGAGATACTGCCAAAAAACTGCTTGCACCCTTCTTTTCAATATGGCTGCCAAATGGGGAGGGTTTCAATCCCGGAAACTAAAATTAACACTCACCAATGACCCCTCTACACATCCCAAGAAAATTGCTGCTTACCCAAAATGTTTAATAAGTCCCTTTTCCCATTTAATTGGACTAATTTCTTTATAAAAGGAAATGATTATTAGAATCATTGACCCATAGTTCAATGAACGTAAAAAATTGTCTATCTAACATTCTATTTTTGCTCGAATGTAATGCCAGATGATTTAGTTTTTATTTTATTGCTGTTTCAATTCTAATCATGTTTGTTATGCTCGCCATTTTATGTTCTGGTATATTTGAGACATAAAAGATATTTCCAGGAAATATTTATTTATTGATTAACTCATTGATATCGACATCAGTTTAGCTTAAAGTAACTTGTCACTTGTAACTTCCTGAATTATTGCACAATTAGTAAATCGAAACAAGTACACATAAAAGTACGACGGTTACGTTTGCTATTATACGTACAGTATCATTGGTACAGTCTGACGTTAGCCGACGAAAAACAACTGAAAGTAGTGGACAATGTGGCGAATCAAATTAAGGATATAGCAATACCGCTATGCGCAGGGGCGGATTTGGAATTTCCTTTGGACGGGGGAGGGGCGCAACGTCACCACAGAGCTACACAAAAGTAAAGACCAAGAAAAAATCGGGCAAGCTCGAGTGTTACATTACTTTTTTATTGCTTAGGATTCTACGAAATATCCAAACCTGTTTTTGCGAAAAAAGAACGATTTGTCATCCTCACTTACCAATATTCTAGCATTTTTTTAATTACATATACCTTCTGTACATCTGGACTGATATATAAAAATTTTCCGAAACCACATTTTTTCGAAAATGTATTTTCTCGAAAACAGAACTTTTTCAATATTACCGATATTCGAAAACTACGGATGTTTTTTTTTATCTGAAACCAACTTCGAATTTTTTAACTACTTTTTGAAGCTAAATTTTTTCAAGAAAACATTCTTTTAGAAAGAAAATTTTTTAAACATTGTTTCGACTATTCATATTAAAAAACAACACTTTTTTGAAAATGATTTACTACAGAGTAACATAGAAAATATAAGGAAACGTAAACCTGACCATACACAAAAAAGATTCGTTTTGGTTAGTTTAGGCTCTTCTTGTCATTTTTTCATTGACATTTCATTCATTCATAATTAAATTTAGAAAAACAATGTTTTCTAAACATGTGTTCTATATAAACTGATATACATACCTACCACCATACACAAATATTAAGACCCGTCCGCATTTTTCCGTTTCCTATAGTGCTAGCGCAACCGAGTGCGCTAATCCTGTAGGAAACGGATACGCGAGCCCTGTATTCCGTTCCCTAAGTGGTTAACGCACCTTATGCAAGTATTAGTCGCGCGCGCTACGGGCGGGGTTTGCTCAGGTTTGCTGGGGTTTGTTCAGGTTTGACCCACTTTTACTTAGTCTTTTTTTATATTGCATTGTTTTGGCAGTGCGATTGATTTCGATGTATTCTAAATTTATAATTTTGCGTTGCGATGATCGCGCCTAACCTAACCTAAAAACCTAAAAATAGTACGAAATATATATAAAATACATTAATTATTATTAATTTTTGTTAAAATATTTTAAAAAGACTAAGTAAAAGTGGGTAGAACCTGAATAAACCCCAGCAAACCTGAGCAAACACCTATTCGCTCCCAGGTCCCATAAGTTTGTTTCATTAAAAATTAATAAAAGCAACATAATTTTTTATCTGCGCAAGTATATTGGCAATCAGGAAAAACTGTAGAATGTGACCATAAAAGAATTTTTCCAAAAACGCAAAAATACCAGAAATTGGTATAGCAAACAATTACCTTATTATTATTAGTTTGTATGTAAATTTGAAAAAAATACACCTATAAATTAGATGGGATAGGCGTATACGCACATATTTCTTTTTCGGGTAGGCAAAGGCATGCTTAATAAAACCGTGAGGTGCGTAAACCACTTAGGGAACGGAATTACAGGTCTCGCATCCGTTTCCTACACGATTAGCGCACCCGGTTGCGCTAGCCCAATAGGAAACGGAAAAATGCGACCCGTCCTGTTTAATACTACAATAGTATATTGTACAACGAGCATGGAATGACACGCATTTCCTACGAGTATGACGTTTGCAGCACGATGCCGCAGGCGAGTGCTGCAAATCATACGAGTAGGAAATGGTCATTCCATGCGAGTTTTACACTATACTTTTTCTACGAATGTTACTGTTAATAAAATGGGATTAGTAATATTTTTCTTTTTAAGATGTCAAAAAATGTCAATGAAATTATAAAGATTTTGACGCGGCACCGGTCAACGCCACCTTTGTAAAAATATACTCGCGCACAAAGTGAACTTTGTAGTTCAATCACCATGGTGATTGAAGCACAATGAAAATGTGTATAAAACAATGGACTATCTTCCGCAATTACTATTGAACATACAAAAAAGGTTTTTATTGACATGAGTAGAAATAGTATATTGTACAACGAGCATGGAATGACATGCATTTCCTACGAGTATGACGTTTGCAGCACGATGCCGCAGGCGAGTGCTGCAAATCATACGAGTAGGAAATGGTCATTCCATGCGAGTTTTACACTATACTTTTTCTACGAATGTTACTGTTAATAAAATGGGATTAGTAATATTTTTCTTTTTAAGATGTCAAAAAATGTCAATGAAATTATAAAGATTTTGACGCGGCACCGGTCAACGCCACCTTTGTAAAAATATACTCGCGCACAAAGTGAACTTTGTAGTTCAATCACCATGGTGATTGAAGCACAATGAAAATGTGTATAAAACAATGGACTATCTTCCGCAATTACTACTGAACATACAAAAAAGGTTTTTATTGACATGAGTAGAAAAAAATACTTTAATCTTTTAACTGCGCAAGCGTTCCTGTGGCACTACGCGCGGTCGGAGATAGAAGGAGGCATTCTTGGTTCAAGCAATATTAGTCCAATTTGATCCAAGTGATTGGGTAATACTAGTATTAAACATAAACAAAAACGGTGCCAATAAAAATGCATGCCGGGGGTGGCATGACTCTAATGTTAGAGGGTGGAAGAAATAAGTATTTCAATTCGAAATTCTAAAACTTTTAAAAATCGACCCACCCTACTATTATATGCCCTTAATTGTCAAATTATGCCAGCAGGAAATGCTGCCGCAAATGCTTAAAAAAGAGCTTTTTAAAACCCTGCACTGTTTCGTTCGTGTCTTTCTTAGAGCTTAATTATTTTCAAAACACACAACTGCTTTTCCAAATTAAAGTCTGGATAGTTTCGAAACTTCGTGATATGTCAGACCGAGTATATCCAGAGACCGTGTTAAAACATTAATTTCCGAAGATAGTTTAAGGACTTAGACTGGATTTTCTTTACTTACTTACTTACCTAAGGGCCAAACATCATGAAAAATATGGTCAATTTATTATAACGCTTCACACGTCAAGAGGACACAGTTTTTAGATTTGTTAAAAATATTTATTTCAAAAATACGAGGATGGGTGAAGAGTTTTCGGCCTAACTAAGAAAACAGTAAAATATTGGTTAACAAATATTTTTATTTTTCTGGTTAGTTTTCGTGTAGCTGATAGATACATGAATATTCTAAAATATGATATTATAATAATGCTTGCATACATAAAAACCTCTTCTTTAAAATAGTCTAAAACCGTCAAAAAATATAAAAGTTTGCATAGAAAGAGGTCACATTCTTTAGATGACGTATAAACAGATGGGCAAGCGACGCTGTCACATCACCAAGTCACGCTAACCTCCCCCCGCTGAATGGAAGCGCGTTCAGATAGAGATTCAGACTGATCTTCAAATGTCAGAGAGACATTCAAATTTTCCTCTTTTTAAAGTTCAGTCGTGACGCTGCCAGTGGGGTTTGATTGGGTTTAGTAATTTTTCTTTTGTGTTGTAAAATTGCCAGTAAGTACCTTGCTCTTTGCCAAACGTATATTTATGTCAATTTTTTTTTGGTTTTATTAAGCAAGTACTTAGTTACATTGGATTTCTTTTTACTTAGTAGGGTACCTCGTATGCCAATTTAAGATGACGGTGTACAAATGCCGAGGCTTATCTAACTGGTGGGTTTAGGTATGTTTGGTAACGAAATTAAATCCATTACTGTAATTTAATTTACCACATTATGTAAACCAAAATCTGGCAGTCGTACATCACAGTTTAATCTTATAAACAATATAAAATAAACTATTTGAAAATATTGAACTAAAACCTTAGAAAGGGGGCAACTTTAGGGGGAGAACGTTAAATGAAAGTATAAAATAGGTTTGTCTAAGATTATTTTACATAGATTATGAATGAAAAAGAGACCTGTTTTCTAAGGGAACTAGATGATGGTGTCGATAAACTTTTGCTTTCGAGATTAAGGTCGGTATTCTAAGGCAAGTGCAAGAGCACACTTCTTGTTTAATATTGGGATCATTTGGCATTGCAAAAAAAGAAAACAAAGATCAGTGAACGGACAGGGTAGATATGAACAGGGTATTTTAAGAAATTAAACATACTCTGCATTAGTAAATAGAAATACTAAAAAGGGTTGGGTTGGAGTAAATATGCATGGTCGTATTTTACTAACGTATTATCAAGATTGGCTACAATAAAGTAAGGACAGGGTGTAGGTATTGCCATGATGCTACCGATGAAACTTTAACAGATAATAGGTATATATAAAACGGTGCGATGGATTTTCTTAAGAAAGGGTTATAACCGACGATAGTGCGCTATCGAGGTTTTCGGTGCCTTAGTAATAAAAAAACAACACCTGCTCGAGAAGAAAAGTAACACATGCGTAGAGCAGGTGGACTCCTAACTTTTATTGCACTTTTAATATGTTATACGTTGAGATGTCTGATATTTTGTTTAGATGTTGAATGTCGATTGTAATCGGCTTATACAGTTTAATAATTTAACAGTGGGGTTCCACTGCTCACGTTTCGGTTTCTCACGGATTTTCCTTCAGGGGGATTCCGCTGAACGGCTTTTCACACTATGTAGCAGCATCATGTCAAGCGTGTACGTAATTTGTGGTGATACTGAATGTTAGAAGGTATTTAAAGTTTAAATAAAAAAGTACACAAGGAGCGATACTAATAATAAAATGCAGGTTATCCGAGCTATTTAAGAA
This sequence comes from Philopedon plagiatum, assembly GCA_963971165.1. NCBI lineage: Eukaryota > Metazoa > Arthropoda > Insecta > Coleoptera > Curculionidae > Philopedon > Philopedon plagiatum. Next base: position 4,025,993 of record OZ020190.1, on the reverse strand, counting down.
AAAGTGTTATATAAAGGGACGAAGTGATCAAAGAGGGAAAACTTCACGAGGATCACCATCAGTGCCCCAAACATCAGATGTGCGAGCTATGGAAAGTCGTAGCCAAGAAAATCACCGATAAAGTGTAGACAAGAAAATCACCTGTAGTGTCGCAGACATAAACAGGTGATAAAGGGGGTACAAATTACGGGAGACAAACAAAGGCCTATATTAATATGTCGGATTTTCAACTGTTATAAACATTTTATTGATATTTTGAATGTGAAATTGATTTAAACCAGTACTAAATCTTAATACATTTTAATAAATCTCAGCGCGATTGATTAATGAGACGTAATTGCAGAAATAAAATTCGATCTACTACTCTTTCATGAAATAGCAAAAAACTCAGACGCACATGTGGCGTCTGTAAATGAGAGTGTATCGACGCTCGCCGTCTAAGCTTCGACGTCGTCGGCTTCTAATCCAGAGCCGGCCAAAAATAAACACACTAACGTCTATGACTGGCCCAACACTTTTGAATCTTCCTTACTTTAGTTCATCGTTAGTAAAGTCGTGAAAATTTCGTTGTAAAATGCCGTGAAAAATCATTAGAACAGTACTGCGAAAAGTCTAAAAATACGCGTTAAAAATACGAGTAAACGTGAACTAAAAACACCTTCGTATTGTTAAAAGAAATGTGGTTTTTAACGTTGCTTTAAGGATGTTAGATGAGGAAAATGCCTGAAAGTTGCAGTAATATCAGGGAGGATATATTATTTTCAGGCATTTGGGGTTTGATAAAAATGAAATAGTGGTCAAACTAATGTTTAAAATATGTGTGAAAGTTTGTTTTACGTGCAGTGACTTTATATAGTGTTTTATTAACGGTTAGAAGGATTATTTTTAAAAATAAGTTGTAAGTTCATAGTTAAAAATATGAACTATATATATAATTTTGTTCAATTATAAAACCCTTATTGGACAAGATTTTACAATTAAAATGAAATATTTTTGCTCCCAAAGTACTTAGAAATCTCGCTTTCCTCCCACGACCTTGAAAATCTAAAAAACGGAGAAATCTTACAACATTTGGCAACTTTGTGTAAAATAATAGGAAATCAACGATTATTTCACAATTTATTGGCCTAGAAGTAATAAATTTACGACTAAGTTTTTGGCAAGTAAATAAAAATTTTAGTTATTGTAGCGTAATCCTTACCGTATAATACGAATATCATTACTAAGCCTGGTAAAATATGTTAAAACCTAATATGAGGAAATAATACCTAACCTAGAGTATTGTTCCCACATCTGGGGAGCGGCATCAACTTCGACACTTAACATCTTTGATTCTATCTAAAGAGAGCCATCCGACTCATCATCAATAATGACCCCCTTACAAGAAAACTTCTTTCTCAAGGCTAATCGTCGCGCTGTTGGGGATTTGTTGTTGTTTCCTACCGATGTTTCCACGGATTTTGCTCTGAAGGACTATCCGCTATAATTCCCGCCTTGAAACAACAAAAAGAGGCGCATTACGTATGCAACCCTTTAATATCCAGCTACAAAAGCCTAAAACATTCCACTTCTCTCCCTCATTTATAACTATGGTCTCCAGTCTCCAGATTATGGAACAAATTTCCTGCAGATGTTTTCCCTTCCCTTCCCAACCTCCACTCCTTTAAATTCCGCTCTCTTTGGATGCTTAGGCTGAGGACAGACTGCAGGTGGCAAGTGGCAAGAGGTGACCTAGGTGCTACGAGTTAACTCCAAGCGCTCGGTCTGGACGGTTTCATACTTTACTATGTGTTTGTTCGCTAGGATATATTATTGTAGCATCTAGCTCAGACCTTTTATCACACCTGCAGTCTGGCCTTAGCCTTATGGTACGCTAATGCTTATGTAAGTTTGAAGTCTGGGTAGGCTGTATCAGATAAAAAAAAAATACGTTTCCCTTCTAAATCTTGAGTTAGACAAAAATGACGAAATTGGAAACCTGTATCCATGGTTTATACCTGAAGACAGTTTTTGTTACATAATAATCAATTTGATGCAGAACTTTTTATGCAGAACTTCTCAAGAACACCGTATTTATACTTTCTGTTTCGTATCATATGGTGATGCTTTCAAAATGTCCCGATAAACATTTTTATACTTTCCGCAACTCTACCGTCCCTATTGATTCACAACATTATTTTTATGGATACAGTAATAAACTTTTAAAAACTTCACACATCAAAACTCCTTTGAAAAGATCCTTCACTTAAAAGTTTGTTGAGAAATTTATTTTTAGGCTTATTTGTGGGCCGAGAATAGTTTTACGGACTTTACTATTAGTTACCCAAAGAGCATATAATGGCGAAATAAAGTAATTAACTGAAGCGACGTTTAGCTTCACTGGTTGGACTATATTGAACCCGATCACTGAAGTTAACCGCCTGGCACGGTTACCAGGCGCGGCCGGTAACAATGTAGAGTACTAAAACACATAGAAAAAAGTCATAAACATCTAGAGTAGCAATGTTCAATAGTTCAATAGACAACAGTACCTATTTTATGATTTTTGCGGTGTTTATTTGTAGGTATTTTTTTTTATCTAAGACATCCCACGTAGACTTCAAGCCTAAGTACTAACGTATCGTGGGTGTCTGAAGAGAAGGTAAATGTAGTCCATTGACACGGGATTTGAAGGATTGGAGGTTGGGACGGGAAGGGAAAACATCTGCAGGCAATTTGTTCCATAATCTGGAGACCCTAGGTATGAATGAGCGAGAGAAGTGGTCTGTTCTAGGCTTTTGTAGCTGAGGGAGAGTAAAGGGATGCATACGTAACGCGCCTCTTGTTGCTCTGTTAGGGACATTCAAGGGGGGAATAATACCGGCTAGTTCTTCAGAGCAAAGGGATAAATCCCCTACAGCGCGGCGATGAGCGAAAGAAGGGAGTTTTCTCGAGAGGGCTGGGTCATTGATAAGTCGAATGGTTTTCTTTTGGATAGAATCAAGGATGTTAAGTGTCGAAGGTGATGTCGCTCCCCAGATGTGGGAGCAGTACTCTAGGTTAGATCTTATTTGGGAAACATAGATAGTGTATAAGTTGGAAGGGGAGAAGTATTTTCTGACTCGAAAGAGAAAACCAAGCTTTTTAGCTGCCGATGTGACTACTGAAGTAATGTGTTTGTACCAGCTGAGATCATGTTCGAAAGCGAGGCCAACGAGATCGAATGTTTCGTTGTTTTGTAGGGTTTTGGAGGCGTTGAACTGAACAAGGTTCTTGGCACCCCAGTCTAAGATTAATTGAAGATCTTGGGAAAGGGATAGGTACATAGATCTGCGTCTATTATCCAACTCCTGATTCGAAACTTGTCTGATGGAAAAATGAATATTGGAGTGTAGAGTACTATCGTCAACATAACTGTGGATGGGATTGGTAGTTGAAGAGAGTAGGTCATTAATGTGAAGAAGAAATAGGGTTGGTGCCATGATATAATAAATAATTTTTTGGCAAAACTAGGCACATTATTAAAAAACCTTCCTTAATTATCCTTGATATCACTAGTTGCCCACAAAATTTTGACCCACCTGTAAAAAAACTCACGGGCCGCGCCTGGTAGAAATAATGCTCATCTCATTAATTCGTAATAGGTAAGTCATGATTCTAACAATATGACATAGCCTGTTTCTTTTTGCTTCCAATTTCAACTTAATTTCCCATATTAAGTAAATAAGTTTCTATTAAATTAAAACACATTTTTAATAGCATGGACTCCACCATGGATTTGTTAAGAAAGGATTCGATGTGCGTATACTGTGAGCGTATCGAACGTGAAGCCTTATATTTGTTATTTGTTATGAAAACATTTACCCTAGAGGTAGAGTTTACGAACTTTAAGGAAATACGTAATTGAATCAAGAATGGTAGTAGAAAGAGATAAAATAGCATTGGAGTGTTGGAGCTCAGAAGTGCTGTCTCTGCTGGTTGCTTAGGATAAACGTCTATGGATATGGATAACGTATTATTATAGAAATAATATAGCCTATAAATAATAAAACCTTTTTAACTTAAATTTATTATTATTTAGCAGAAAAATGAAATATTTTAGGCCTTTTATTACTTTTGGTAAATCTTGTGATGCTTCTAGCGTATGTTTTGTACAAAAATACAAGGTAAAATAAGATGTGGCCAATGTTTACAAATTGTGTTTACAGTGTCGCTTAGAATGGTTTGTTTTGGCTTCAAAGAATGTTAAATCATCCCGTATCCATTCTTAATAAATCCATGGACTCCACTATATATTAAAGTAATTAATTATAAAGCTAATAGGTAATTAAAATAAGCAGACAAATAAATAAAGCCGTAACATTTTGTCATAATTGATTAAATTAAGCATTCTTCCAGATAGATTTTAGAAATACTTTCACATATGCAATGTTTTTCTTAAATGTCAGCATGTCTTGAACAGTTTTCCCAGACTTTACCGAAACTTTCCCGGAAGGAAAGTTTATCTTAAGTTTCTGAAGTTTCTATTTTAGTTAGACTAGCAAGAGCAGCCAAAGACCTAAGTCGAACAAGTTGGAAGACTTTTTGTCATTTTGTTAGACATATATTGAACAGAGTTTTATGCAGGAGTTTTTTAGTGACATGTGATATATTTGTGACATTGTGTTTGTCTGGAATGTCCAAAGAATCCAGAACTTGTTGTAGAAATTACTTAGTTGTTAATTTTAAGGATTTCAAATTTTCGCACGGTCGGTAAAGTCGGTGACCTAACCAGAACAACACAGAAAGAAATCATTTGATATAAACGATCAAATCGTTTTACTGATTCAATAAAAGACAAAATATACAGCAATTCGTTATATTTTAATCCAAAAAGATCAAAATACTCAAAATTTTGACTAAATCTAACCTAATAAAGTAAATCTTCTATGACGCACCTTTGATTAATACCAGCATATTACGATAGATATCAGGAAATAAATGTATTGCTTGTATGCTAAATATTATCCAGAATTTTATTAAACCTATCTAATTATTTTAAAATCACTAATAATTTGATTAGTTCTGTTTAAACTTAGTTTAAATCAATCCAACTATTTGCTAGAATCAGAGCGAGACTGTTCGCTAGATTTAAGAAAAATATGTGTTAGAATATATTTAATGATTTATTTATTTACTAATATTTATCATTGGGTTACTCAAATTTATCGAATTGCACTAACAGTTAAATTGTAATATGACAAAATCTATCAAATTTTAGATTGTTACAAGCCTATGTCGATCAAATTGTTATATATTTGTTTTATATTTTATTAAATCTATCACATCAGAATACAATTAGTAACAGCTTTATAGATTTAATAAAATGAAGATTGAATTTAGTGCAAACTTTGTAATTTTAAATGGTCAAATGCCCTCCTTCTTGGTGCTTATTCGACTTCTTCATTTGTTACTAGTAATTCGTGGTGTATGCTTCGCAGTAAAATAAAGTTTCTGTGCTGCGTCTGTTAGTTTTTCCAGTGTTCTACTACGAGAAAAGGTAAGTTATTTTTAGGTCCTTTTTCGTTGTGGTCGTTATAGTACTATGTCAAAAAGAAACAATAATATTACTAATGTTAGATATTTAGGTGTATTATATATGGGTAGTGAATGTAATGTATGTTATGTTTTACGAATATTTTCATATTTTTGCGATTCCTTTGTTTTCCCAAAAGATTTCCTTCTAAAACGTGTTTAATTTAATTGTAATAATATGAAATGTATGCCCGTGGACAAAGAAATCATATATCCAATTCGCAGTCTTAGGACCTACCAGTTTCCTAAGGAAGTCTGTTAAAAACGTTTAGACTGTTTTCCAGAATAAACTTGGCCACTAATTTCTTAAAATATTTACAGATAGACACTTCGAAATACAGTATGAAAATGAACAGATTACAGGAAAAGTATGTATATTAAGCTAGCTCACCATGGTCACGTCGCGCATTTCTAACCTAATGGATATTTAGTTGCTAATTAGTTGCTAATTAGTTACGCTAATCCCGATTTAGTTGCTATTCATCCCACCAAGATACACGCGGTGAGCTAACTTAAATATTAATCTAGCAGACCAATTACTATAACTCGGGTTCTGATCAACTTATCGACTTTGTTCAGTCGCCATATTTAGTTGCTAATTAGTTGCTGGAAGATAGCATAGTTTATTTTACCCCCCGTCAACCATTAACTCCAGGATCGGCACCCCTAAAGGCATGAATTTCAATATGGCTCTGTAGGTAATTATAAATGGGTCTATATTTAGATGCTAATTAGTTGCTGACGTTTTATGCTTTTTATTTTTTGTTCCCTCCCCATTATACCCGATAACTACGGTGGTGCTAGAATAATTGTTTGTCTATTCAACCCTTCCGCGCAACTTTTGATCAATGAGAGATATCGACTTCGTTCAACCGCCATATTTAGTTGCTAATTAGTTGCTGGAAGATAGCGTAGTTTATTTATAAAAATCATAAAACGTCAGCAACTAATTAGCAACTAAATATAGAACCATTTATAATTACCTACAGAGCCATATTGAAATTCATGCCTTTAGGGGTGCCGATCCTGGAGTTAGGGGTTGACGGGGGGTAAAATAAACTACGCTATCTTCCAGCAACTAATTAGCAACTAAATATGGCGGTTGAACGAAGTCGATATCTCTCATTGATTAAAAGTTGCGCGGAAGGGTTGAATAGACAAACAATTATTCTAGCGCCACCGTAGTTATCGGGTATAATGGGGAGGGAAAAAAAGTAAAAAGCATAAAACGTCAGCAACTAATTAGCAACTAAATATAGAACCATTTATAATTACCTACAGAGCCATATTGAAATTTATGCCTTTAGGGGTGCCGATCCTGGAGTTAGGGGTTGACGGGGGGTAAAATAAATTACGCTATCTTCCAGCAACTAATTAGCAACTAAATATGTCGGTTGAACGAAGTCGATATCTCTCATTGATCAAAAGTTGCGCGGAAGGGTTGAATAGACAAACAATTATTCTAGCACCACCGTAGTTATCGGGTATAATGGGGAGGGAAAAAAATAAAAAGCATAAAACGTCAGCAACTAATTAGCAACTAAATATAGAACCATTTATAATTACCTACAGAGCCATATTGAAATTCATGCCTTTAGGGGTGCCGATCCTGGAGTTAGGGGTTGACGGGGGGTAAAATAAACTACGCTATCTTCCAGCAACTAATTAGCAACTAAATATGGCGGTTGAACGAAGTCGATATCTCTCATTGATCAAAAGTTGCGCGGAAGGGTTGAATAGACACACAATTATTCTAGCACCACCGTAGTTATCGGGTATAATGGGGAGGGAAAAAAAAATAAAAAGCATAAAACGTCAGCAACTAATTAGCAGCTAAATATAGAACCATTTATAATTACCTACAGAGCCATATAGAAATTCATGCCTTTAGGGGTGCCGATCCTGGTGTTAGGGGTTGACGGGGGGTAAAATAAACTACGCTATCTTCCAGCAACTAATTAGCAACTAAATATGGCGGTTGAACGAAGTCGATATCTCTCATTGATCAAAAGTTGCGCGGAAGGGTTGAATAGACAAACAATTATTCTAGCACCACCGTAGTTATCGGGTATAATGGGGAGGAAAAAAAAATAAAAAGCATAAAACGTCAGCTACTAATTAGCAACTAAATATAGAACCATTTATAATTACCTACAGAGCCATATTGAAAGTCATGCCTTTAGGGGTGCCGATCCTGGAGTTAAGGGTTGTCGGGGGGGGGGGGGGGGGGTTAAAATAAACTATGCTATCTTCCAGCAACTAATTAGCAACTAAATATGGCGGCTGAACAAAGTCGATAAGTTGATCAGAACCCGAGTTGTAGTAATTGGTCTGCTAGATTAATATTTAAGTTAGCTCACCGCTTGTATCTTGGAGGGATGAATAGCAACTAAATCGGGATTAGCTTAACTAATTAGCAACTAAATATCCATTAGGTTAGAAATGCGGGACGTGACCATGGTGAGCTAGCTTAATATACATAGGAAAAGTGGCAAGACTGCATCAAGGATACTCCCATACTTTCGGATCCATATAAAGGATAAACACAGCCTGCTTAAGAAACTGAGAAGCGAAACTTAAAAAATGGTAAGAATAACTAAACTATGTATTAACTTGGAAAGTAGTTTCCAAAAGTCATAATTCCATATTTTGTTTCTAGTATAGCCCATATTTTCAATTTGTAACTTTTTTCCTTTTTTTCTTGTGTTAATTTTTTTCTAATTTATATGTATATGATATTTTTTAATTAAATACGTGTTTATTTTGTTTCAGATATTAAAGATTTCCTCATTACCAAATAAATTCACACGTTGTGCCCCCCAGTTGCAGTGGTAAAATGAAAACAGAATAAATCTGGAAAATGGATGGAACTGTGTTAGACTAATGACCTAATAACTAATTTATTAGCAGAATGACTAGTTATCAACATTACATAAAATACATCAATATTTTAATAAAATAGATATTAAATTTGGATACTAGCTTATAGTTAATCTATAAAAGGACATCAGATATTTTAATTTTATTTAGATGTTTTTTGAATGAAATCAAAACATTTATTAACCATATACCTGAGTTCTCAGTTTCGGTGTCGTCATATATAAGTAAAACAATATGTTATTTAGTATTAATTTAATTTTCAGTTAAGATGTTAAGTACATTTTTGTTTTCGAATTTGTACCAACCGTAAACCTAACATAAATCTTACTGAAAATAATAAATTTTGATGTGAATATAAAAATATTTTTTTTTATATTTGCCCTGTTATCAATGCAAGCTAGAGAATATAACGAATAAAAAGATATAATTATTAGGTAGGACATGTTATTTAGTAGAAACCAAAAATCTTTAATGAGGACGGCATTAGTGTAAAAATTAAGGTACATTTTTTAACCACATAGACTTTAATAATTTTATTATATGTTCATGATTAATTTACATAAAATATCCTAAAATTCATTATTATAATTCGTATAGAACTTTTTCAAATAATTTACTGTTTAATAAAAAAGTAGAAAATATTATTTCCCAATGGATACCTATTCATATATTAACCAAATTTTAATTTTTTGCTGTATTTAATAAAAAATTTAGTTAAACCAATCTAAGATTTGCTAGTAATCACCTAGTGTTTAAACAAGAACCATCCTAAATGTGATTATTACAATAAAAGCAAGTGATAGGTTCCAGAAAATATGTAGTATACTATAGCATATATTTACTAAGCTATACTCAACAGGTAGTAATTCTTATCAAATTTTAAATTAAATCAATCAAATGTTTTCTTTTCACAATCATATACTAATAAATTTTATCAAACATCAATATAATATTAATCGCATTTGTGCTAAAGTCTATTAAACCTGTTTTCTTAAATTTATCTAATAATGATAAACTTTAAACTAGACACAAAATCAATCAAATAGTTAAATGATATTAATTTAATTTGTGATAGGCGCTATATCAATCCTGGATCTGATTGATTTGGTATGTTATTGAGTTGATTTTAGCCAAGATTTCTTTCTGTGAAAGTCGAAAGAAAAAAAAAGAGAGTTACAAAACCACGCAAGGTATGGCAAAGGAAAAAGAGAGTAGTAGTTAGTATATTTTCTTTGGTTAGTATTATTAAACAGAGACGGTAGGGATTGGTACCCTGTGACAACCCTGCAGGCAACTACAGGAATATTTTTAGAAAATATGATGTTACCTAGCGTTTCAAAACATTTTCCTGACAATAATTTTATTTTGCTTAGGTCCAATTGTCCAGTGCATAATGCGGACATTGTCAGATAATCGATTAAAAATAATAATATAGAGGCAATGTTACGGCCTTCAAAGAGTCCCGACCGTAAAGTTATTGAAAATGTGTTGGATCTAATAACAAAAACAATGTATGATGTAAACTTTCAACCCCAAAATAGAGATACCCTCGTAAATGAGATAGAGACGATCTAGGACGAACTGAACGATAATCCAGAATTAACGAGAAGTGTTTATTTATCAATACCTCAGTCAATATCTCATCGACTTAATAAAGTTTTAGAAAAAGGGGGGCTGCAACACCCCCCCCCCCCGATCAGCATCCTAGACGCAAAAATATTTAAAAGTGCACTATAAATTTAAATAATTCATCCAATTGTGATACCTCACCTCACGCTGCAGACTGTCAGCCCACCCCCCCCCCCCCCCCCCAGGACAACATAGCCCCCCAGGACACAATCCTGGGTGTGCCAGTGATTATTGTAAAACACTTTTTGAACATGATAGGCTGGTTCACACAGCACAACTCTTGTACAACACTGCATTGAACACAACTGTACTGATAATTTTCGATTCTTTTTCGAAAATGACGTTTTTCAAAAAGAAATTTTTTCGAAAATATATCGGAAATCGAATTTTGAGCTCTAATAGTTTAAAAAAGTAATGAGATTTAAAAAAAATCGCAGATCCAATTTTACAAATGTATATTAATATGACAGACATGATGAGAGAGTGGTCTGCGAAAATGTTAAGATAAAAGTTAAGGAGACAAGCCACAATACGTTAACGCTTTGTAAACACATGCCAGTATATCTTCTGCGCCTTCTTTCCACCTATTTATGTCCTAAACTTTAGAAATGGCTGCACTATATAACTTGGCTTTCCAGATAATTGAAAAAACAAACTCATAATCGATATATTTTTAAAACGAAAAAAACATCCCATTATTTTTTATCTCGCATGGAAAATGTGAAAAATTCAATTTACCTAAAACTTTGCCACGGGTCATTTCTGTCCTATATTTATAAAACCTCGTGCAGCAGAGACCCAAGTTAAAAGTCTTCTTTGAAAATGTTCTTTTGCAGTGACGTGGGTTCTTTGTTTTCTCCAAAATTTTATACAAATATTATACAAGTATCAAATATATTTTTGATTTGTTTGATAAATTATAATTTGTTTTTCTTTAAATCGTGTTATAATATCAATATTTCGACATCCATCCGAGTATCGAAATGAATCACTTTTTCGCACTAGTACGATAATAGTATATTGTACAACTAGCATTTTCCCATTCCTCATTTCTTACGAGTATGAAAGTTTTGAAGCACGATTATACTGCAAATCATACGAATTGGAAATGAGCATTCCATGCAAGTGGCTTCTCTTTCAAAGCAGACATTAGATTTAGATTCGATTTTTTAATGTTTTTGGCTTAGAATTTAGCACTTGTCTCCGGCTCGTGTCGCAAATCATACGAGTATGAAGTAAGCATTTCGTGCGAGTGGTACACTATACCTTTTCTACAACTACCAGTCTTTCAAAGCAACAATAAGATTCCTTGTTTATTTCAGGTTTTCTTTCTTTACAAGGCAAGATCTCATGATTGAACACTGGCAATAACGCTTCACGGCACAGAATCCGGTAAACGTTAACCGACGTGCCCGAGATTGCCAGGGGCAACGGCGATTTGGCTTTATCTCGCCTTTCTTACTATGTTTTTTAAGTAGTGTCGAAATGAGTTGATTAAAGTATTGCTTTGGTTAATTTCCGCACCGCTAGGTCGATGGACCGTGGTTTAGCGTGTATGCAACTTGTTTTTGCAAGATCCTCCTAACAGCTTTCAGGTTTGAGCTCAGAATCTTTGAAAGGCACATTACTTATTGTTGTAAACGATTCGACTGGTCACTTTCCTACCAAATCCCAGCAAAACGACAAGAAAAAAGAGACGGGGACAGGGACAAGAAATCAAGAGCGAGATAACGTGTTTTTCTATTGCCGATTAACAGTAAGAACGATGCGCCTTTATCGGTCGATTTGCTAACTACCATAGTGGGCAATATTTTTATTTCGTAAGTAATAAATGAGTTATCGGTGCTTTTACTGTTGTTATGTAATGCGGTCAAATTTTAAAGCGTCGCTGACTGCAAGATTTTCACGAAGTTTTGAACTTGGTTTTGGATTTAGTTTTCTCAAAAAGTGGGTAAGGCTAACCCTTGAATAAATAATCAGAGGCGACGATGGCGGAAATAAATTAAGTGCGTATACGTTATATAGTGTATAGTATTAGAAATTTGGATGTGTTGGGCTAAACATCTGCAGCATTGAAAATGTCTCCACAGTAGTTTCCGAAAGCAGCGTACGTAGGGGGAAATATGTTTATACCTACAACAAAAAGGACTGTTCCACAACTAATGACGTAATAGAGGCGTAGCTAAAATGGTCTGAAATTTCGTAATGGATCGGTAGGAGCACTGTTACTATAAACCTGTCGTAACCTGGCGAAATCGGGATTTTTCCTTAACACGCTGTTAATCTTGTCTTTAACACGAGTACTTTTCTAGTCAGTTAAAGGCTGTAACGCTGATTTTACACCACCTGGGATCTGCAATGATTCCCCTAACGATATTGCAGTCCTTTGTAACTTTTGTGCGGCATCCGCTAGTGCTCCAAAATTAGTCTAAATCCTTTGTAAATCTGCTTCAACTTGACCGTCTTGAAGCTTTACTTGACTCTTACAAATGGCAACGCGTTCTGTAGCATCGAAGTTCAAAATTATGGTTTCGATTTTCTGAAAATGTTTCAAATAATAATAAGCTGCTTCTAACCATGTTCCCCAGTGTGTAATAATCGGCCATGGAGGTTCTGGAATTCCAGGACGTTGCCGATGAAATTCCCTGATACGTTTTGGGAATTTGCAGAACACGGCTTTTGTCTGTGCCATTAATGTATCTCCTTCTGGATAACAATTTAGAAGTGTTTCTGCTCCAAGATGTAGCGCATGAAATATACACGTATCACGCAGTAAGTTGTTGCAAACAATCTTGAGGAAAAGACCAGCAAGAAGCATGACTGCGGCGTTTTCACCAACAAAAATTAATACCTATTGTGGTGAAAGTTGAAATTTTTGCAATGTGGTTAATATCAGGTTCTTTAGTACTTCGGCAGTGCCTTTTCTAGTCGTTTACCTACTTGCCAACAAATGTGAAAGTAACGGTCCAAGTGGATTTAATGTGCATACTATAACATTGTCCCGTCCACGGTTAACCACAATTTCTTTTTATCGTGTATAGCAGATTTATATGGTTTTCAAGTCTCTCACGCACAACTGGAAAGTACCGTATTACATCGTCGTTCGGCTTGGCAATTTCCACTATTTTTTCCAAAAATGCTGAAATCGTTCTATGTCCAATATATTAAACCGCACAGTACAAGCACTTAAAGTAAAAATTAAATCGGAAATAAAATCCGCAAAAGGTCTCTGGTCACGTTTTTTATATTTGTGGGACGCACTGGTTATATGTTTTTACCCATAACTCTGTTCCAACATAACAATTCTTTGTTACACACTACATACAGCATGTGGGCACCGGTGTATTTCAGTATTTCAAATTTTCGGATGCTTCCCCCCATTGAAACACCACTGCAAACAGACCAAAAGTGGCCAACCTTATTCATAACACCATGTATGTATTGAGTTGCACGGAGGCTATGTAGAATAGTAGGTAAAAATATTTTTTAATTAATGTTTTCTTTGTCAGGCCGAAAACTTTTGATCCTGTCCTCGTAGTTTTAGCTTCTGCTACCTGAGCAGACCTAAGAAAATAAACAAACTAACCTGTGCAGGTTGGCTCAGCTTTACTTAGGTCTGCTCTAGATATTTTTCTGTCCTTTGCTTTATTCACATATTCTTAACCATAACTTCAAAATTCAGTTTTTAAAAATCCTATATTTTCGAGTTTCTTTTTTGTTTATTTGTTTTCTCTTTTACGAACGTGAACAAACAAAACATCCTTCTTTACTTTAAACCGTAATAAATTATAACAAATTACCATTCTCATTAATATTCGAATGTACGCCTCTGCTATTCAAAGAAAACCTGGGAAAGTAAATACATTCCAGGAGATGGATTCCAAAGTAACTTAAAACTTCCTCGCGGTGTTGGAGTAGTCGATTTAGTTATTATTAGCTCCCTAATCTAAACACACTCCGGCCCGCTTTTGAAAGAGCCTTGTTTATTGTTTTGGTTTGAATCAATTTCACTTTTAAATGGGAGCGTCACCACCTATTGTTTTTTTGTGAATGGACTGCTTGTTCTCGGACTCGGTAGCATTGACCTTCGGCGAGAGCAAACGACACCATTTATTCATTACTAGCTTTGTGTTTTGTTTCATACTTTGTGCATGTAATGTATAGAACAATGAAAGAGGAGAGAGAAACGCTTAAGATCCGACTTCACGCGCCGTCGCTATGGTTTTCCGAGCCGTCTGTATTTCACTTAGCAAACCTGTGAAAAACAGTTGACCGAACGACGTGAAGCGATGTTCGGTCAGCAGTCGAATGCGGAAAAGGCACTTTCTGCATGTTGGGTGTATCTAGTTTCGGTATTTTTTAAAAATATTTCATTTCAGTATAGACGTAAAAGTGAAAATACAATTAAAAACTCAAACTTTTATTTTCATTTGAGATTAAATTAATGTAACAGAACAGTTACTTGCATTTGTTAAATTGATGGCCAAAGCTAATTGGTTTTTAACTGGTATAGAATGATTTCTTGTCATCCCAGAATATTTACGTCTTGTGTATGTTCAACATGAGGTGGTTGAAGGTCAACTGCTGCTGGTTGCTGTGATTTGGAAGTGGTAGCCTGGATTTGGAGGATCCAATGTGCATTTTGTTTTCTGTTTTGTAAAGACTGGTCCACATATTCTTCAGCAACTTTTGTGGACTTCCATCCACCATGGCGCTTAAGATTCGTGATGTCCACTTCACAGTCTACTAGCCGAGTGGCTAAAGACCACCTAAAACATTGCCCAGTGTAGAGCTCGGGTTTGGAAGTTTCAGGTATCTAACCACGTCCGTGGGCATCGTGCCGATATTGTTAATTTCAACACATTGGTCAGAACGTTTTCCGTTTTCGCAATTTAAGAAAAAATCTTCTATGCGGCGTCTTTGTGGTCGCAGTAATGCATATTTTTTTATTAAGCTTAAATTTGGTTCCCCGCCTACTACAAATCATCTGCGATGGTGGGTTTTGAGGAATCGTAATATGCGCCAAGGATTCTTTGTCTTCAATGTTATCTAGGGTCAAATAAGTTAATTATTCACCGACGACACGAACCTGTCACCCCAATTAATGTGACAGCTTTAGTCAAAAGGTATACATCATCTGAAGCTTCGTTCAGAAATTGCTCTATATTGTTTCTTGTTAAAGTTTTAGATTTTTTGGCTCAAATCTAACATTCTTTTTCTTGAGAAAGGCGATTATTTTATAATATTTGCTTATATTCAAATTATGTTTTAATTTTAACATATAAACTGGTCAACAAAAAAATCGGCAAAAGCTATTTTAACTCGACTTTTCAAACTGCCATAACTTTTTAAAAACTTAACTTTTTTGAGAGCGGTTTTCGGATATCGATAGCTCGTCTTTCCCAGATTAAGTATCAAGAACTGATTTGGCAATGGAAACGGCATTTTCATGCTATACAGGGTGATTAATAAGGTAATGTAAAACTACTAAAAGTTTCGGTGTGTGCCATATTGCGAATAAATTTTTTTGGTCGTTCCGACATAGCGTGTTAGTAAGCTGATATTAATATCTCCAGACGTGTTCGCCGAAATTTCGATTAATGGTCTTTAA
Organism: Philopedon plagiatum; assembly: GCA_963971165.1. NCBI lineage: Eukaryota > Metazoa > Arthropoda > Insecta > Coleoptera > Curculionidae > Philopedon > Philopedon plagiatum. Next base: position 4,010,320 of record OZ020190.1, on the reverse strand, counting down.
CGGAAAATACAGGAGGAAACATAAAAAGCACACAAAATTTGGTAGCCTCATTTTTAAAACGCTGTAGCTCGAAAACGGATTGATAGACTTTGTCGGGCTTTTTAGGTATTAAAAGCCCTTTCGTGTAGCATTTTACCTAATAAACTGTTTTCTTTTTCAAGGTCAAAATGTTGGCGTTGTATAGGGGTGAACCAAAAAGTGAATCAAAATCATTGTTAAAAATGATTTTTTTTAATTTGTGAAAATTGAGCGGTATGTGTTTGTTTTCTTCCAAAACTAGGGCGTTCTGTCCAACTCTTGATTAGTTATACAGCGTGTCCAGAAACCATCTTAACAAATGGAAAACATTTTATTTTTGTCTTTACGGGAGAAAAGTTATTTTTCATAAAAAGTTCTACATTGTGAGAAAATAGCATTGCCACTCAAAAATTTGATTTAAGACATACAGGGTATCCCAAAAATCTAAAAGTCCTAATCCGCGTGAAGCTAAAAAGACACAAATCGTTATTTAAAAGTAAACTGCCACTGTAAATGTACTAGAGGTAACTTTTATGTTAGCGAATTAGGTTTGGAACATACAGGAGGTCCCAAAAATAAAATTTATTTTTTATTATTGACTTTACAAAAAAAATATCGTCATAAAAAGTCTACATTGTGAAAAATATCATGATTAATCAAAAACTTTATGTAGGACAATACAGAGTGGCTTAAAAAGCTGAAATTCTCAATTTACGTAAAGTTAAGGAGACACCAAATCTTTATTTAAAGATAAACTGTATGGAAAAGGACGAAGGTTACGTGGAGGTTTAAATTTATTTAGTTATTTAGTCATGTTTAGTTATTTAATATGTTTTTTACCCTCATATTTCATTTGTTACTAAAATTGTATTAAATACAAGTAAACCTTCAATCACCCTGTACGTCTCATTTTAAGTATAAGTGGTTACTTATCACTTAATTAGTAACCTTGCACAAATACCATACTGGTTGAATTAAAATTTAGCTTACCCTTGTTTTAAGGCCAGTTCAGAGTTTTAAATTTTTTAGCCACCCTATATGTCCTAGATCAAATTTTTCAATCATCATGCTCTTTTTTCACAATGTAGAACATTTTATAAAGATATAGGTACTTTTTTGTAAAGTCGATAATAAAAACATTTTTATTTTTGGGACCTCCTGTATATTTCAAACCTAATTTACTAACATAAGAAGTTAACACTAGTACATTTACAGTGGCAGTTTGCCTTTAAATAGCGATTTTGTGTCTTTTTAGCTTCAAATGGATTAGGACTTTTACATTTTTGAGCCACCCTGTATGTCTTAGATCAAATTTTTGAATGGCTATGCTATTTTCTCACGATGCAGAACTTTTTATGAAGGATTACCTTTTTCGTAAAGTTAAAAATAAAAAAGTTCCGCATTTGTTAAGATGGTTTCGGGACACGCTGTATAACTAATCCAAAGTTAGACAAAACGCCCTATTTCTGAAAGAAAAAACACGCATACTGCTCAATTTGTACAAATTAAAAGAAAATTTATTTTTAACAATACTTTTCATTTACTTTTTAGTTCACCCCTATACAACGCAAACATTTTGACATTGAACAAAAAACAGTTTATTAGGTAAAACTCTGCACAAAAAGGGCTTTCAATTCCCAAAAAGCCCGACAAAGTCTATTAATCCGTTTTCCAATTACAGCGTTTTAAAACTGATGCTACCAAAATTTGTGTGCTTTTTCTGTTTCCTCCTGTATTTTTCGCCAGAGACCATTAATCGAAATTCCGGCGAACACGTCTGGAGATATTGATATCAGCTTACTAGCGTGCTATGTCCAAACGATCAAAAAAATTTATTGGCAACATGGCACACACCTAAACTTTTACTAGTTTTGCATTAACTTATTAATTACCCTGTATAGCATGAAAATGTCGCTTCCATTGCAAAATCACTTCTTGTTGCTTAATTTGGGAAAGACGAGCTGTCGATATCCGAAAACCGATCTCAAAAAAGTTAAGTTTTTAAAAAATTATAGCCGTTTGAAAAGTCGAGTAAAATTCGCTTTTGCCGATTTTTTTGTTGACCAGTTTATTTTAACATTGAGTAGGTACCTTGACCATAACGTGAAATGTCGGAAGAGTATACTAGAATTACCTCTTATTTCATGAAATTGTTTATTATCTTTTTTGCACGCCATTTACTAAATGTTTCCAATTTTTTGGCATAACGGTATTTCGATTTTTCTGGTAACAGTTCGACGTTCATATTCTTGGATTTTTCGAGAATGTCTCCAGGTACTCCATGAATCATATTCTCTTCAATTTCTTCCTCGATCTCCAGTTTCTACTCAAAAGTTGGATAACAGTCGAATAACCTTTGTATTTTCACTTTGACTTCTATACTCACAATCAACAATTAGGTAAATAAAGCCGCGTTCTCACAGGTCGATTTTAGTTGACCGATTTTTGTTGATCAACTAAAATCGAAGGAAAAGTGCTGTAAAAACACGTATTTCCATTTTTGTCGGTCAAGTTAAGTTGAATAACTTCCTTCCACTATTATATATTAAAATCCACTATTCGATTTTAATTGACCGATTGCTGTTGGTCAACTAAAATTGAATGAAAGTTACCGTGTGAACCTATATTTCAATTTTTATTGATCGGCAAAAATCGCTTCGGACTAGGTCCAACTTTTGTTGAATGTTGTATTGTTTTCTTCGTTATTCCGAAAACTTTTCTTCGAATCCTCGTAGTTTTAGCGGTTTTAGAAAATTTTGCTCAAGTTTTTTTTACAGCTTTAAGAAAAAAATAATAATGACAAAATAGCTTTATTGGCATAAAAGTAAAGCTTTGTTTTTTTTTAAATGACAAGGTTTTACATAAATTAAAGGAAATAGCATACTTAAAATTAAAAATGATAGGAGACATAAGTATTTTTTCTTAATTTCAAAAAACATAATAACATTTTTCGTTTAATTCATTTTTCCTAATGCTTTAGAAGAAAAATCTTAAATATTTGGTTTTCATGGGCAGTCACACTGGGTCATTATTTCTACAATGATTTATTCATTCTGCAAAATTCAGTTGTCGGAATCATGTTTCAGCATAACAATAAAAACCATCAAAATAAGATTATTCGTTTTTCTTCAGTTCGGCATTTGGCTGCTTCAATAAATATTTTTCCCAAAATCTGTAACAAAAGAGTAAAATTCATGGAACAGAAACGTCTGACATGCACATGTGGATAAAGAAGCCCATCACGTTAAAATCGCTAAAATATTCCCTGATGGGTCACGTCATTCATTTGTAAATGACAACACCAATAGCTATTTTTATGAAAAAAAGTCCAAAAGGATTTATAGAAAAACAAGCTGAAACCGATGTATTTTAATAAAAAGTCACCGAACAACCAAAAATTACAAAATGGCTCTTGTTTGCTTGGGTTTGATAAGATGGTCAATCTTTACTGATCATTCAATCCTTACTGCTTTGCTGAAACGAAATATTGCAATCATTTTCCAAACATTTAAAATCTGAAACGCTTTTGTCATATGAAACAGCTTTTTTTTTTCATCTTATAAATATTTCTTAGACGCTTATTCTTATAACATTGAGTTGAAAAAGATTGATCACAAACCCAACATTTGCATTTTAATTTTTAATAGTAAACAGTATTGTTCGAGAAGAACCTCGGGTATTCGGGTATTACAGTACAACACTTGTGTTGTACTGTCAACACGATGTATTTTGGGTTGCCAGCTAACACACGCGATGTGGCAACACCGAGGATCGGCCTGGGGGATTAAGGCAATCGTAATGTGTTTAGCGAATATACTAGTTTATGGCCCCAATTAGACAATATTAACTTTACAAAATGTTCTTTCAACAAGATGGCGCTACGTGATACACGTCGAGGGAAACTTTGGATTTGTTACGGACACGTCTTCTTTGCCGAGTCATTTTTCGACATAGTGATATTCAGTGTCCTGCAAGATCATGCGATCTAACCCCCCTTGATTTTTTTTGTGGGCTTCCTCAACAATCCTTAAACGATTAATGACTTGAAGCAAAACATTCGTCAATTTATTGGTGAAATTGGACCGCAATTATGCCAACATATTGTTACAATTTTATGCAAAAGAAACAGCCGAGGGGCATATTTGAAGAATATTGTTTTTAAAACATAGCTGCCATGTCTCTACTTTTTGATAAAGTGAACAAGCATGTTGTTTTTCTAAAATTGTCGCTTTTATTTAAAAAGTAAATCCCGAAGTCCCTATTGGGACACCCTTATTTTCAATAAACCCAAACATAATCCTTGATAAAATTAACAATCAACTTTTCTTCAACAAAATAAAAGTCAGCCTCCCGTATATATTAGAAACTCGATTTTCACCATCCTGTATAAAGGACAAAAACCAAGATAAGACCCTACAAACCATTGTACTCAAAATTGGGCCATTCAGGACTTTAGATGAGGAAAATATAAAATCTATTGTTGTACCGTCCTACCTATAACATAAAAAATATTTTACCACTTGACTTTCAATTGGCAACCTCTCCAAATCCTTAATAACTACCTATCTTAAAGAAAATATAAGTAGGTCACAAAAATATACTTAATGAATGAGCCAAAAAAATTATTTTAATTACTGATATTGACAGGCTGGACCAATCCTGATACTGGTGCCAAAAAAAGTTTGCAAAACTATACGAAAATCTCCCAAAAACTGGTGATATCTAGAGCAAACAAGTTGGATTCGGGTTTATTTGTCTCCTGTTTTTAAGCTGCGTTATTGCTCAGCTATTTGCTAGAACTGTAAAAGACAAATTTCTTCTTCTGCTCTGAAAACACCTAAAATAGACACTACTAACTACAACCAAAAATCAATAATTTTAAACATCATACCACTTTTCAATGGACTCATTAGACCCTTTTATAGTGGCAGGTAGTAAATTTTATGAGGTGTCATTTAAAAGGGGTGCATTGTAAAACAGAAAGATATCCTAAAATGGATTGGTTATAACCTTAAACTTATTCTCTTATTCAGTCTTCTTTTGAGTTTCGAACTTGAGTGGTTCTGTGTAGTTAAGACAGTTTTGTCAACGACGAAAAGGTCACGTGAAATGCGCCGCAGTTGCAAAATTTCTCCTGACAAGTTTTGTTATATTTGTGGAGAGTTTCTGGTGAAGTCACAAGCTAGACCATTTTCTGAAAATGTGAAAAAAGCCTATGTCATGTATTTTGGTGTTTTAATCGGAGACTAAGACAAGCAGTGGGCTCCCCATGTGTGCTGTATCAGCTGTAGAGTGTCATTGGTGCAGTGGATGAAAGGGAAGAGAAAAAGTATGCCTTTTGCAGTTCCAATGGTATGGCGAGAACCCACCAATCATTTTGACGATTTCTATTTTTGCATGACAAAGACAAGCGCAAGATCGAATATCCGAATTTGCCTTCTGCTATAAGACCTGTTCCTCACAATGCAGACTTACCAGTACCGACTGCGGCTTTAGATATTTTTTGTGAGATAATGGAGATAATAACGCATCATCAGGCAGCTCCGAAGAACAGTGTACCCACCCCACTTTTACTCCATGTCCCAGTTCCGGCGAGCCACATTTGATTGCTGCCCCTTTTTTATTCGAGGTTAACAATAAAACCAAATCTTTAAACCCAAAACCGAAATCCTGTATTATCTATTTCCAGTTAACATAAAACAAGCACCAACCCTAAAAAATGTTAATGCAATATGAAAGTGAAACGTATTTTTAAATTGTCTGCCTTGAAGGTATAAATATTTATGTAAAACTTAAACAACATAATTTAGAAATATTTGAAGTTAATTTAAAACCGCTTTTCTTCGAGTTTTCATTTAAAATTATTTATATTAGAGCTGCCAACAATTACAAAAGGCAGCGTTATGAAAGACCTCCCCTGAACACAAAAAGAGGCTTTGCTAGCTGCTCGTATGTAGTGCAAAAGTAGATGTTTAAAATATTTTTACAAAATAATCTTAACACTATAAATACGTTTTTAAATATTAAGTTACCTGCTGTGTTAATATTGTTCTGAGAGAAATAAGACGAAAACTGACAAGATCATTAAAAAATCGAACTTTTTTGTTTTTCTTAACGGCAAATATCCGGAAGAGCCATTGTATTTATAAATTTTCTTTTGAAAAACAACCTTTTGAAAGATTTTTGAAAACAACGCATACTTTGAAAATAGCTTTTTTTTCAAAAACATCTTTTTCGAAAGCATACCGCCAATACCGCCACACCAAAGACTGAAAGCTTTCCTTTCTGAATTTTTGACGGTGTATAATGGGTATTGTCTTTTATAGACACTCGTTGTAGCAAAGCAAGCCTCATCTGTCCTTATTATCTTGTCAGAAAAAGTGTGATCCCTGTGTAGTTGTTCTAGTCTAGTATAACATTACAAAATTCCAGTCTGTTGCGTTTACTTACTTCAGAAAGCTGTTGAAATTTACGGAACTCATAAGGTTTATATTTTAACTTTTTAGAGTGCTTTGGACTCTGTAAAATGTAATGTTATATGTATGTGTGGTATGTGGTATGTATGTATAGAGCTAGTCGGGTTTTCATTAAAATAAAGCAGAACATTCAGCTGAATGTGTTGGTCAGGCTGGCGTGCTGTCCTTTTTTCTTTTGAAATCTTAGGAATTTATTATTTTATTGTACGTCCTTATAAAGATGTTTAGGCTTAAAACCTTCTGGTTGTCATACAGTCTTGCATATAATATATTCTTATTTTTATTGCATTTTATATAAGTATATTGTAAATATATCAACCTTTTCTTGCTGACTGTAGCCCATAATAAATAAACTGTCTTTCTTTGAACCACTGAATCACCTGGTTAGACATGATACAATAAAAGGAAGATATTATATCAAACCATGTCAAATTCGTCCGGGTTCGTGCATGACGTCACGCTGTGAGTTATTTTTGAAATTTATAACGCGCAATATAGAGTTTAAGTTAGTTATAGGCGATTTTATATAAATTCTATGGGCAATATACTTTGCCTCCTGCTCATAATACAAATTTGAAAGTATATGACTTAAAATAATCATGCAAATGAAGGGATAAATTAATTTAAAATAAGAGATATTGGTAAATTGGCTGCAAATTGCGTTCTATGTATTTATTTATGTGAAAAGAAAATATAACTACCTAATTTTATAAAATAAAACTATGCCTAATAATTAAGATAATATCTTTTATTTAGATGCATAATCTTATTAAAATATTCCTTAAAATATTATTATTATTATTATTATTACCCACAGAGTATTCCGACAATGTTATAAATAAGAATTTTGTTGTTCCTATAATTTGTCAAATATTTTTTTGAGATCTGTATGTTTGCGACGGGAACATGTTCTTTAGGGTAGTTTTTTTTTGTTTTTACACTTTAAATAGTAAATTATTAAAAGTTATTGTATTTTTGTATTCTTTGTTTTTTCAAATTTAAAAAAAAAATCTTAAAATGCCAAACATTATTCTAAAAAAGAAAAACGTATCTAAATTTATGAAATTATTTAAAACAAGGAATTATTTTTTTAAAAAATAGCCTTTTTTCAGTCTATTTGTCGTATTTTCTCGATTAAAGTCTGGTGATTCGTTACCGTGGAGATTTTTAGCAATTTTATTGTTTGTCACAGTAAGCTTTTTTATTGAAGCGGGTTTGTAAAAGCATTAAACACATTTGACATTCATAACATCACACAATTCATGCTTTAAATTACCTTCATAATCACTTTCGTTAAAATGTCTAGAACAGATTCTAGCGTTTTTCATATTAAACTTGTTTGCACTCGTTTGCACAGACGCTTCCAAACACTTTGATTTTCTTAGTCTTTAGGGGAGCTCAAAACTTTAATATCGGGCATAAAGCCCTTGCATTGATTGTCCACATCACAACTATACACAACACACCTCATTTTCACTTTTAAACTCTTAAAGGCGATATAAAAACACCAAAAAATAACTTTAAAACACAACGCGATCTTAACAAAGGCGTGCTTCGTCTACAAAATATGGCGAAATTAGTCACAGCGTGACGTTCATGGCCACGCCTACCTGCGCGGTGTCATATATCTTCTTTTATTTGTATCATGCTGGTTAGATCACCTATCACTTAACTAAAGATTGTCGATGTTTCCATAGAAACCTTATACGACTTGCATTAACTCATATACAATAGGTTTGGATGTTTCATTTCTTAAAATTATAGGAAAACAGTCGAACATCTGTATAGGTAATTTAACAATAGAGCTCTTGGCGAGTATAATTTAAAAAACAATATGGTAAGTCCTCTGAAATTACTTAAAGTTAGTTCAAAACTCGCTTATTTGATGTTCAGTTGTTTTTCTAGTTACGTTTCCTGATGGTTCTTGTGCAAATCTACAATTTTTTTTCAGTTAAACATATTTTTACATTTATTTCTTTTACAGAAAACCTTTCCAATAATGAAAAACTTTGGAAAAAACGAAAAATAAACATTTTCCACTTGCCCAAAACTCTCCGGAAGACGCTATATCAACATAACTAAAAAGGACAATTTTTTTTGTAGAGCATTTAGGAATATTTTATTTGATCCCTCATAAAGTCGAAAACATTGGATTTGCTTTCAAAATAAACGTTGGCCTATCCAAAAAAGGAAATTGATAAAAATATAGTCCAAGGGACTTCAAAAAGGTCCCCCACACACTTTCCGGGAAGTTATTAGAATTTTTTTTATTTGAGTTTTTGCACAGAAGTATAATAAAGGGTACTCGGGAGTTACTTTTTAAATAAAAGCAACAGTTTTAGAAAAATACCATGCTTGTTTATTTTATCAAAAAGTAGAGTATTGACAATTATGTTTTAAACATAATATTTTCCAAAAGCCCCCTTGGTTGTTGCTACAGATAACCATCCTTTGCGTAAAATTGTGAATAACATTTTGGCAAATTTCAGATATTTTACGTTGGTCACAAATAGACCCACGTAAAGTACCGTAAATTTGCAGCAACATCCTGATTATATTTCCCTATATATTTTTGGTAAAATTCCCTAATAAATTAAGTAAATTGTACACAATATATTTATTATTTTTTACTATCAATAACGTATACTTAAAATTTCCCTTTTATTACCGAAAACGTTAATTTCCGTAATCCGAATATAAATTGATTATATTTACCATTTAAAACTGTTACTACCCAATTTTTGCACATATTTAGAAAATTTACAGCAGCTGTAAGAATTATATTTCTTTCTTATTTCTAATTATGTAACGACTTATTCGTACCCAATTGTGGATATGGAAATACAAACTGCTGGAAATGGAAAAACAGTTGCTCTTTTTTTCGTAACTAAAAATAATTGTTCAATTTAGGATTGACAATAATTGCGGATAAAGCAGAACTCGTTACAGAATAAGAAATTAGGGAACAGCAGGAAATAGAAAGTAAATTTACGTAGATAGTTCCAGTGCTGCATTTTATAACTTTTTACTAGGAAAAGTTGGGTGTAAAAACTATTTACATAAAAGGAAATCTGTAACAAAAGAAAAGATACCAATGTTGGAATACTAAACGTATACTGGTGGAAAAAAGGCAATACCTCTATACAAATAAATAAAATAAATATATGTTTGGGTTTTTTATTAGAGTAAAAATAATAAATTTAGTTTTAAACGTATAAAACATATTTAACAACAGATATATTAAAACATATTATAGTATATATATATATATATATATATATATATATATATATATATATATATATATATATATATATAACATATACTTTACAAAAACATTGCTTGATTGTTTTTAGACTAATATTACAAAGTCTGCACATAAACAGAGTTAAATAATATGCTCACTTTATTTGTAAAACACAAAATTTATCAAGCTGACATCGAACTACACAAAATGCTTGTTTATTGTTGGAAGATTTACAAGAAAATATCCGTAAATGCCGGCTTGCGTTTAATCTCGCGGCATTTTCAGTAACAAGTTATGCGATTCCCTCAACAATTGATCTGCCACGCTGGGCGGCGCCGCCGGCGTGACAGATTTCCAGAACATATAACGTAAAAATTGGCGCTAATTTGTGACGTAAAATATTTCGGAATATAAACTGCAGCTTTAATTTGTACTTTTACTTTACTTTGTGAAATTAAATATTTTATAAATGTTTTTCTTTTAGAAATTAAATTTGCATAACTTATTTTGTGATAGCATAATTTATTAAGAAAAAATAAGCAATATCTTATGGAACCGAACTGTAATTTTACAGTCATTTTTTGCAGAGTAACTTGAATGTTTTGCTTCAGGTCATTAATCGCCTGAGGATGGTTAGAATAGAATTTGTCCTTGAGGGAGCCACACAAGAAAAAATTGATGGGGGGCGGATCACATGATCTTTGAGGTCACTGAATGTCACCATTGTTCGAGAAGTGACGCAGCCAGGAAAGCGTGTCCGTAACAAATCCAAAGATTCCCTCGCCTTATAACACGTGACGCCATCTTCTTGAAAGAGCATATTATCTAATTGGGACCATAAAAAGTTTCTGAACATTAAATTGTTGAAAACAGGCGCCAAATTTAAATCACAAAGTACCTGATAGGACACTCTTTATATGCAGAATGGCATATATTGTAGGTAAAAATCGCAAGAAGGTACGAAAAACGAAGTTTTGACTCGAATTTAGGACTTAAATTAGCACTTATAACTTCAGCTGTTACAAACTTGGGTTTAAATCACACTAAACTCCGTTTAACTAATTTATTGGATCGCCATGACCCGATCTATTCATTTGATTTAGGATCGCATTTTACATTTCCAATTGCCTATCTGAAGGCTAGCGTGATTTTATTATGCTTGATCCAGGTTAAGCTAGATTTGCAGACAAGATAAAAATCATTTAATAGAGGATTCATTTTACGTCAGGTTTTGTTTCTTGTGTACATATGGCTATAGTCTGTAAAATACACAGATTTTTAGCTTTATGTTTCATGTACATTGTACAGTCGTTAACACGAGAGCTTACGTTCTTGGAAGGTTCGAAAGAGATTAGAGTAATCCCTTTACAAATTAATAGGGTGGGGAAAGCTAATACTCAGTAACGGCAAAGAGCCAGCCTAGTTACAATCGTAGTGGTAATCGTTAGTTTTGTCACATAAGTAGTGTGTACGGTAAACGTTTCATCATCATTCATGATAAAATCAGATGACTTCGTTCGGAAGTGCGTCATGCGTTACAAACAAGTGAAAAACGTAGATGAGTTTTAGGATAGAGGTAAACTTAAACTCGAGCTTAAACTACTACTAAAAGCATGATTCAATCATTTGTAAATTATTGGAAAAAAATCCGACGCGACGGTACAGCTGCATTAAGCACAGAAAATTCTTAAGAAAAGGGGAATAAACATTAGTGTAATAATCAGGCGCGGCCCGTCTATAAGGTCATTTGGTCAATGACCCACCTAAATTTATTTTTAATGGTCCACCTAATAATTTAGTTTTTAAAACTTTTCTTTCAAAAAAGTCCAAGTTCCATGCGAAAACTCCCCAAGAAAGAATCAAGTCAAGCCATCGTTGATAGATATCCAAGCTTGCTCCGGGCAGGGTCGTATTTTAAATTGGCCTCATAGGTTTATATGGACGATATAAATTCATTAAAACTAAGAACGAAACAATCATATGCGCTTTTGGAAATTAAAAAGAGACCTAATTTGTCGACGGCCCACCAATAATATCGCGCCACTCCCACAAAATATCCATGGTCAAAGCGAGATTCGAACCCGCGACCTCTGGGGTGCAAAGCTGGAGCTGTACCAACTTGGCCCCCGGAGAACAACAACATTTAAAATCTTTTACGTGTATAAGTATAAATCCTGTTTTCCCACATTAATTTCGTATCAGTATTAATTATTTTTAATAAAGGAACTCTCTCTCGGAAGAAATTACACCTTTCGGAGAGAAAACTTCGCAATTCGTTTTACTTTAAACGTCTATAAAGCGGCCCAATAAAGCGAAAAAGAAAGAAATACTGAGCAAAATGAAACTCTAACTAGACTTTATCAGACTTTTCTTTATACTTGTTACCATCAATAACGGTCAAAATGTTGCTCTGGAATTTCTCTAATTGTCAGAATGAAGGATTTAACTTTTTTGCGAGTTGGTTATAAAAAGAATATAATACTGTTGGCGTATAAAAAACGGGAAGTAAAGTAGATCAAAAGATTTAAGACAAAAAGACTCAACCGCGATGAGGTTTGAGCAGCACAAATAAGACTGTATTAAATATAATCTTTTTTCATTTTCTCAAAGGAAATTATTCACTGAGATTTATGTCATAAACAAAAAATTTGTGTGGGTTTTAATTACTTGGGGAAATAACTTCCAAAATTTACTTGTTCCGTTAAAACCACTGAAAACTTTTTCGAATGTATCGTAAGATCAAGAAAAGGTCCTAAAAGTATGTCGTGGAAGAAATCACGCATGTCTTCAATTATTACTCTTGAAAGGTATCGTAGGTACAAGGTAGAGGTGAATGAAAAATCTAACTGTCAAGTTCTGAAGTTTTTATTTTTAAGGAAATTTAATACGGTAATCACGGCAGAACAAAAAGCTTTTCTGATCGAAAGTTACTTCTGAAATGGTAGAAGGGTTGATGGCCGGGACGCCATTCAGAGTTTTCAAACAGAATTGCCAACATGGTCATGGATTTCGACCATTTTCGCCAAGTTTTGACTAGATATGTGGCTTTGTTTAGAGAAACAGGAAATGTAAAAAGAAAGGAAGACTGTGGGAGACCCAAAGTTCACACTGCACAAAAAGTAGAAGAATTGAGGCAAATTGTTAATAAACACCCACAAACCCCTATCGGCCTTTAAGCCAGCAAGTAGATGTATCCTACATGCACGCTTATCGTCTAAGCTCAGCCTAAAAAGTTGTAGGTTGGGTTGGGTTTGGGCGGAAAGCAACAAACGCAGTTGAAGATCGGTTTCTGAGACTTCAAGTCCTTCGAGAAAGAACATGACTACGAGCCGCATAGTTTTCTTTAAAAATGCGTTATTTCTTTAAGAATGGAGATATTGATATGAATTAAAAAAAGAACTGTTAAGATAAGATGATGCTTAAAAATCTTGTACGAAGACACATCATTCAGTAGTCAAATTTTTCCACAGGGTGTTCAGAACTTTAGGGCACAATGCACCTTTTAGTTATAACCTGTATAACAACAAATATTTTCAAACTTTTGCAAAATCAACAGACGAGAATGATAACAATGAAAGTACCTACAACTTGACAAAAAAATTATCAAAATTGATGCAAACGTTGAAAAGTTATTTAAGATTGAATTTGAATAAAATTTTCTTTGTCCGGTTAATTTTGCATGCCAGTGTATATCCGATCTTGTTTAACGTTTGTTGCGTATAAATAACTACAAAATTTATACGTAACAACCATTCCATTTAAAAACCTAAATTTTTTTCCAAACTCTAAGTTTTTGTTCCACTAAATTATATTAGTTTCATTCGGCTGGTTTCACCGTAAATTTAAGTTTCTCCGCACTGTTGTTTTTCCGTGTTTGTTCGTCGCGTCATTTTCTTGGGGCGCGGCAGTAAAGTAAAACTTTTTAGATGTTTGTCCGGTCTTTTTTTATTTTTCCCATTAGCAGGAGTTATGTTGAAAGCGCAATGAAATTATGACCAGAAGTTTTCCTAGTAGTTTTTTCCCAGTTTTTCCGGTAATTTATGTTTTTGACGTTTTATCAAAACGAGATTTTTTGCTCCGTGGTGATTTAGTCGCAGCAGGACCGGGAACTGGGACTTTTAATTTTATTTTATCAGTTTACAAGCTGGTCTAGGGGCTAGTTGTCCAAAAATGGATACAAATTTAATTTAATAATAATATTAATAATAAATCGTCTTTATTTATAAAAAATAGTGCATATATACATATACATATAAATGTTAATTATACACATACATACACAACAATAAGATAGGTATGGCGAAGTTTAGCCTCAGGCTACTCTTAACTACACTTAACTCTATCTATCCAACAGTTTAACGATATACATATATCTAACACTATGACCTAAAATTTAATTATGTCAATGAAATGAAGTCTACTTGTCAGGGGTACATATATAAATACGTAAAAATTGAGAATAAGTTCTCTAAACCACCTAAAAATTCCTTATACTATAAGGATTTGAACAAATCATGGTAAAACAGCTATTCTCCGGGCTATATGCCCCTCCGAGCGCTGGATTACATACCAAAATTTGCCGTATTTTGACTAACACTGTTAGACAACAAAATACTTGGTTTGACTGCAAGAAACTGCAAAACCATGATTTGTTCAAATCCTTATAGTATAAGGAATTTTCAGGTGGTTTAGAGAACTTATTCTCAATTTTTACGTATTTAATTATGTGTCCAATTCATACGAATAATTACATTAAACACACTGATAATACAGCGTTTACTAATTTTAAACATTACACATAGAACACACTATTGATACTTAGTTTGATTTACTAATTATTTTAAATATCGCACATAAAACACACCAATAAATAATACTACATTTACTAATTTCTAGCATTGCACAAAACCATTTTTGTAGCATTACAAATTATTACGAAAATAAAATACAAAAGGGATACAAAGCCTAGGCCCAGCCATTTTGAGTATTTAATAAGTGAACTTTATACTTCAGCCGTAAGGTATTTAGGCTACACAATTTTAATTCAGGACTTAAGAAGATGTATACCGTGACAGCATTATAATGTAAAACTTGTTTGGAATAGTGCAGATTGGTGCTGCCGCACGATCGTCTATTGCTTCGCGAAATACAAGATTTTCTTTTAAATAAATAGGGCCATTAAAACGAATTGGTTTTATCAGAAAAACAAGAAGGTGCAATTTTGCAACATTTAACAATTTTTAACCATTGTAATTCTTTTATTTTAGCTGATACGTGGTCATATTGTCTGAGATCAAAAATGAACCTACAACAAACATTCTGGACAATTTGTGAACGATTTTTGGTTAATAAATCCAGGCAAGGAAAAAACACAATGTTGCAGTAGTAATATGTTTGTTTGCATACAGAATCTTCAGTTTTGCGTAGCTGTTTTGTAGCAGTTTTTAATATGTTCTCTAATCTTAAACCTCTGTCATTTTCAAGTCCCAAGTTTTTTGCACAGTCTGAAAATTTGAACTTTGCAAGACCCAGTTTTATTTTAAGTTGACCTTCCTGTGTCTGTCGGCGCCTTTCTGAACAAAACAAGAGGATTTCCGTCTTAAAGGGATTTATTTTTAAATTATGTTGCTTGCGATAGCTAAAAATCGACTCAAGATCTTCATTAAGACCTGTAGTAGTAACTTCAGCTTTCTCAGGATCAAAGCAATGTAGCAATTGCGTATCATCAGCATACGACTGCACGTGAGAACTGACCGCCGTTTCAAAAATATCAAAGGTATAGACCAAGACACTATTTCTCCAGTGGAAGGAAGGCTACTACCCACGCGCAATCTCTGTTGCCTACCAGAAAGGCACTCTTTAAAGAAAGATGTTGATACTTTATCAAACCCTAAGTACTGCAGTTTTTCACAGAGGAGCTGATGGTCTAGCACGTCAAATACCTTAGAGTAATCAAGAGAAACAGAGATAACTGCCATGATTTTGTCAAGTGCTCTGAAACTATTGTCAGTTAAGTTTAGCAAACCAGATGTGGTGCTATGGCCAGTTCTGAATCCTGACTGATGAATAGGAAGCAAATTATTACTCCTGAGATAGTCATTCACTTGTGCATGAACAGCTTTTCCTAGTATTTTAGAGAGGACCGGTAACAGGCTAATTGGACGAAACTCGCTTACATCAGAAGGATGGACTCTTTCCAACATTTCGGGAAATATCCATGTTCCATGCAGCAATTGATTAAGTATGTGAGTCAAGTGATTGACAATACTAGGTAGGTAGTCTAAAAAGGGTTAGATCGTCGTTGTCAGCAGCATAAGAATTTATGCTGTAAACATATTTTTTAACGTTCTCAGGATCAATCATAACAAAGGAGAACCCAATATTAGCCCTATATTTGTTGTTGCTGTAAAAAGTTATTTTATTATCACAATTATTAGTTTTTTCAAACACACTCAAGAAATATTTCTCTGGTTATGTAAACTCTCAACAAATGAGAATGTGGAATCCACATTTCTTAATAGAGAAGCCGCTGCATTCACAGAAAGTTAATTGGACTGATTTTTTTTAAGAGACTCTCGATTCGGCGCGATACCGTAATGAAATTTTAGAAAATTTTGTAAATGCATTAGACGATGAAGAGATGCGACAAGGCTACTTCCAGCAGGACGCGGCGCACCAATCCACGTAACTCTTGATAATTTAATTTTTTTTTAAATTTTTCGAAGACCGAATCATTAGTCGTAATCTGGCAGTTAGGTGGCCACCACGGTCCTGCGATCTCACGCCGTGTGAATTTCAGGTTTATTTGTATTATATAATACATATGCATATTCCCTATTGTAAAACACAAACTAGTTAATGCACTCCCTTAAAACTTACATATACTTGAGAACAAAGTTAAAACTGTCACCAATTCAGTACGTATTATTGATTTAAAACAAGTACCTATTTTCTATTTTCAGTGCAAATTTAACTTTAAATAAAACTAATTCTTATAATATAGAATTTACTGTCCACTGGCATGGTCCGGATAAAATCTAGAGCATTGGATAAACTTTTAAAATATGTTTTATTTCATATAAAGGAAATTTTTACATTTCTCAAATACCCTAATTTGTGTACATAAATTACTACAATTTAAATATTTTATGGCCGAAAGAATCCAAAAACTAAATGATTTATTACTCTTGCTAGTGTACTTTTGGGAATAATAACGAACAAAAAGGCAAACGATAGCGCCACTCCGGAACTACGGTAAGTCCCATAAAAGAAACCAATATTGCACTATAAAAATTCTACTTCATATAAAAAATATATCTCACGTTTAAGGGCCATTTTCACCCTTCAGAATGTTTGAAAACGCTTTTGACATAAGTTTGGTTACATACAAAAAAAGAAAACAAGAATAATTTTTAATATTTATATAACATCGTCCAAGGGTCTTCCGAAAACCTAAAAAGGTTAAATATGTATCCATATTTTTCCCTCTATGCAACATTATTTCTCAAATTTGTGGATATAAATTTAAATTGCAATTTAGATATTTTATAGCCAAGAAAATCTAGAATCTACATAATTTATTAGCTCATATAGTGTACTTTTGGGTATAGTAAAGGGAGAATAGCTGCTTTTAGAAACTATGGTAAGTCCTGTCTCTGCGGAAAACAGGACTATCTATAGGCGATATGGATATAATCCAATAAATCTAGATGTTTCTCTTTATGTTCTGTATATAAATTAATGTTTGTACCGATTGATTTTATTCACTTATTTAGGTTTTTATTAACAAATAAAAATATTTTCTATTATAAATCTTCATACAAAATTTAAATCTTGCAAGACGTGGTACTGGTGGTTGTGGCGTCACATGATAAATAAAGGTGTTGTTATATTATAGCTTGTGTACTGTAGAAAGAAACATCACTTTTGTTTAAAAAGACCACAAGGACAATTGGCTATACACTTTTTATAAAAAAAATTAACTGTTGTCGGAAGCATGAGAAGTCAAATGTCAAATAACGTACAGGGGAGGAACAAGAATTTAAAAATCTCAAGTACCTTTACTTATATTCTGTTTTTCGAAAAATATAATTTTTAAAAGAATATGTTTTTCGAATAAACATTTCAAATGATTATGAAAAAAAAACATTTGGAAGAATTTTTGTATATTACCCCTTTTCTGGCGACTCATGCAAAGTATCAATACATGGAAAAAACATTATTTTATTACCAACAACATTTATTTTATTAAATATGTTTTCATTCTTTGACTAAAAGCTAAGATTTAAACAATAAACTAGGTAGCGTAAGATCAAAAAAAGAACGTCCTCAAAGGATGTTGTGGGATCTATCACGCATGTCTTGAATTATTACTCTTGAAAGGTAACATAGGTAAAATGTATAGGTAAATGAAAAATAAAACTGTCAAGTTCTGAAGTTTTTATTGTTAAGAAAATTACCTTATGGTCATTGCCATTGCATAATACAGAATTAAAAAAAACATACAAAGAAAAAAATTATAAATTTAAACTAAATGAGAGACGTGACCGCCTTCTACTTCCAAACACGTTCTTATCTTCTTTTTCCAGCATCAAAAACATTGGTGAACACTTGGGGTGAGTTGTTAATCCCATGAAAGTTATTTGTAATTCTAGCCCGTAAGTGTTCTTAATTTTCACAAGGGGTTTTGAAAACCGAGTTTTTAATGTGTGGCCATAAAAAAAGTCGCACGGCGTGAGATCGCAGGACCATGGTGGCCACCTAACTGGCATATTACGACTAATGATTCGGTCTTCGAAAAATTCTTCCAAATAATAAGTGTCGTCGGCGTATGGGAACCATATTTTTGGCTGGAAAGGGGTACTGCTTAAGGCAGCTCAAGCTTTTCCATAAAGAAATTTGGCACCACCGGGCTCAGATGGCTTCCCATTGCTCATAAATTTTGTTGTCCCATGTAAAGTATGTTGTTGTTAAGCAATGTTAAACAAGTTAGAAATGTCTCTCGTGAATATTTGGCTGGTGTGTTCCATTACATCATTCAGTGGCACTTTCGTAAATAGGGATAGGTACCACATTGAAGCTCACTAAGATGTCGTTTTCATAGAGAACTAGGTCTTTGATCTTGGATATTAGGCATTAAATTAAAATATAGTAGTCATTCAGGATACCGAACATAGTCTAGCATTGATTTAATGACTGTTTTCTTTTTAAACTACCTTAGCATTTTTTGGATGACAACCCTCTCTAATTTTTCGATGCAACGGCCGTAGCCCTCTATTATCAAAATGGTATCTCTAAAAGCTCTGTGGATCTGTCTTAAGGAGCCTTTTTTTAAAATAATGGCCGAATAAAAAATGATTTGTGCGTTAACGTTCTTAAGTAAAAAAGCCATTCTGGATGAGGGAACGGGCCTCTTGTCTTTTTATTTGCTAAATGAGGTGTAACAGATTTTTTCTAACAGCGAGGTTTATGTTTTAGCAGATGACTTAACCCGTCGTTTTTGTTTTATGGCTGGAGCTTTCTTATTTTTTGCGTCAAATTGTTCGAAATTTAATAAAGGGATAAAGCAGATAAAGAGTTGGGTCGTTTGGTGAAACGGGCTCGATTACTAAACATGTATTTTATAATTTTATTACCAACATCTTTAATCGGGGTGTGTTGCATATGTTTTGCGGTAATAAAAATAATTTTGAGGTTTTTCATAACTTTTAATTAAAAAGTACTCAAGAAAATAAATTAATAGTGGAATTCACCATGTCCTAGCCATTATAACACTTTTATTTACATGACATGTGACGTCACAACCAATAAAATCACGTTTTGTAACTTTCGAATTTTGTATGAAAATTTGTGGTGGAAAATCTTTTTTTTTTGTTAATAAAGACCAAAATAAATGGAAAAAACCTCCACCACACATAATTTACGTAGCAAATACAAAATAGCTATTTATGTAACCATGCAGTCAGGAAATCCTTGACTTTGTTTAACGAGTGTAATGTTTGTAATTATACGAGTTAAACCATGGATTTATTAAGAAAGGATTCGATGTCCGTATACTGTGAGCATATCGAACGTGACGCCTGTTTACGAGTATTTGTTGTTTGTTATGAAAACATTTCCCCTAGAGGTAGAGTTTACGAACTTTAAGGAAATACGTAATTGAATCAAGAATGGTAGTAGAAAGAGATAAAATAGCATTGGAGTGTTGGAGCTCAGAAGTGTTGCTGTCTCTGCTGGTTGCTTAGGAAAAACGTCTGAACACTCGGTTACACGTACGTCTTTGTCTAAAGAACTAGAAAAGAAAACGTGTGACTTATAGATTTAGAAATGACTCGGAGCGACTTTAAATAAACCTTTAGAAATAATATAACCTATAACTAATAAAACCTTTTTAAATTAAATTTATTGTTATTTAGCAGAAAAATAAAATATTTTACTTCTAACGTATTTTTTGTACAAAAATACAAGGTATAAAATAAGATGTGGCCAATGTTTACAAATTGTGTTTACAGTGTCGCTTAGAATGGTTTGTTTTAGCTTCAAGGAATGTTAAATCATCCCGTATCCATTCTTAATAAATCCATGAGTTAAACAAAATTGCATTTTCAAACATGTTTCATACAATATTTTATCTAATTTTGTCAAAAATATGTAAATAAAATTATTAGATTGTAATTATTGTATTAAAACATCTAAGGAGGCATCAGATGAAGAAATTTTGTATCCAATTTGATGTAAGAATGATGACAGAAAAAACAATTGAACAATAATTCACCCTATTGGCCGGTTCCATGGACAGTTTACACCAGAACATATCTTAGTGGTCACAATATTAATTTTTTTTCCCGATAATCACGGAGGAATCAGATTTCTTCCTATCCGCGTTGGCGAAAGTGCATTAGACAAAGACAAATATAAAGAGAATTTGTTCAAATTTTTATCGTACCTTCTTTGCTTGTGGCTTGTGGAAGTATTGCCGGTTATAGACTTTGAAAGATTAGTCATCGCAATAAAAAAGAATAATCAAACATTTTATCACATTCGGCTTTGTTTGTTCAAGTATTTCTGGTTGTCTACTGTGAAAGTTTAATCGGAACTGTCATAAAAAATAAGTTTCTAACCTGACAAAATACTTACGTAAGTTTAGTGATTCTATAGCAAAAGAACTTTATTTTTGCTGAACACAAACAGCATTTGCAAAAATTTCGTTTTTATTAAGCAAAAACAGTGTCATCCTAGCTACATTAACCTTCTTATTTTATACTACTTAAAATTGTTTCCTACCAAAGTAAGCAATAAAAATAGAAATGGCGTATGTGCCATAATAAACAAAATTTAAAAATATATGAAAAAAACAAAAGTTAAAAAAAATGCAAATTAACTTTACAAATGTGAAACAAAATATGTGATGGCGCCAACATATATCAAAATATTTTTGTTCTACAAAAAGAAAAAAATACTGCACCAAATTTTTATAAAAATCTTTGTGTCTTTGTTCGGGTAAAAAATCAATCATTGTCTTAAGGCACTTTTTCTTATTATCAGATATTTTATTAGTGGGATATAACTTTTAAAGTTCGGTTATCTCAAGCTTTTCAAAGTTTGTCCCTTTTTAAAATACTTATTAGTTTTTGTCCATGACTGTACTTCAGAATAACCTTTTCGTGTTTTATACGATTTTCCAAACATCCTAGATTGACTATGTCTTTTTCTGGAGGACCCCAGAGGTGCAAATATTTGCTGATTTTCATTCATTTTGACGCACTAAATAAAAACAACTCCGCAAACATAAGCTGAAGTTGATTCACTGATAGACGACGGGTGGCACTGTGACCACGTGAACCTGTGAACATACCAGAACTGATATCTTTTAACCCAATTCGAAAGTTTTAAAATCTAGGCACACATTCCCTTTCTCAGAACATGCAGCAGGGCACGTACGACGTTTCAAACGCAAAACCTAAATATGTATGTATATCAAAAAATGACACTTCCACGCTTGTATTTTTAAGAGAGAAGTCAATAACAGCAAGTAACTAATATTTTTCCTCTTTAGCATTCAACGAATCCACGCGAACAGTCTAACAACCATTACAGATTTTGCTTTTCAGTTCTTTGTGTAAAACGCGAACAAAGAAAACAACTTTTCAGCAAATTGTGTTTATTTATCAGTTTCAATTTATTCTAGGAAGGCGTGCCACCAACTCTCTATCAAATTTAATTTCCTTTTCGCAAAATTCGAAGTCTGCGTGTTTTACGATATAGGGTGTTAGGAGTTTAATAATTTTTTTGCAACAGTTTATGATAATTATTTATAGGTGAATAATAGCCATTATCTGACATACTGTAAGCAACTACAAAACCATAGATTTTTAGCAAGAGGAGATAACAGCATTGGTGCGCAGAGCTGGGCAATATTTGTATTTGTAAATATTTTTTTGCATTTAAATACTTCCAGCTTAAATAACTATTACAATTTTGTTCTTCGATTAATTCCAGAAGTGGTATTATCTTGTCTGATTAATTATCGATTCTGAAAATACATTTTCATTAACGTTCCCTATTGTCAAGCTTAATAGGTAGCAAATAAGTTTTCTCATCTTAACAAATCGTCAAAGATTTTGCTTTTCGTTGCTTGGCAGATAGAGCAAGAGAGGTAAACAACATCTTAGCGACGTATTTTTATTTACTAGTCCTTTCTTACTCAACTCGACAAATACATTTTATGAAATTATGCGACACCCTCGACTGCCTATCAGATTCAATTTGTTTCCAAAGTCTTTACGTCCTCTTGGCTTTGTAAGTTCTAATATTACAAGTTGCTTTATTTTCCTCAAATGTCACAGAAATTTATAAAATATTTATTCAATATCATTTAGAACCAGTTTATTTTCGCAAGAGTACGGTGGGTCTAAAGTCTAATTATCTAATTTAGATCAATCTAAAATATTGTTTTTTCTAGTTTCTTCATAAATTATTAAATATTTATGATGGTTTATTAAAAAATAAAAAGATTTTCTATTACAAATTTTCATACAAAGTTCAAAATTTGCTAAACCTATTTGGTGTGACGTCTCATGATATATAATTAAAAGTGATATTATGGATGATATATCGTAAATTCGGGTGTTCATTTATGTTCGTGATTTAGCGGATAAGCAACATTCATCATCATCATCATCATCATCATCATCATCATCATTGAGCTGTTCAATCTCTTGGATTATGGCTAACGCTCGATGCATTTAAAGTCCACTTATTGGGGTGGATTTCCCCCCTTATTTCTTTTGCTATAACTTTTTATTGATGCTGGCTGCATTCGTTATCTTCCTTCATTCTTTTCTATTTCGGCATTTTGATTTCCAATCTGTTATTCCTAGGGTTCGTGTGTCTTCCCCTATTTGGTTTCGCCAAGTGTTTCTCGGGCTGCCGCTGCCCTTGGGCCATAAAGGTATCCATTGCGTTACTTTTCTCACCATTACTGTTGGTTTTCTTCTCATTATGTGCCCTGCCCAATTTAATATATACCGTGCTTTATTTTCTCCTCCCAGTTCTTCTTCTATTTCTTTTTTTTGTCTGCCCTTCTCTCTCCTTCAGTTCGAAGAGCTGGTCCATCCACCATGGTATCACCCTCATTAATTTTCTTTCAATTATTTGTAGATACTCTTTCTCCTTTTTATTTAAAACTATGGTCTCTAGGGCGTATGTAAGGACTGGTCTTATAAAGGTTCTTTATATTTTTATTTTATTTTTCCTGCTTATGTTTTTGTTTTTAATAGCTTTTTATTTCTTCTAAATGTTCAGTACCCTTTTTGTATTTTCTTTCTTATTCTTTCTTTAGCTGTCCTATTGTTACCCCTAGGTGCTTAAATAAGGAGACCGTTTCAAATGTATATATCTGCGTTCTCAAGTAGTTAATTCTTCGTTCCTTTTCTCTTCCTATACTCATGTGTTTTATTTTTTCTTCACTAATTTCTAATCCAAATTCTCTTGTTTCCATTTCCAATCTGTTAATTGCCTTTGTTGGATCGTCAAGTCTGTTTGCTATTATCGTTACGTCGTCCGCATATCCTATCGCTTGTATTTGGTTCGTTATAATATTTTTATTATCTATATAATCTTGTTTTTCTTATATCGCTTTCCGTCATCATATTAAACAGTGTTGGGGATATCCAATCGCCTTGCTTAACTTCTTTATGTATCTTTATTTCTTCTGTTACTGATCCCTGAAATCGTACCTTGGCCTTTGTATTTTGCAATATTGTTTCTGTCACTTTGTTTTGGTACTCTTAATATTCCTATCTCTTCCCTCATTTTTTGCCTATTTATTTAGTCGAATGAAATCTATAAAAGCTATATATATCTTTCTAGTGTGTTCCCATGTTTTCTGAATGATTTTGCCTACTGTATGAATTGCGTTGATTGTTAAACGTCCTGGTAGTCTCTGAATATGCTTTCCGCATGTAACTTCAATTTTCTATTAAATAGGCTGGCTAGTATTTTATATGTGATATTGAGAAGTGTTATGACTCTATAGTTTTACAATTATCCCCTTTTTTATGTATTGGTGGAATTACGCCAATATTCCACTTTTCCGGGATCTTATTTTGTTTCCATATTTGAACGATTAACTCGTAAATTTGTTTTTTTAGTTGTTCTCTTCCGTATTTCAACAGCTCGGCTTCTATTCCATCCTTTCCAGGGGCTTTGCAATTGCGAAATTTTGTTATTTTTCTTCTACCTTATTTTTCGTTGGGCATTTTATTTCGTTCTCTTTAGATATTTCATCATTTCATCATTTTCATTTGCTCTGTTTTAGTTTTTTCTTCTTCATATTCACACATACTTCCCATATCTTTCCAGTTACCTAAGGGTCAGTTTGTTTCTTTCCATTTTGGTCTCTCATTAGTAGAGGGATATGATGCTCCCCGAGTCTCCGCATGCGCAGTAGGGTCGACCTTGAACGCCCAGGTGTGCTATTGTTATTTGGCCTTGATATGCGCAGGTGTTATTCCAAGGTCAAGGTCAAGAACTTGGCCTTGAACGCGAGCAGATGTTTCTTTGTTTGGTGATGACCAGGTGTACGATGCTTATTTCAAGGTTACATTTGCGGTGCATATTTTCAATGAATGCGAGCAGCTGTTTCTTTGTTTGGTGATGACCAGGTGTACGACGCTTATTTCAAGGTTACATTTGCTTGGCCTTGAACGCGAGCAGATGTTTCTTTGTTTGGTGATGACCAGGTGGACGACGCTTATTTCAAGGTTACATTTGTTTTGTATTTTTCGAGGTCGTCGGATGTATTCCTCCCACCATAAATAAATACTTGACCTTGGATTACTTCCTAATAAATATGGCTCATTTCGAAAATAGCTTTCATTGTCACTCATACATCGTATGCGTTAACTGTTGCTTTGGCATATAAAGTATTGTGTTTGTGGTGTGTTCTACAAGTGTTTATTCAAGGTACTTGACAGTAATTGTTTTTATTGTATTTTAAATCATGAGCATTTCAAAGCAGACCATAGCCGAAATTAATAATATGATAAACCAAGATATTCAATTTCTGGAACGTAGAAAATTCTCTACATTAACGGTGGGCAAAATTTATATGATAAAAAAAATTAATTCTTTGACTTCACGTTTTGGAAAAGCCATTATCGTCACATTGTTTGATCCAACACATCAAGCAACATTTGAAACATTTTTACCATCACGCGTAGCTGAAATTCTGACAGAGGATACTATTGAAATGATGAATAACTCCGGTGATCAGTACACCTTAACTTATTTGGGGCAAAGCTCACATGTATTCTCTGGAGGTAATACTAGAGCGTTGTTAAATTTTGGTTGTTTGTAATATATTGTTGATTAGGCTATTTTAATGTTGATTTAAAATGTAATAAAATAGTTCTTGTTAAGTATATATCGAAAAACACACAGTCACACACAATCACATATCCATTATTTTCTATTTAAGATGTGTGACTGCCCTACTGTCATTGAAAATCGAGATATGTACATTAATTGGTTATCATGTAAATTAAGAGAGCTGGCTGAAGAAATAGTACACTTTGCAAATTATGGTAAATCCGATGTGGGTTTTAGTGAAAGTCAGTATAGGAAGTATATGAAAGACGCCGTAAATTTCACGGCTGGAGCACATACTTGCGAGAAATACCTATATGGAACCATTGATCTGGACGAATTTTGCGCTGGAATGATAAATGAAGAATTGGGAAGCTACCTATTCGAAGTGCCCCATTTACCCGATGAATTAGCTACAAAATATGGTTTGGCTCCCGCAGATGATACCACTATTCTTGATGACCTTGGAAATAAAGCAGTCACCAATGAAGTTGATAGTAAAGCATTGGCTACTGTTAGCGATGACGAAATGGAGTGTGTTCAAGAAGATGAAGAAAATCTTTAATTCATTGTATAATATAATAACATGAGATGTTAAATAAATGATTATGTACCTAAATTATTGTTTAATTTTTTATAAATAGGCAACCTTCACAAAAATCACATCAGTTTAAGCTAAAAATGGGTCGTGTTAACAACACAATTGATAAATTTGGGCGCCAAAAATTTAATGACCAAAATCACATTGTTCTTGTTGGACAACCAGGAGTTGGATTTAGATTGACCGATGATGGTCAATATGATATACAAGGGAAATCTTTAACTAATGTAGCACCACCAAAGAATCCTGGGGATGCCGCTAATCAGGAATATGTTCTTGAACAAAGGCGTGAAATTATTAAAAAACTTAGTGAATTAGTGAATAATGATGTTTTGGAATATGTTAGAAAAGAACTTAATGAAATGAATAAAAAGCTTGCTGAAGAGGCGAATGAAGATTTTTTGCAATCTGTTACAAAAAGACTTAAGGAAATCGATTCAAAATTGTTGAATCAAGAAAAAGCTATTCAGCGTATACGTATTACGCGCATGTAGATAAAGAAACAAGTCTATTCTGTGTATGGTGACCTCGATTTTACATGGGATATGAGAGTGGAGGGGTTTGAAGGTCACCTAACAGATACAAATAGAGGCACAAAACTTTCTTGTTTCAGTCTGCATTTCAGTACTTCCAGAATACTACATAGTAATTTATTTTCTCAAAATGCAGTCACCAAAAAGTGAACGTCAAATTGCAGTTGTTCGCCCATTCTCTGTAAACGGTCGTCAGATGTGTGCCAATTGCGAAAATTGGGAATTTATTAGTGGAATAATGGGTTTCTGTGAATGGTGTCAAAATGAGTACCATAAGAAACATGGGATGAAATCACCGCAACAAATATCTCGTGAAAATTCTAGTGAATCTCTGCAAAGTCTCGCTGTCTCAGTGGGAGGTTCATCAGAACATAATAATCACGATACGCCGGAATTCAGTCAAGAAGGGCAGCGCTGGACTTCTTCAAGCAATTTTGAAGATCTCGAAATAATTAACGAATCACCGCAAAGTCCTGTTTTCTTAGAAGGAGGAGGAGGAGGAGTAGGGGGAGGAGGTTCATCAGAACGTAATAATAGTGAGACCATGGAATTCGACCAAGAAGGGCAGCGCTGGTAATTCCGAAAAATAGAGACAATTTAGATATAGTGTAAAAGTTTCTTATGATAGTCATGTAATTTTAAATTTATGTGAAAAAGTGCGTTTTTCTAATGATAGTGTGTATGTATTATTTAAATCTTAATAAAAATCTTTTTGTACTAAATATGTTTATTATTCACCATACATTTGAATTAACAAATCGCTCTTGATATATATTATTTCTGTGGTTCCGTTCTAAAATCCTCGCTAGCATTACATCCATTTTTCCAATTCTCCTTTGAAAACGATATCTATCAAGTATTAGTTGCTGAAAATTACTTTGTCTGGCTTGTCTATATGCAAAACACCAAACAGACATACGGTGGATAATATTTCTTTCTTCGTCAAATCTTACTTGCTTCATGGTGTATTGTAAAATGAATTTTTATTAGTTATGTCATTTATATATAGGCTGAACATAAAGAGAGTGAATTAGTTTTACTTTAAAATGGGTCGTGTTAACAACACAATTGATAAATTTGGTCGACAGAAAACTCCTGTTTGTAACAACTTATCGCGAGGGTTGCCCGGAATCGGATTTAAACTTACTTCAGATGGACATTTTGATATAGAGGGAAAATTATTAAGGAATGTTGCCCAACCGATAAATGATAATGATGCTGCTACCAAAGAATATGTCCTTACGGAAGTTCATCAACTTGGTTCGCAGATAAATACCATACTTAGTAATGTGCTAGTACCGGTTTTTCAAAAAATGTTTGAAGATGATGAGACCAAAATTACGTACCTTAAGGAAAAAATGTATCAAATTCACTCACATGCTGCACGGTATACTACAACGAAGATAAAGGATCCAAAAAAACCAAAATGGAAACCAACCTAGATAAAGTTCTATTTAAAAACATAATTATACTGTTAAATTGAAAATAAAACGAATAATTATGAAAAGCAATATTTATTTTTATTATTTATAATGCATACATACGTAACGTAAAACCTATTTGATAATATTTATACAATATCTGATTTGTCTATCCAAGAATTAAATTGATTTGGAAAACCTAACCATTTTACAAACAATTGATCGTTTTGATTGTTCTTGCGTTTTCTAAGAATTTTCTCAACTAAATAAACACCAGGGCTAGCTGTCTTTTGCAGTTCTGCTTCGTAAAAACATCCTTTAATAGGTTGACCTTCCAATGATTGCAGCAAGTAGGTGGGTGGATTTGTAATATTAACTTTTGCTATTTCAAACAGTTCCGTGGACCAGGAAGGCGTATATCCTTTGTCAAATACACCTTTGTACTTGCTAATGCGAACAACGTCACCCAAATGAAATTTTTTTTTCTTCGGAGCAATTTTCAAATAGTCATATGCTTTAATAGGGGTATCCTCTTTTACACTGTTAGGCTTCATTCCAATGGTGCGGTGTTTAGTGTTATTATAGGTCTTCGTTATAGCTGGTAATATTTGTAACCATCTGTAAGAACCTCTAGCCGAGAATTGTTTATATAACTTATTTTTCAAAGTTCTTATAACACGCTCAACAATTGCCGCTTTTTTCGTGCTATATGTGGAATAATGGTTTATATTATATTTTTTCATGAGGGCTTGAAAGGTGCTATTATAAAATTCCTTTCCTTGATCACTCTGTAAATTGTTTGGTGCATATGATGCTTCTTCAATGATGCTTTTCATGGCATTCGTAACTTCAACACCGGTCTTATTCTTAACTGCTTTGGTGTACACGAATTTGGAGTAACAGTTTATACATACAACAATGTAACGGTAACCATCATTGTCAGTAGCATATTGCTGCATTTCCGCCAAATCAATTTGCCACAAATCTCGATATCCTTTTATGACTGTACGTCTTCTAACAAAATTTTTCCTTGCTGTCCTATGTAATTCATTTACGACTTTAATTTTTTCTCGGCTAGGATCCATATTATAAGGTTCCACGTCTTATCAGACACTGAGGATGGCAACTACGTGCAAAACTTAATATATTATTCCTTCTTCTCGAAGCTCTTCCATAATTGACATAATCTCATTATCATGTCCGGTATGTCCAGCTACTTTTGACCCCCACAATAATCGTAATCTATCCACTAACTCCTTAGGTTTATTCCAATAAACATATTCAGATGATTTCGACGATAGGCGCTTTTTTGCTGGTAGTTGGATTTTGTTGTCGCCTTTTTTTCTTCCTACACCACCACCACCCAGTTTGGTTCCCATAATTAGCGGTTTTATGATTCGTAAATATTTTCTCCATCGGGTTTCCCTTAAACCACGTTTCTTGTCATAACCGTCGTAGGCCGCATCCGTCAATTTCAAAATGGTTTGGTATTTTCGAAGTACATCTAGACTAATTTCGTCTTCATTATCTAAGCATGCTGGATTTTTTAGAAAAATCAAATCGTAAAGCTCAGCCGTTCCATCGAATTCAGCAATGTTTGTTTTGTTCTTGTATAACACCATCTTTCCGTTTGTTAGAAAACGAACCACCAAGTTGCCAATATATTTTGTTGATTTATTGTCTTTTTTACCAAAGCGTACACCATACACGGTATCATAACGGGACGGTTCGAATTTTAATCCATTTAAATAATCTTGAATAGTTTTTGCGGCTGAACTGCTACCACTTGATGTGTGTGGTGATGTGTAAGATGATGTTATCGTTGATGGGGAAGGGGTTTCGAACAGTGACTCACGATTTCCACGTTTTGGTGTAGGAATTTGTGTTTTTTGCGAAATCGGTGTAGATGTTTCAAAATCCGCTTCTGTTGGATGTTCTTCAAACATTTTCGCCATTCCCACCGAGCTGCTGCTGCTACTCCGACTTTGTGGTTTAGTCGTAGTACTTGATTTTTTAGTTGCGTACTGTTGCTGCTGCTGCTTTACGGCTTTAGATATAGATTCTAGTGGTTTAGAAACTGGTTCATAAAACTTTTCCAAATCATGTTCATTCTGCACTTTAGCTGCTTTAATTTGTTTAAATTTTTTTCTAACCGCATTTGTAGTTTCCAGTAGCTTTCGTTTTAATTCGATTTCTTCATTCATGATGCTTTCAAAGCACCGTTCAACGATGAAATGATTATCCAAGTTATTATTATAGGAATATATAACTATCGAATCCCTTGCGGTATCTGCCCGAATTTACATCACTGTCCTTGTCAATAACTAAAAAACCATATTTATTATCCCAACATTTAGCACACATCTCTTGAAATTGTGTAAACGTCAGGTCGGGTGAAACGTGATCGGAAAATATATGTTTCATATTCATCTCATCTTGTTTAAACATAATAATGAAGTTGGCATTATCCCGGACGAGCTGCTTAGGAACACGAGAATACGTTTGCGCCAAGTAAAAGGCATCCACATTTTTGTGACGTCCCATGCTAAAATACGATCTTATAACGTCCTGTTTCTCACACATAACGTCATCAAAAATAAATATTGAATTAGGTTTAGCATCTGACGGTTCCACAATGTTATTTGCGTCGCTAAAAGCGTAGTAGCCAAGACCTTTGATTGGTGATAAAATTTTCTTTAAATATTCATATTTCGGTTGATAGAGCGACTTTGAGTAGATATAAACATTTTCGAAACGCAGTCCCGAGGGGTGAGTAAGCAGCGAAATCATAACATTTGTTTTTCCACAGTTTGAAGGTCCTATTAATAATCCACGAATAGATGACGGTAGCAAAGGACCATGTCTTTTAAATAATTTTTGTTCTAGTCCAGATCCGACCTTTACATCGAGATTATCGACGGGAAGTTTTTGTTTAAGATTGACGATACGCATCTTAACAAAATCTATATTTTATACTGAACTTGCACGTAAACTATCATTCAGATGTCGCTCGTCAGACGAAGTAGACGGTCTCGTTTATCAAGTAAGACTGGAAGCGGTATTGTTAATTCAGTAATTAATAGGCTACCGTTTGAGTTACACATTCCCGGCTATCAGTATTGCGGGCCCGGGACGAAAGTAGTAAAACGTGTGGCAAGAGGAGATCAAGGAATTAATTCTTTGGATGTCGCATGCAAAAAACACGATTTAGCCTATTTGCGTAATAGTGAAAATTTAAGTGCTCGCCACCAAGCAGATCAGGAACTCGAGCAAAGCGCGTGGAAAAGAGTAAAATCTAAAGACTCTAGCGCTGGTGAAAAAGCTGCAGCTTGGTTGGTAACCAACATTATGAAAGCGAAACAACGTTTTGGTATGGGTGTATCATCATCATCAAAATCGAGAAAAGCATCCACTAGAGGTAAACGTCGCTTCCAGCGCCGCCGCCGCCACACTAAAGGTAAAGGCGTTGGTAAACATAAGCGACTACACAAAGTAGCTTTTGGATCATCTATTAGACGACCCGTTCGATCAGAATTGTTAAAAGCTGGTGGGAAAAAACTTGTCGAGAAAAATATCATGAAAGCATCGAAAATAGCTGCAGTAGCTGCACGTAAATCCCTAAGAATAGCCGGTGGCAAACGAAAAATTCGCACGCCTAGAATCATTCCAATTCCGAAGACTGGGGGGATATTACCGTTAATACCAATATTTGCAGGACTATCGGCCTTAGGTTCATTAGCAGGTGGTGCAGCAGGCATCGTGCGTGCCGTAAAAGCAGTAAAAAAGTCGACTGCAGAAAAAATAGGTACCGGCTTACATCTAAGTTCAAGAGGAAATGGATTATACTTGAAACCATATCGCACAGGTTTGGGATTATATATAAACAACGGCAAAAATAAGAAATCAAAAAACTAATAGAATCCCTACCTCAAAGACCACTATCCAATATTGATATAGAAAAGTACGCCTTAAAAATGAAAATACCACACTTTCGAGGCGTATATATGAGAGATTCATTACCTGTACGCGGTCCCAAACGTTATGAGGCCGCCATTATAAATTTGGATAGTATGTCGGGTGTAGGGACTCATTGGGTAGCATATAGAAAAAGCAATTCTGATGTAACATACTACGATAGTTTCGGTGATTTACCCCCACCTATGGAATTGGTACGATATCTGCAGATGGGTTCCGAAGCGACGAAGAAAATTTACTATACATACGACCGTCAACAAGAATTCGGAACAGTCTGGTGTGGACATTTGTGTTTGAAGTTTCTTTTACAATCGTAAAAAGTATGTCTTTGACACCCCAAATGGAACGTGACAACTACACCAAAATGTTGCTATCACTTAAAGCATATCGTGAAGTCGGAGGATTACAAAAAATGACTGCCGAACAGTTAGAAAATACGCCCAAAGAAGTGTTGATCGCATTAGCTCCAAATGAAATAGCACTAGTTTGGGATAGGTTACCTAATCACCTAAAAAGTGACGTCGATATATTGAAATATCAATACTGTTTCGAACATTATAATAGCAATAATTCAGATTCGGACGAGGGCGATGGACCGATACCAAAAAAAATATTTTGTTGTTATTGCAAAATTAACGATGTGAATATAAAGGCAGAAAACAGTTTAAAAACGTCCAAAGGAATAAAGCAACGCTTCAGCTTAAATCCATTTAACTGTTGCAAACAGCAATAAAATAGCTACACAAATAGTTTCGTGGTCAGTCATGTCTTACACATTCACTCTAACAGGACATACAAGTGTCTTAAGTGCGGATTTTTACCCACCCATCGAGTTAAATACAACAGACAAATATGGAGTTGCACTGCTGGGATTTTACACATATAATTCGATTTTTAATATCGACGAAAGCAATAATTCATTCAGCCATTTGAAAACAGCGATACCAAAGTATGTAAGGATTCCACCAGGAGCTTACGAAATTAATGAAATAGCAAAAGCCATGTACACCGCTTTAAAAGAGTCATGCAATGAAGTTGGTACCGATTTATTTTCATTAACAGCCAATAATAATACGTTAAAATGTGAGCTAAAGTCAAAATATAGCATCGATTTTCGAGGTAGCAATAGTATCGGCAAAGTGCTCGGATTTGGCTCTGTGCTGCTGCAAGGTGGACAACGACACGAATCAAGTACCATCGTGGACATAATGAAAGTGCGCATCGTACGTGTGGATTGTAATATAATTTCCGGAGCATACCTGAATTCTCTGGAAAGTCATACGTTATTTGAATTTGATATTGACGTCGAACCCGGTTACAAAATCTCTAAAGAACCGCAAAATAATATTTATATGCCGATAATGCCGGATGGTCGTCAGTTTATCGACAACATTACTCTACGCATCTTGGACGATAGCGGTGATTTGATCGATTTTCGAGGTGAGAAAATAATAGTTAAACTAGAGTTGAAAAAAATCGTATAATGGGTTTTTGCTTTAACCGTCAACTGCATAAGCTGTCAACAATTCAAGATTCAGTTAAACGACATAAAAGTAAGCAGACAACACAGTCAAGGTTCATTCGCAAGTCAGACGGACGATCGAAAACACATCCGCACAGCAATCGCCAGCTCTCCGCGAAAGATTGCAAATTTCTACAATCGATCGGTTTGAAAGTGAGAAAAATTAGAAAATGATGGCCGCTAGCAGTGACAAAATCGAAGTTTTTACCGAACCCATTTTTGATAACTCCATTATTAGTTTTCAAGAACACACATATAAACCTTACGGTTCTCCAACATTCCGCAATTCCGATGAAATTCGTATACCTGTACACTTTCAAGATATCATTTTGGATATATCGGATAGTTACATTTACATCGAAGGAACATTTAAACCCAAAGATGTTAGTAAAAAATGTTATCTATCAAATAATGCCATCGCCTTTCTATTCGACGAATGTCGTTATGAAATGGGAGGGGAGCAAGTTGCCGTCGTTCGGAAACCCGGAATTACCACAACGATGAAAACTATGGTGTCATTGGGTGCCGCACAAAATAGAGCTCTCATGGCATGCGGATGGGGTCTAGACGAAGCAAATCAAGGGATACTAGATTCCACAAGTAACATGTTCTCCGGCAAGCTTCCTCTAAAATATCTCATGGGTTTCGCAGAGGATTATTCAAAGGGTATTTTTAACGTCAAGCAAGAGTTGATTTTAATTATCGCCCGCACTTTCAACAATTGCTATATCGGCGAAGTAGATGCAGACATTTCAATTGAAAAAATTGAATGGAAAATTCGTCACATTATTCCAGACGATCGACAGAAGTTAAAGATATTATCACGCATGAATAAAGGTGGCAGTAACGCAAACGTTCCAATGGCTTACCGTAAATGGGATCTTTACGAGCTACCTTCTTTGAGAGAAACATCGTCAGACGTTTGGGCCTTAAGAACTAGCACGAGTCTCGAAAAACCGAGATATTTGATTATCGGTTTTCAACCAACTAGCTCGTCCGACAACAGAGCAAAAGATAGCACACAATTTACAACGGCCGATATAAGTGATATTAGGCTCTATCTGAACTCTGCCGTATTTCCGTACGAAAGATGGAATTTAGATTTTTCAAAGAAACTGTATGCCGCAGCCTATTATAATTATGAGAATTTTCAAGCTAGCTACTACCAGCGAGAACTGAGCGATCCTATGATGAGTTTTGCCGACTATCTGAAAAATCCGTTATTCGTAATCGATTGCAGTCACCAACCAGAAGCCGTGAGGACGTCCACAGTGGACGTGAAATTGGAGTTTGAAACACGCAAAAGTAAATTTCCTAAAGACATTAAAGTGTACGCGTTAGTTATTCACGATGCATTTTTTAGCTACAATATACTTAATGGTTCTGTTACTAACAAATCAATACATTAGTTTGAAGTTATGTAATTCTCCAAATTATATATTTTTACATATTTAAAATAAACTTATAAAGGACATATTTGCGTTTTATTTTTACTATTGCCTTATTTTAATAGTTCAAATGTGGGGCTTTGGTAAATAAGGTTATGAGGCGAAAAGTAGAGAGAAATTTAGGAGAGGGGTGGGGAAAAGAAAGTATATAAGACGGGATTTAGAAAATTAAATTCACTCGAAGCCACAATGTCGTCAAGCTCGGATAATGGTTATTCTAGTGACGACGAGCAGGCAGTCGCACCAAATGTGCAACATAGGCTCGTACGCAGACCGCGTAGGCTTAGACCTAGGTATTGCATCATGCAATCCTACGTCTCATGGGGGTCTAGAGATTTGTGTATGAACTGCTACACGAGAGGATTTGGAGCTGCGATTATGGATGTTCATTTCGTCACAACCCATTTTACAGTGGGTTCGCGAGGTGATCAAAGGCGGAACCACTCGAGGTGTGCTTTGTGTAGGGAGAGACTGTTTACCGTCGTTCATCAGCAGTCTTGCCTTATTTGCAATAGAATGTAAATTCTATTACAAATAAAGCTCCTCATACGACAACCCTGCCTGTCCCCTGACAAAATCAGTCCTTTTCAGGACTACAGAATATTTGATCGTAGTTTGTAGTTAAACACTATGTTTCCTAAGGAAGATATTTCTCGAAGGAAAAATTGTGTTAGTTTGGGTGAGAGATGCATTATGTGTTTAAATCATACATAGATGGCGAGAGAAAGAGCATTTGCAAGATTTAGCTTGTAGTTTTTATGTATTATAAGAACGCATATGCCTCTAGTTATTCAAAGTGACATAACTTTCTATCAAGAAACATATTTTAAACAATAAATTCACTCTGGGTTGATACGCTCAAAAAGATACATCTGAATTTGTGTCGTTTCACATAGAACGTTGGCAAACCTGCTCTTAAGTATGACAAAAACAGACGTATCCTTTCAGTGTAACAAAATATTTCTAACAAGAAATCTATTCTATAGGAAATATTTTGTTACTCTGAAAGGATATGTTACAACTGTTTAGCCCCACTCTCACCCCCACTCTCACCCCCCACCATCCTAAATGCTTTTAAAAGCGGGAGCAGCCATCACAATTTTCATTTCTCAACCAGCCATGAAGTGGGACAGGCTGATGTTAAGGACGACAAGGGAGTCCAAAATAAGCGAGTTTTGGGAGGCTTGGCGTTTAAAAAACGCGAATAAGCCAACGGCTATCGTACAGCCGATCCCAAGACCGCAACCACCACCGGAGCCGGCTCCAACAGAGCCCGTGGAAGTGGTGGAAGGACCACAGATGCTGCTGGGTCCTGAAGAAAGGGCGGCTCTGTTAGAAGAGCTCACGGAGCGTCGCCGGAGCCGTCGCAGCACTCGGCTGGAGGTGCGAAGACGGCGAGCTGCACCGCGATCGGTGCAGATCGCGAGAGGGGAACAACCACTCTAGGTTTCCCTCTCCAACCCACCGTGAAAACGGCCCTTTTCAGGGCCACAAAAGATTTGATCGTAGTTTAGATATTCTTAGTCACTTTGTGTTTGACACTGAATCGGTGAAAAATGCAAAGATGACCAAGGATGACATTTTCAGGACGTTTAAAAATAGACGTTGGCATTTTTGCATAACTCTTTTCGATAATTTACCTAGAAGTGTCTAAAACTTATTTTAAGTTAAAGGTCCAAGATCCGTTAAAATTGTTATTTTTCTAACTTAAAAATTGTATCCATTTAGTTATTTCCGAGACGTATATTTTTGGAACTAAAAATCGATATTTGTCGACCCACTAAGATTTTTATTTTTGTATATTTTTAACAAAAAAAGCAACCACATTAACCCTTATATAACAAAAATATTTTTATTTCGGATCAAAGCAATGACAACAAGCACATAACTTGTGGGTTTGCTCAGGTTTGCTTGGGTTTGTTTAGCCAATACAAATAATAAGAATTTTGTTATTAATATTATTATTATTTGATAGTTCAAGGACATTTCAGAACATTTGACATAAAACTTTTTATGATCAAAATGATCAGACTAATCAAAATTTCAAGAATTATGGGGTTTGATTGGGTTTGCTCATGAATAACGGGAGAAGTGTAGCTCAGATCGAAAAAAGTTATAGGAAAATATTTTAGAGTAAACTTTTTGTGATTGGAAATGACTTTTCAATATTTAATTTGGAAAAATTGAAAAAGACATTTTTCAGATTTCTAATTAATTCAAAGGGGTAGTATAGGGAAGCTGTGGGGAATAGGGCGAAGGCATGAGGGATGGGTGGCATAATCGTTTTTAAATAAGACCCGAGTGATTTGAGTCATTAAAAGTAATAAGAGGTCGGTCAAAAAAAGACCTAGGGAGTAGGTATGTATTTTAGGGAAAACAGGGAACTATGAAAAGATAGTCAGGTCCAAACTAATGTGAATTGTACAACTTGACTGTTATTCCGGGGTTCGGGGGCGAGGCCCCCAAACCCCGCGCCCCCCCGGCCGCCCCCACCGCCCACCCGCTGGCCCGCCTCCGTTGCGCAAAAGCCAAACGGGGTCCAGGGGCGGTAGCCCCTGGCGGGGGTTTGGGGGCGGAGCCCCCGATCTGGGGGGGGCCCGGGGGGGCACGAAGTGGCCACCCCGGGATTTTTCGAGGTTTTTGGGGGTCTTTGGGGGTCTTTGGTGCAATTTTAGACCTTCCAAAACTGAATTTTATATATTTCTTTTTCTTATATCTTTGCACGTAAAACACCCTTCAGCGTTTAAGTTTGTCATCTCCTAAGGGTTCTATCATATCTTGGTAGTCGTCATAGAATCGCACCATCATCCCCTCCTGTATTTTTAGCAAGGGTGGGGGAAGCTGAGGTCTTTAAAAGCAGCTCGAGTCGACTGCTTACTTCATTACATTCGCTCATCTCAACATGGCATCATCAGATGATGATGGATACTTAAGCGATGATACTCCTAGGAATTTGGATAATTGGGCACTTAGACAGAGGAAAGTTTTCCCCGTCCGATCCCGCCGGGTGTGCAAGATCTTAAACCTGGTGAAGGTGGGTGATGACGGCTGGTGTATTGGCTGCTATGCCGACTTGGAAAACAAGTCGGCTGGTGACCAATTCTTCAGTGGTCATGTAACCCAAGATTTCGGTAGTCGCGCGCACATACCGAACTGTAAAGGTTGTGGAGTAGCTCTTGGTACTCTACAACATAAGAGTGCGTGCCTTATTTGTAATCGAGCCTGATTACAAATAAGATTTTATCCCTTGAAAAACGGTCCTTTTCAGGGCCACAGAATGTTTCATCGTAGTTTTAGTTACCTAATGCCATAGTACATGTGGTGTTAGGTAGAAAATTATATAAGTCCAGTCGGGTCGACTATAATTTTCCTTGCAAAATCCGTCCTTTTCAGGATGACAGGATATTTTGATCTTACTTGTATTTATCTAATGCCACGGCATCTGTACAGGATATTTTGATCTTACTTGTATTTATCTAATGCCACGGCATCTGTGACATTAGATAGAAATTATGTAAGTCCAGACGGATCGAGCATAAGTTTCTTTGTCGGTCACATTTCCACAACACAATTACACCATTTTTGAGAACTAAAAGCAGTTTTCGACAGTGAAGTCCGCCAGTATCATTTTTGGATGGAGGGCATTTGTATAATAAACTCTAGTTTGTTGGCGGTGGAAAGGTGGGGATGGAGTGGTGGAGGGGGTAGATTATCTCTATTTAAACGGTTACGAGCGGGTCACAGAATCACTTCATTTTTAAATCTTAAAGTACGAAGATATAACTATGGATTTCGAAAGACCATTGAGTCGCGGTTCATCGGTTTTTAGCGATGATACCGTTGACATGAATGATGTCGATATGGATGACCTACTCTTGGACATCGAACGACTTCTAGACATCGAGGCAGAAGATATGTTTAATGCCTGGGAAGATGAGCGGGCGGTCGAAGAAGCAGATGTGGGTCTGGAATTGCCAAACATGGATTGGCAAAATGGGGAGTTGTCGGCTGAAGACATGGAGCCAGACTCCAGCACTGATTGGGTGCCACCACCGCCGCCGGAAGGTCATGACGGTCCGGCCGATTCATCCACTTGGTGGATCACGGACCATCAGGATGATGATGGTCCAGCTGATTCCACCAACTGATCCCGGAACCATGCCCTCCCCGACCTACCCCGACAAAATCAGCCCTTTTCAGGGCTACAAAATATTTGATCGTAGTTTGTAGTTGATTCATGTCACATCCCAAGTAACATGATATTTCTCAAGAATTAATTTCTTTTGGAAAATATTGTGTTACTCTATAAAGACATGTACGTTCTTACCATACGTTAGAACTAGCTAAATTTCTAGTAAGTTCTCGTGAAAATGCCGAGAGTTTGGTCTATTATCTTACTTGCAGTAAAATTCACATTTTATTACAAATAAGATGCATGTTCTCAGGCATTGTAACGGGTAGCCTCTCTTCACAGACATAACACTTTATCGCATACTTAAGTTGTGTGCATCTAATGATTACACACCTAAAGTTACGGCCCTACATTTTTTCGTCTATTCTTTTTTCTATTTTGCATTTTTATTTTATTTTGTGTAACTTTCGCATACTTATTTTAGAAATAAAAAATATTGTTTCATTTAACTTTTTATTATCATATATACAAAAACATTTTATTTTACTTATATATACAACACTATTACAAAAATAACTTAACTCTATATTTACAATAAAATTCTAAAATTAATTATATGGAAAATTGTCCAATAACTTAAGTCTTTTTCTACACACTTCCCCTTCACTTTTACACTGTTCAATTTTCGCCTGCAGTTCCTTAATCTGTCTCTCGTATTGCGCCACATCACTATCGTTCTTTTTTAGTTCATCAACTAGTTTTTGCCTCGCACTAAAAGCCACGGAGAAGGCACACTTCTGGCTTGGAGAAAACTCTTCCATCCAGTCCGGTATCGGCACTTCTGCAGAAGAAGCAGCAGCAGGTTGACGGGGTTGACTAACCGCCTCGAATAGCCGCTTGCACCGCTTCTTTAATGGTTTGCGGCACATTCCACGCCCAACTATTGGCGATATCGGCGCACTCGCGATCGGCGATTTTTCGTCAGCGTCGGCCACCAACACAATCGGAGGCATGGACTTCGGCGGCTCGGGCGTTGTCGAGTTTGGGCCTTCATTAATGACGACGACCGGTGACAGAGGCTTCGGTGGTTGTGACGTCTCCAAAAAATCGGGGTATTGAACTGGCACTGTTGGTCGCTTGAACACGAATTTCTTCTTCTTCTTCTGTTCACCCTCCATAGCTGCATAAAATTGACTTTTATTGTTGCCGGCTGTCTTTGGCAATTTCAGCAGCTTTTCCAACTTCGTAGTGGGTTGCCGCCTCGCCTTCTTTACCACCACATCACTTATGATATTGATGCGCCCGCCGTCCTTCTCCGTCCAGTTGTTGACGTAATCAACCGCCGAAGATACTTTTTTTTCACCCACATTCTCTTCTTCCACAAACGCAGTGTTTAGCACGTCGTCATTGTGCCACTCGTCAAACACACCCGGGGTCAGCAGGTCAATAACGTCCTGCCCCATCAACTCTGCTTGGATACTTCCATCCAAGTTAAACGCATTTAACAACGACTCACTACCGGAATTCATTTTTCTGACTAACTCACTGCACTTAACTGACGAATGTATTTACTTGGCGAACTGTTCTAGCGAACTATGAAATGCTCTGCCTAGCAAACCAAATTTATACTTATCACCCCACCATAAACTCCCCCACCCTATCTGACGGTTGATGCTTTAGAGGCCAAACAAGTTAATTCAACTTACAAGGTTGCGTTCTACGGCTAAACAGCGATTCAAGGACATATTTTCAAGGTAATCGTGTGTCCTTACTTCTGTTATTGTTTGTGCTCTCAAGGTTATATGACCCAGACAACCCATATTTATAGACACTCTCTTTCCTTCGATGCCTATTATCAGAAACTATAATGTTGCCCGCAGATCAAGATAACAGTCGTCCAGCTGAGACTTTTTCGGGAGCACAAATAATAATTTCTGCTGTTTGCTATAATTGTAAAAGAGAAGTATATATTTGGACTGACCACATGCAATCTTACAGTTATATTGAATTGTTGAGAGTAAGGATTGTTAAGTGTCATTACTGTGGAACGCTGATGTGTCGACGAGGGCCGATTAGCAGATCTGATATGTTGAGAAGACAATGGATGCTTCGAGAAGTTTACAAGCCAGACATTAATTAATTTTTATTTTTGTAACTTTATTACTATATTGTAAAATAAAACAACATATTATTGAAACAATTATCTATGTATTTTCCTATCCTGCGTTATAAAATTTCAACTATTGCTATTACTATAGTGGTTAATAAAACTACGTGACATTGGAGTTAATATTTTTTTATTTTTCTAAAACATAGACTTTCCAACATTTTTCTAATTATAACTAATATTTTCGGGTAAAAAACTTTGCATAGCTTGTATTAACATATTTAGGTTATCTTCAGGGTTTGTTTCGTAAAACTTTATGTCTGGGTGTCCCCAAGGTAGAGTTTTTGTTGTTGATGGTATAATATAACGTTTATCGTCGTGGTGACATAAAGCAACTTTATTAATTATTTCGGTATAAACGTCGTGTTTATAACTTCGAAAGGTTTTCATTTTTCGAAATATCTGACCACCACGTTCTACGATATTCCGATAATCTTCCAGGTGAAGCTGTTTTTCAATTACACGTTTTTTTATACCTTTCGCTTTTTTAATTTCGCTACTGATTGAGTTTATGTAATAAGCTTTGGCTCCGGTACCATAAAAACTTATTATTGGATCACCTGGAAATTCATCCTTCATTCTACCTACTACTGACTGGCTTTTTTTTATGTTAAAAATATTTCCTTCGGTATAATTGGATGTATCGAATTTATCCGGATTTTCTGCAATTATACGATAAAAATTTTCGGTGTAAACTTTTAATATTAACGAATCTGTGTCTGTATACAGTAAAGAAGCATTTTTGCCAAATTTTGCTTTAATGAATGAGTAGAAAAAATCATAAATTACTGTTTTCGACATGTCCAGTATGGAAAATCCGATATAAATTGGTTTATTATAAGTTACCTTTAATCGATCCATATGAATGGCAACGAATTCTTTATTAAAAACCGTTGAACTTTTAAAATAAGGACGAGAAATTAATGCTCGTGCCCCAATTTTATTCCTGTCATTTTCCCATCGGGTGACTAGTTTTATATCATTACGATTCTCCACATTTTCCATGGTCTTGCCGAAAACAGCATTAATGATTAATTTAAAAGTGTCTTTACCAAACTTTGTTGTTGCCCTATTGCGCAAATCTGTATTTAAGTCGATATATGTCTTTAACCAGGGGGATTGATTAAATTTTAAAATTCTGTGTGTTTGCATTACCATTAGGCCGTTATTGATTGCTTGTTTTAATGTTCGGTAATGAATGATGTATTTCTTTTTATCGTTTAAATTCGGAATTAACTTTGAAAATTTTGCCGATTCCGTGGGTGGTACAATATTTTCAACTAAAAAGGGTAAGTCGGAATGATCATCATATAGCGTATCCGGATAATGAACGTCAACTTCCAAAACGTATCCTTCTGGACCATTATCGTCCACATCCATAATATTTAAATTTAAAATTTCATGCTCTGATAACCATCTAAAGCCGCCAAATGGTAATGCTTGCGACATACTATGACCGTACAGATTTGTTGCATCAAGATAAACAATGAAAGATGATGGCTCGTTAGGATCGTAGTTTGGTACATATATGTTGTTGGCAGCGTGCATCCTTTCTGAACACTGACTTATACCGCCTCGAATACCTTTTTTGAAAAAATGAACCGTGTCGATATCGGTCAATAGCTCTAACTCTACCTTAGAAATACGCAACATACAATCAAACGAATAACTTGGAAGGGTATGGTACTGTGCTGGATCCAGTTTATACGTTTGTAAACAAGTATCGCGAAACTGTTCAAAAACATCGGTTAATAATAAAACATCAGATTTCAAATATAAATCCGAATAGTCCCCCAAATTCTTACAATTAAATGTGTCCCACACCTTTTTAGCTCTATCATAATCTTCATCGCTAATGTGCTCCTCTGACAAACTATCATAAAACTGATTTTTTGTGGGTAAAGTTGGATGGTTCATTTTGTCTATTGAATCGACAAAACTATAGGGAAAAACACCTTTTTTACGCATTAAATTAAACTGCTCATTATCAGAAAAATATTTTCCTGTTTCCCTGAAACTACCCACAGCTAATCCATTACCCAAATTTTCCAGTGATGTTGATAGAAATTTAAAACTATCGATGAACCGCAATTTCAAATATTTTTTCTTTATTGTCCCACTTTTATTATCGACATAATCGTGAACGTAAATACTTTTCGTAAACGAAATATACTTTTCCTTGCTTTGAGCTAAAACATCGATCTTGTCTCCGTGACGACACAACTCTTTAATAAACATGTGGCAATCGTACCCGCTCAAGTTATGAAATATAATTGGAATAAAATTGGGTAACTTATAATTTAAATTGCAAATCGAATGAGCAGCACCAGGTCTTTTTTTCCCAGTTATGTGACAGTGGTCCTTTACTTTACAATTATTATTTTCAAAAGGTCGTTCACATATACCACATTTTGTGGCATTATTGAACTCCGCTATTTGGTCAGCCGTTAAAGTTTCCATTGCTTTTATATCTCTTAAGTATGTATTGTAAAGAGA
This sequence comes from Philopedon plagiatum, assembly GCA_963971165.1. Taxonomy (NCBI): domain Eukaryota; kingdom Metazoa; phylum Arthropoda; class Insecta; order Coleoptera; family Curculionidae; genus Philopedon; species Philopedon plagiatum. The sequence continues at coordinate 3,966,417 of OZ020190.1, read as the reverse complement.
TCTTAAATCACTTTCAAGTCGAGAAACGAAAACCTGGGCTGCGTCGTTTCCCCGGTAGAGCTCAAATTTTGAAATCGAATCGTCAAAGGAGCACTTAATTAAATACGCAAAAGAATACGGTTCATGTTTGATGCTTTTGACTAAGTAAGAATTTGTGGGATTCGGTTCCACTGTATCCAGTGGTTTAAGCACCGATTCAAAATCCGCGTAAACGACAAACGGTACACGCATTTGCTTTTCTATGTTGTCAAATTTTAATATATTTTCACTTACACTCCTTCCAAATTTATCTATTTTTAAATTTAGTGATGGTGTTAATGAATATTTGTGGTTACAGTCATTTTTTTGGTGTGATATCAAAGATGATGGTGAACTAAAATATATCAAACAACCATCACAAAAATACATTTTATCTCTACGTGATGTAATTTGACTGGAACATAATTTCGATAAGTCTTTTATCCAACAATAATGACTTTTAGAACAACGCGTATCACAAATATGTTCATCATCATCTTTAATACTACAATCCTTTGTTATTAACAACAAGTTGACATGTCTGTTAAGTTTTCTACCCGAATACCTTAATGGACCGACAACTTCGTACTTTAACATATTATTTTCGAAATTTTTTTGCAAACCATAAACGTTAACTGAAATATTATTCATTTCTTCAAATTTTGATATATCACGCAACTTTACTGGAAAGTCTATACCTGTAAAATTCAGCACTCTTGAATAGTGTGGATAAGATTGAATCTGTGATGCCATTCTAGTGGTGGGGCACAAAGCAGACACGATTGACCACGCAAAACAACACTCATCTTGATTAAACACATTGATGATGGCTTTTTTCAATTCGATGAATCGGGGTAACTTTATATATGAAGATCCACCAAAAGGTTTATACTCGTTGACATTTACTTCCAGGTATAGAATTTTTTCCAGAGCCCAACCTACGAAAACAAAAAAGAATGACATAAGTATTTATTTTATTTTTAGTCGTTAATTTATAACATACCTGAATCTTTTTCCTGAAACTCAGTCGATTGAGTCTTCATGGCTTCCACTAATGATTGATATATTTCTTCCAAATCGCTTCCTGAAGTGACAATTTCATTGCGTGTATTAAATGACTTGTCACTGTACATATTATCTTGTGTTGGTAAAAGATACCGACCAACAACCACCATATTAACTTTCAAAGCACAACGCACTCTTACTAGGTCACTTACTACCTCTAACACTCTTGCTTTAATTTCATCAAAAAATAATGAATAGTCAGTATGTTCATTATCACTTGATATACGGTATGTGGCAATCCTATTTCTAAAAGCACTGGACACTAGCTCAACACCAGCTGATATTGGTGAACATGCATTACTTTTATGGTGTATTGTTCTTTGATGACCTGCCATTCGATTTGCTGGTATGGTTATATTGCAGCAAGTGCAAGTACGCACCTCGGATGTTGATGCCCCATCGTCAACTTTTCGCTGTTTTCCACCATGCATATTTTCAAATCGTGCTACGCACGATTCTCGTTTATGTCGTAACATATTATAACTCCGAGTAAATGATTTACCACAATTTTCACACACGTACGCCATGACTTTCAAATTAACTTGCTTGAACCGTTTTACTCAACACAATGTTCTATACTAAAATTTAACCCCCCCTACCCTCATATATACCGATCCACATTTAGACCCAACCCACTCGACCGTCATACCAAAACATGTTACACCCCAGTAATAACTCAAGGTAAACTAACATCATAAATGTAACCTTGAAATAAGCGTCGTACACCTGGTCATCACCAAACAAAGAAACATCTGCTCGCGTTCAAGGCCAAGCAAATGTAACCTTGAAATAAGCGTCGTACACCTGGTCATCACCAAACAAAGAAACAGCTGCTCGCATTCATTGAAAATATGCACCGCAAATGTAACCTTGAAATAAGCATCGTACACCTGGTCATCACCAAACAAAGAAACATCTGCTCGCGTTCAAGGCCAAGTTCTTGACCTTGACCTTGGAATAACACCTGCGCATATCAAGGCCAAATAACAATAGCACACCTGGGCGTTCAAGGTCGACCCTACTGCGCATGCGGAGACTCGGGGAGCATCATATCCCTCTACTCTCATTCCTCTTGTCTTTGCTTTTGGTGTATTTTATCTTTTTATAAATTGTCTTAGATTTTGTTTACCTCCTTCTTAATCTATCTTTCTATTGTATTATTTATCCATTTGGTTCTTGCGAGGGTTTTTTGTTTTCGGGTATCTTCACATTCTTCGTCGTGCCATTCCTTATCTATATTTTTATGCATTTCCCTGTTTCCCGCCTCTTCAGCTGTTTTTATTACATTGCTTTTTAGTTTTCTCCATTGTTCGTCTATATATCTACATGTTGCATAAAGCTACATTTATTACATTTGTGTAAAAAGATAAAAAAAATTAATTTCAGAACTGAGAATAAAACAGCATTGCGTGCTTTAGATATCATCTGTCATCACGTCACGGCGCCGGCGCGAGAAAATGGCTGCTTTTTATTAAATATTACGAGTAATTTTCTTTAAACTAATATTCTTAGGTTTGTAGTGACTTGCTTAAACCATGTATGCCATAAAAAAGTAAATGCATATTTCCTATTGACCAAGTACTTCTATTATTTCTTGATCAATTCTTCTTTATTAAAGGAAAAACTCTTTCACATACAAATTTCATCCCTGAATTTCACAACTCGTTACGGAAGTCTCTTTACAGCGCTTTTATGAGTTTTAGTGAAAACCGACAATAATCCAAAGTATTTTTAATTCCACAGACGCATTTTACCAAAAATGTGTATTTTAATTTAATGAAATTGTCGCAGAACGAAACAGGCTATATTATACCGCCAACAGCAAGAATTATGACACCCTATATTATGTTGTTAATGAGATGAGCATTATAAGTAGTGTACTGGGTCAGTATGCAAAAATGTCCCAAAGAAACTCTTATTTCATGCGCCAAGAATAGCCAAAATCAAAAGAAATTCTTGAATTAAAAGTTTTACATAAATGTTATTAAATGGTAATATCCCCAAAATCATGTCCCCATAGTTTGCTATTCATTTTTTGTGGTATAATAATAATAGTAATAATAATAATAATAATAATAATAATAATAATAATAATAATAATAATAATAATTTCATAAAAATCAATAAACTGAAATGGCAGTATTTCCAGAAAATTATTCCAGTAATAATCTTTCGAGATCCCAACTGTTGTATTGTGAAAACGGACAACTGTTGTTTTCTTTTAAGCTCCTTAATTTCTACGAATTTCCACCTACTTTTATTCTGCTCAGCTATTATCTTATATAAATGCTAAATTTCACATGCACTTTTCTTGAAAGCAGATTATTTTTTTAAAACATTCTATTCCACTATTGAGAAACCTTTAAAATATCTCTATTTTATAAAAATAATATGAATAATCCTTAGGTTATGTAGCCAACAACAGATACATCATAAAGATCCATTTTTTCGAACATTGACATTTGGCAACCCCGTATGACGTTGTACAAGATGGGCGCCATGCAAACGATGACAATAACACTTGTCATGCCATCCGCACCATATCAACATCTTTCTTTCCCCCATTGGCGTAACTTTTTTTAGATGTTGGCGCGTGGCGATAGATCAGTTTATGAATGAATAGTCATCTGCGATTGGCTACATAATCTAAGGTAAAAACATTTTTAAAAAGTGAACGGACTAAAAAATAAATGAAAATGAACTGTAATAATAGTAGTGGTGTACCTAAAATGTTCCAAAACTTTAAACTGAGACCTCGTGCAAGAAGTTTCTCCGGATTACCTCCGAGACCGTCAAGTGAAAGTCATTCAGGGAAACCGCCAAGGACACCAAATCCATCACCTAAAAGCAGAGACCGTAGAAGACGTACGTAGAAAATTTATGTTGTATTTTTTTGATGTTCAAAATTAACCAACTAATGCTTTTTTATACTAACAGGTTTTTCTTTACATAGCCGTCAGTAAGATATTTATTTAAACCCATATTTTTATTGGAAATAGGATGGGAGGTCGTATAACCTCGCTTCGCTCGTCCCTCAAACATTACACTCGCTAAACAAAGTAAAACATTTCCGAACTGGTTACATAATTAATAGCTATTGTTGATCAAGATCATACAAATATCTATTCACCAAAAAAATTTCAGCCACTACTACATAGTTGTGCTCAATTAGTATTTTTCGTTTTGATTTTTAACTTTTTCTTAGCAGAAAGTTTACGCTAGTAGCCCAGATAAAGCGACACCAGATGAGAAACTGCTCGCCCGCTTACTTTGACCTTGACGCGAGAGATGTGGATGGCCCGCACCAAATACTACATTCGACACCACACCACTCGAATCTAAAATACAACTGAACAACTATATTTTACTATATTCTCTGGTGTCTGGCCAACAGTCGGTGGCGGAGCTTTAAATAAATTCGAGTTAACGTGTTAAATGTACACTTTCTCATCTGGTGTGGCTTTATCTGGGCTAGTACGAAAAACGCTTATCTCATTTATAACCTAATATAGGGTGTCATAAATATTATTTAAAAGATAGGCCACTGATAAAAAGGGTTGATTTCGCAGTGCCTTTTTACTATTTTTTTTTTTGTTTTTTTTTCTTAGGAAGAGGTTTAATTTTTTTTTGTCTTAAATTACGCTTAAAAACAGAAAATAACTTTTCCTTAAAGATTTATATGTCTGACAACGTTACAACAAATTCAATAATTGTTTTAAGTTTTTCGCGCGCAATTTTCTGTCAAGTGCTATGTCGGGCCATGTGTTCTCTCACCCAGGTGCGTCGAACATGGACGGGTTTTAGGGTATTTTTGAAAATTTTTATGATGTTTGATGTAAGAAAAAAAAGTATTGGGTATGTCTGTAGACTACTCCAGGAGTCACTCATTCAAATATATGTAATGATTTTCATAACACCCTCTATATGATGTATTTTTTTGCATTTCTTTAAAACCGTTTTTGGGAAAAACGCTTAAAAATTGCTGTTCCCCACCGTTATCGCCAAAAGGATTTTTGAGAAAAATCTGCAAAAAATCATGAACATTGAGAATTAGGTGTAGATTGATCCAAAATTATCAGGATTGAAAAATTCTAGCGCGATCAATTGTTATAAACAATTTATGTAAAACGCTCCCCACTCAGCTACGCGCATACGCGATGTGATACGGCGTTGGTGCCGTCGGCGGCAGATGGGCGAAGATCGGGCGGCCGAGGTTTGCTCAGGTTAAGTGGAGGGCTGATGGCAAGGAACACTAATTCTGCAAGTGTAACTTGCACTTGACCGAATTTTCAGAAAATGTTTTCTGCTTTCATTTAATAGGTTTCTTAAATCAGTATTAATAGAGTTATTAGCAGTATTTACTTAACAAATATGACTGCGTATCATCTTCGTACATGTGACAGCTGCATTACATTAAGGTTTTTTGAAATTGGGAAGTACACACAATGGAGAGCTAGGGCCCAAGGATACTACCCTAAGTAATTCCGGACCCAACATCAAGTTGACTCATTTCCATCAAGAACCACTTTTTGAATTATTTTAATAGGAAAGATCGTTCAAGCAACATGTTCTTGACTTCGTCTACTCTCTTTCATTTTATTTTCTTTCATATAAATGGGCATTTTGTGGTTCGTATTATTCCCATTGTTCAAAAAGCACCGTCTTTGTCGTCGAGTATCGGCTAAATTCGATAAATTAGCCTCTCTCGCTCGAGAATGATGGATTGACTGGCCGTTATTGCCGACAAGGAAAATTCATCACGGAAATATTAATTTCAGCTTTTCATTTATCACGCCATCTGGGAATATTTTTGACTATCGCTTTCATTCTCTCCCTTCTTGGTTCTGAGTGGCGGTTGCAATGCTCCATTGATATTTTTTAATTTTGAAACTAATGGTATTTGTTTGATCTATGCCATTTGAACTTTAGTTTGAAAACAGGAATTATGCGTGTACAGGGTTATTAATTATATCTTGACAACCAGAGAACACTGAAGAGAGTGTTTATATTAGAAAAACTGTAGTTTTGTACCGGGTGTCCAATTTTCGTTGTCATTGCGGGGTATCTCCGTTGTTAGTAAAGATAGAATGATGCGGTTTTCGCAAACCTGGGCCACTTTTTCGAGAAACGAAAGATGCCATAATCAGAATTATCCTAGCCCTCTTGGTTTTTGAGCTACAGGGTGAAATTGAAAATTAGCACTTTTAAGACATACCTCGTATCTCAGCTTCCTGATAACCTATCGAAAATGTAAAAACGCATTCTTATAGAACTTTTTACGTAGAATTCAGTGGCGTACTTTAATTTTTTTTTTGGGCTACTATTTTCGAGATTCGACCCAAACTTTGGTTTTTTTAAATGGAACACCCTGTATATTTTTATGCCATTAGATTGCATTAATTTTTGTCGTCAAAGTGGTATAAATAGTTTATAATTATTATATTTATTGTATTTACTTAAAATCATCAAAATAGAACATAAAAAAAAATATTTTTATAATAAGTTTGTTGCGTCCCTTTCTTGTATTTTATTAAAATAATCGAAATAGAACATACAAAATATTTGTAGGGATTTTAAAACACAAATCACGGCCAACTATATAAAAATAACACATCAAATTTATCATTTTTTTAAATTTTTACCATTTGCAAAAATAATAATTATAAACTATTTATACCACTTTGACGACAAAAATTAATGCAATCTAATGGCATAAAAATATACAGGGTGTTCCATTTAAAAAAACCAAAGTTTGGGTCGAATCTCGAAAATAGTAGCCCAAAAAAAAAATTAAAGTACGCCACTGAATTCTACGTAAAAAGTTCTATAAGAATGCGTTTTTACATTTTCGATAGGTTATCAGGAAGCTGAGATACGAGGTATGTCTTAAAAGTGCTAATTTTCAATTTCACCCTGTAGCTCAAAAACCAAGAGGGCTAGGATAATTCTGATTATGGCATCTTTCGTTTCTCGAAAAAGTGGCCCAGGTTTGCGAAAACCGCATCATTCTATCTTTACTAACAACGGAGATACCCCGCAATGACAACGAAAATTGGACACCCGGTACAGTGTCGGCTTATGAAATTTCAAAGTTGTATATCTCTGTTCCTACTTACAGGACCCGTACCAAATTTAGAGGTTTTAATAGTGAGCCCCCTGGGAATGTTTTGGTAAGAAAACTTTTTGTAATTTGCGAAAAAAAGTTGAACTTTTTTTAGAATGGATTTTCTAATAAAAAAACTTTTAATTTTCTTTTTAAATTCACGGGCTCAATGGGCTATAAGTATAGAAGCAAAACAGAAATTTCAAAGCGCTTAAAACCGTTCTCGTAGTATGAAGGGGAAAGTGAAATTATGTTATTTTCATTGTGGTATTATTATCATTAGCGGCGTCACATCCACCCCCTTAAAAATCTTACATGGGAAGATAGGTTAAGTGACACCTTGTTTGAAAGGCCTCTCAATTAAATAGATTGTGACACTTCGGGTTTTCAAATTGAACAACCCATTGATGAGTTGTGCTCATTAAAATATTTTGATTTGGAATGTAGTTAGTTAAGATGGCATGGCGATTTTACACCTAAACTAACGAAAAATATCGAGATTGAATAAAGACTTTTTAGATACGGTAAAACAAGAATGAAGTAATGTTATTTTCATTGTGATAGAATTAACCCCTAAGCAGTCACATCCACCCCTTTGAAAATCTTAAATGGATATAAATGGATGGAAAGGAATATCAATTATGTATATTGTGATGCTTCATGTCTCTACTTTTTGATAAAATAAAGAAGCATGGTATTTTTATAAAATTGTTGATTTTATTTAAAAAGTAAAAGGGATTTGTACCTTTTCTACCGCTACTTCCACGGATTTTGCTCTGAAGAACTAGCCGGTATTATTCCCCCCTTGAACGTCCCTAACAGAACAACAAGAGGCGCGTTACGTATGCATCCCTTTACTGTCCAGCTACAAAAGCCAAGAACAGACCACTTCTCTCGCTCATTCATACCTAGGGTCTCCAGATTATGGAACAAATTGCCTGCAGATGTTTTCCCTTCCCGTCCCAACCTCCAATCCTTCAAATCCCATGTCAATAGACTACATTTCCCTTCTCTTCAGACACCCACGGTAGTACTTAGGCTTGAAGTCTACCTGGGATGTCTTAGAGATAAAAAAATCCGAAGTATCCTTTAAATATTACCTCAAAATGGTACTTTCTGAACTTCTCTAGTTAGACTCATGAGTAGCGTTTAGATAAAATGATGTTTATGATACCTCTTCCTTTCTCTTTACCCTAGTCGTCTCATATGGTAAAATCTGTTTAAAAATTCCTGTATGCAAAGCGATGGGTACATGTAAATCTATCTATCCATTTACCAGAAGCAGGCTTTCATCTGCAAGTAAAAAAAGGGCGCTTTAATTTTATGAATTCACTGAATTCGCTGAATTCTTTGAGCGCCCGCAAGATCTAATAGAGCAATAAAGAGTGACCCTATATGCAAACTAGTCTTATAAATCCCATATAGGGAGCCACGTTGGTATCAGGAGAGTTTTCGCAATATGAATAGAGGAAAAATATTTGAATCCAGAAAAAATATTTAAGCGACATTTAACTTCGCTGGTCGGACCATTTCCGCCCGATCTTGGATACCTGGATGGGTGACTGCATGGGCACGCCGTGTCTCGCCGCTCTAAACAAGGAAGGTGGTAGAAGAATTCTTTGTCGGCCAAGGTGTCGCATGTAGTTATTCCCAGTGGTGTGTAGCGACTAAAAAATTTTTTGTTGATCGTCGATATCTACCTTTTTTGATCGTGAAGAGCGATTTATGAATATTTTTATTCAATCTGAATTCATATCAGGATTTACCGGTTTTAATATATACGGTGAAGTTCATACACCCTGTATATGTACATGTCAGCCATTAGTGTCTCCTAGGTTGTGCTAATAATTTAAGGCACTCTTTTCTTGTGCACTAATACAAGCACTGACTTGGCTTTTATCACAACACTGTCACAGTACACTACTCAAAGGGCTTCCTCCTCTTGAGTCTTTAGCGTCTGGACGGTGCCGAGAATATCTATCCCGAAGGTAAAAAGCTGAATCATTCAAATGCGTTAGCATATCTGTATAGTGTTTGCTCAGGTTTGCTGGAGTTTGTTCAGGTTTTACCCACTTTTACTTAGTCTTTTTTTATATTGCATTGTTTTGGTAGTGCGATTGATTATTTGTTTCGTAATTTATGAATAGTCACTAACGACTCATCAAATCAACAATTGTTCGGCAAAATTCGGGGCAGATATTCTCGGTACCGGCTAGACGCTCGTTTGAGTCTTCTCACCAAGTTCGTATTCGGTATGCCGATGCGCATGTAGCAGGCTATCTCTCTCGCACTACGTGACGTCACCTTGGAATCAGAATTCCAAATCTCTAATGCAGAAGACGTGTATAGAGAGGTCCAATTCGGACACAATAATTTGCATTACGATTTATTTTAGTTTTTAATAGATAGTTGCATATCTAGTGTATTAAAATCTAACAGCTACCAACTGCAAAGACAATATTTGTTTGTTTATTTAATATTTATGAGTTAAATGCTGCATTTTGTAGGCAACAAGCGGCTTAAATGTTTAAGGGCTATAATACTAGCTATAAAGAAAACAGATCTATTAATTATACCCTATATAATTATGTATATCATAATAATCATGAGGGAACTATAAAGGATATACAGGGTGAATAAAACATTTGAATAGACAGAAGGTATATATAATATGAAGTATGCATGTTAAAGTTATAAAATGTAATTATTATTATTACAGTAACAACACAATATTAATGGAGGTCTTGTACGCAAAATCCATTGAATACTACATAAGTAAATTACTACGTTAGTTAAAATTAAAAATTGGGGGGACAATGTTTAATAACAATACAGAAGTACATTAGTTTCTGTTTACTTATTTCTTATTTGTGAATTTTTATAGCTTTTTTCCAGCTTTCTTTGGCAGTTGTTGAAACTGATTTTTCGGTTTGCTTAGGTCTCTTAATATAATGTAAGTTAGTGTTCTACTCAAGCAAAGAATTACTTCAAATGGCACTGGTGTGTTCTGCAATCGAGCTACAGTTCTTTGAGCTAACTCATGAAATATTTTTTTCCCTTGACTTAATGACTGTCCATGCATTTGGTGAAATTCGGCTTCTAGGATTTGGGCAACTTGCCATAGATCTCCGTTGGGATGAAGAAGAGAACCTCTCGAAATTTTCTGTAGCCAGTCAGGTGCTCCAGATGCATCTAGTTGTTTGGTGGGGATCCCAAGAGAATATTTGTTTTTGAATTTATATGCTACATACCCTGCGATATATTTTAAGCATTCTAGGGAAATTTTTTCTTTAATTCCAAAATTCTGCATAAAATTCAAAATTTCAGTTCCCATAATATCCTCTTCTAAATAATCCGGTTCAATAAAGTAGTTAGAGATCTGTTCTTCTTCTTCACATGATTCTGTCAATTTTTCTCTTCCAGTCGCTAGATTGGAAAGCATTTTATGTGTTAAACAAATCTCTTCAGTCTCTGATCTTTGACTAGTGGATGGTCCTGTTTCATTTAACACGTTCAGTAGACATGAATCCTCAGCTTCCATGAAAATAGCTGCCGAATTTTTACCCAGAATATACCATTTTAAGCGATTTGTATAATCCATTGGGGATGGATGATCATTTGGACCACCCATTCCTCGTATATATGCAAAAAAAATTTCAAGAACGTCTTGGTTTAATCGAGACGTTAAAACATATTCAGTTTGATATTTTTCTTTTAAGTAGTCAAACATCTCAAAAAGAGATCTGTTAGTAAGTAAGATGCCTTTTTGAAACGGAATCAAATTTTTCTGTTTTCCAACTCTCGTGGAATTAATAAATTCTGACATCTGATGTATCAGTTTTTTTTTTTGGTCATCTAAAACTGTGCCAAACCCATTTCTTGTTGGTCAGTTTCCTGCAAATTTGGGTCTAGAATTAAATAGATCGAACCAGTCGTTAAATAACTGCACACATTCAGCAGCCTTTCTCCAATTACTACCATTAGGCATAAGTCCATTTAAATAAATAAACTTAATAGTTTACACAGTGTTGGAGCTTTCCGCTGGCACCAATGTTGTAACTGGGAGTGTTACAAATGTAACTGGGTTTTTCTGCCAGTTGAAAATTAAAAAAAAAACTCTCGTACTTCTGCTCTGACTAAAAACTGATCCTTTTATTATCGACTTAAAACTATTTATATGTTTTAGAAAGGTCGTACACAAATACTGGGTCTAACTGGGTAAGGTAACTAATAAACTAGTAATAAATGGTCAAATGGTAAGATAATAATAAAGATACAATAATATTAATAAAAATAAGTTTACAGTGGTAATGGTTTGTAAAGAAAACAGAAAACAACCCTTGTCTAGACTGGGAATAAATGTGTTGTAAAGTAAACCACCCTGGTCTAGACTAGGAGTAGTTATAATATTTACCATAGAAAACAACAGTATTTAACACAAAACTACACGCTATTATATAAAAACAAATACTTCAAATTTCTGTCCAACTCTATACAAATCCTACGCCGAAAGAGGGAAAACCACGACGTAACTGTTGATTCCAACCCAACCGTGATTCCAACGTGACGTAATGCGCAGAGGCGTTCGAATTTGAGTTCACAAATCAGCATACCGTAGTGTGTATTGTCGAGAAGCTGGATTGCCTCCAAATTCATGTGCTGCAGAAGTCTTTTTTCGTGGCTTCTTATAAATTTCTAGATTTCGCTGTCCACAAATTCCATTTTCAGTTCCCTATGGAGTTCGTCCTTTCTAATGTACCAGGGTGCATCAACGATGTTCCTTAATACTTTGTTTTGAAAAATTTGAATAATGTTTGAATTTGAATAGTTTTTGGTACAACCCCACTCCCCAGAGCTATATTCCATAGGTCCAAACTGGCTTTACTATTTGCTTATACAATAATAGTTTACTTATTATCTACTGACAACGGAGAGTTTCGTCTTAAGAGCCAATACATTTTTCGATATCTAATGTTTAACTCTGCTTTTTTCTTTTTCATATGAGCTTTCCAGCGAAGCTTAGTGTCAAGTGTTAAGCCAAGGTATTTCGCTGTATTGGCGTATGGTATTATCTGTCCATTCATAGTTACAGGTATGTGTTCTGTTCGTTTATTGGTGAAGTCAATATGAACTGATTTCGTTTCATTTAGCTTTATTTTCCACTTTTTCGCCCAGCTTTCAAATTTATTAATTTCTGATTGCAATCTGTTTGCTGTTTCTTCACCCTCTTTGCCTACAGATATGATGGCAGTCAGTGGCGCACCCAGGGGAGGGGCTGGGAGGCTGCAGCCCGCCCAAACCAACATCCTAGACACACAAGGTGAAATTGAAATTCCTACGGATGTTTCCAGCTCTGGATGTGTGGGCTATCAAACGATAAAAAAATGTGCAGGGTGTCCTAAAAAGCATGGTCAATAATTTGGGATTAAGTAGATTGGATAAAATAAGGTCAGAACTTTCTATAAAATTTTGTCCTATGTCCACTTGCTACCGAGCTTCAGCCCCCTAAATGGGGGGCCAAGAAGATGGTTTTTGTTAAATATTTTCGAAACCTTTGTAGATAAAAATTTGAAATTCAGACATTTTGCTAAACCTTGTACGCTGAATAGAACTATGGTCTTGAAAATGTCGATACTTAGAAAATGTCGCCGGAAGTAGGAGACAGGGGGAAAAACGGATCTAACTTTTTTTTACGTTGACTTTTATACTTTTTATGTCAAATTAAAATAACCTGACATTTTTTACGAAAAAAAGGTACTCTGGCAGCCAGTCTCAATACTGTTCTACCTTGCAAAATCAATATTATTCTAATGTGATATGAAATTATTTATAACATCGGTTTTTTTATTTTTTCTCGCTTATCAGGTAACAGAAATCGAAAAGTATTATGCCCTTTTCCGCGACCTATCACAATACATGCATTTGCATTAAAAAAAAAAGTCTGGATAGTTTCCATCCCTGGATGAAGGGTGAAATTCACGGAAATGCAACAAAAACTGTTTGAATTAAAAAAAAGGTATCCGTGTTTTTGGATTTTTCCAAGGGATCTATGGATTCTTTGTTGCCGAATTTATTCTAGTTAAAACATTCACCCTGTATGAAGCAAACAAAATGCTAGTTATGAATGAATGCTGTTGTCTTCTCTTGCTGAAAGTCAATACAAACCTGTTAAAAAAATAGACCCATTACCACACAATGTGAAATAATAAAAATTGTTTTCTATCCAAAAAAAGTTGCAGATAAAATAAGTAATGTTAAGTCGATACAAACTTCTTCCGGATAGCGGTCGTAAACGTCGATCCGCAAATAAACAAACTCCTAAAGGGAGAGTACCTAACTTTATTATACCCTTAAATAATTTTCCCCATAAGAGATAGCGGATTCTTTATGCGAAAACTGCCATTATTTCTGTGAAACTGCGGCCGATATAACGCGTTTTCTATCCCGCTATTCGGTCGCTTGTTCTAGTTTTATATATACGGCCTGGGATTTCACCTTTGACACCCCGATCCGCGTTGGGGAAGGTTTAGAGGTCAGTTTTGCTTGCGCCTTATTTTATCTTTGGATAAATGCGAATTCGATACACACGGCCACTAACAAAGACGATAAATTTTATTGCTATCGACGTATTTCAATTTTTCAGCTATATTCAAAATTGATGATCTATGGAAAAAATTTTGAAAACAATTTTTTTAAAATATATTTTGACGAACTTTAACCCTACTTTTCTACGGTTCTGTGATAATACAACCCCTTTATTTTTCTGTGTCTGTGTATAATTATGCAAGAGTTCTTTACATAAGTAGGTAATCAAATTTTAAAAAACTGCATAATTTTACATTTGGAAAATTTTCTTCAAACTTCTCAATAACGCAGCGCTAACAATTCTCGCCATTTCTGTAGTTTTTGGATTATAAATATTCTTTGCTGTAAAGGCATCTCTATTATTTTGACAAATACGTCAGTTATCAAAGTAATCAACTAAAAAAGTGACAATGTGACTTAGGCAAATTTTAATTTTAAAGGTGCAATAGAAACTTCGGTAATTATGTAGTATACGGTTTTCAGCTATTTTTGCGTTTTTTGGGAAAATTCTTTTATGGTTACATTCTACTGTCTTTCCTGATTGCAAATATAAGTGCGCACATAATAAATTATGAGCAAACCTGACCACCTTTTTGCTCACCACCCAAGCAAACCTGAGCAAAAAGGTGATCAGGTTTGCTCAGTTTTGATTGATATAGATACATCTATATCTATATCAATCAAAACTGAGCAAACCTGACCACCTTTTTGCTCAGGTTGGTGAGCAAAAAGGTGATCAGGTTTGCTCATAATTTATTTTGTGCGCACTTATATTTGCAATCAGGAAAGACAGTAGAATTTGACCATAAAAGAATTTTCCTAAAAAACGCAATAATAGCTGAAAACCGTATACTACATAATTACCGAAACTTCAAATTTTTACTTTAAAATCTGGAATAAGAATTCTTTTAAAATTCAAAACAACTTTTTTGCATTAAAATTAAAAAAAAAGGGAACTTGCTTTTATCTAAATTTTACGTTTTTGTATTTTTTGCATACACTGTACAAAAAGAGAAATTTTTGGCATTGGGGATCTTATTTTCAAAGCAAGGAAAACTTTTCGTATCTTTCACTTTTTGATCCATTTCTCCTCTTGTCCGCCCCATCTGTGGACATACTGTATATAGGGTCCTGATCGGCTTTCGTTGTTGATTTTTAATTTGAGCTTAGAAACGCGTTAATTTGTTGACCGTCAAGAAGTTATTCCGGTTATTGTGACATTAAGGCAGCCCGCGCACTGAACAGCCTGGCTGCAGCAGCCAGGCTACGGCAGCCTACACGACCATTGAATTCGTAACAAAGCGAACGCACTCGGCATCCAAATACTGCGACTGCGACAGCCACTAAGAACGAGTTGATCGCACATGCAGCCACTGGCTGCATGCAGCCGTAAACAAGTCGAGAATTGTCTTAAAAGATCGATAATTACTACGTGTTCTACGTCCATCTTGAGCGCTTTATGCTTATAGACTGACTGCTGACTGATGCAAAATGGCTGCCAGCATTGGCTGCTCCAAATATTGGCTGCCGCAGCCCGGCTGCTGCAGCCAGGCTGCCTAGTGCGCGGCCTTCCTAACAGTGAAAACAAGGTTCTTGCCAGTGGATAAAAATAAGAAAACAGATACTTTGTTTAGTATTTCGGCCGTCCGGTATAATATTTATTGAAAATGCGAAATGACTGACCAAACCCATTAAAGGTGCACGCACACTTAGGCGAAGCGTCGCGAAGCGAAGAGAAGAGAATTTTATCCATCCAAGAACTTTACATGCAATCAAATGGGAGCCCGCACATTGAAGCGTCGAGAAGCGTTGTGCGGGCTTCCATTTGATTGCACGTAAGTTTCTTGGACGGATAAAATTCTCTTCTCTTCGCTTCACGACGCTTCGCCGAAGTGTGCGCGCACCTTAAGACCTTCTAGTTGATCAGTTAGCTCTTGACAAATTTTTATCTTGTCCCTCGTTAAACTTTGTTATTGTAATACATATTTTAGCTATATGTATGTTTGGGTTTCAAGTGATTTTTATCTTGGAACTTTTTGTTAAAAAAATTTAGACCTATTATTGTGGAAAATGCATACTTAAAAGGCGATAAATTTGAAAAAGCATGCATACAGAGTACAAAACTTAGCTGTCTTGTTATTACACTTGTCAATTTTAAACCTAGATTTATAAATTAGCCCGTTTTAATAAACTGCTATAGTGAATCCCGGATCCCTGTATAAAAAAGTACTTATTAAAAATGCTATTAAGAAATAGGTAAAACAATACCAAACAAACCTGAGCTAATAACTAAGCAACAACGATATCGCCCGAAGAGCAAGAGAAATGCCGAACTTCGTTATCATTGTTATAAAATACGATATTTGTTTACTTAATTCCTATCTTCTAAATATACCTACCTGCCTGTAATAAAGCGTTATCAGAATCCATTTATTAACCTCTTCTTAACAAATACCAAATATAATGAAAATAATGAAAGATAAAGCTGCAGCTAAAATAATTTTCGCCAAAGTTTTCGGGCTAAGGCAAAGGACGAGAACAAAGTGGAAAACGTCTTATCGCTTCAGGGGAAAATCCTACAAACACCGAAGAGTAAAAAGCGACCGGGTGTTGATCTCGTTTTGTTTTTCCTAAGGATTGTCCTTAATCACTTTCATTATATTTTTATGGCCTCGTTAAGGTCGATTCTTTATGAAGTTTTATTTTGTACTTTGGCTGTGGAAAAGCATCAACAGAAGTAGAGAGGATTGCATATGCCATATTCATACCAAAAAAAAAGGAATGTTAAATTAGGCTCCAAAATGGGCTTGTTCAGATATTTCTCATTTTCACTATAGTAGGTATGTCGCAGGCATATAATTATTTTAGGCAAGTGTTCTAGGAAATGTACACAATTTCATAATGAACGAAATATCTAAACCTGTTCTTTCGAAAACAGAACGGTGTGCCATCTTAACTTACCAAAATTCTAGCATTTTTTTATTTATACCATTTGTCCATTTCGACTAATACAGACAGCCCTGAAAGCCATTACGGCGGCGCGCGAAGTCGGAGTTATAATTGCCATTCTTTGTCCTAGTTGCAGCCAGATTCTCCAACGCTAGTCCGGTCTAATTTGACAACCAAAAGTTTTAAACTGACAAGTGTAAGAATAAGACAACTAAGTTTTAGACTATTAAATTATTTCTGAGCTTCTTCGCAAATTTATAAAGAAAAGGGCAATTTTACTACGTACTTTCGACAATAATAGAACTAAATTCACTACAGCAACTCTTTCCAAGATGAAAATCATTTGGAAACCAAGCAAATTGCTGAAATATCAGAATAATTCACAAATTTTTAATGGCGACTTATTAGCAAATGACAGGAAATAAACCTGCCAAAACATAAGTTATCAATTATAAGGTCTTAATTTAAACCAGTACTAAATCTTAAACCTTCTTAGTGAATCTGAACGGCAAGGTTTTATAATAAAATTTGGTGTTAATTTAGGAAAATACTAAGAAAAGAAAGATAAAGGCCACCAATACATGTACACGTTGCCTTGATTTAAAGGAGACAATGTTATCTAAGAATATGAATGAAAAAGCCCATAAACATTAGGGCAATTAAAGACGCATTAAAACAAACTCGACATAGAATGGATGTTTCTAAAAAAATAAATAATTGTTTCGTAAGCATAAAAAGCTATTTGGCAACCTCATGATATTATGTCAATTCTTTATTCCCAATTCTGCGGGCTGAAGCAAAAGAAACTTTTAAATGAGCTGCATGGCCTGCTGCCAGACGTTATGTTCCAAGTTATTAAAAAACTTTTCTTAAAAAGTTGCTACGTCTCTAAACGTAAAATCTTGGCAAAAACTCGTAGTTGAAAAAAATGCTTAGCTTTGCTTAATTTTTACGTAAGACCATTTACTTCTGATGTATGAGTTGCTCCTTATCATGTTTTTTTTTGTATCTGGACCAGCCCACGTAGTCTTCAAGCCTAAGTACTAATGTACCATGGGCGTCTGAAGAAAAGTGAAATGTAATCTATTGACACGGGACTTAAAGGAGGTTGAAAGGGAAAGGAAGAACATCTGCAGGCAATTTGTTCTATAATCTGGAGACACTAGATATGAATGAGCGAGAGAAGTGGGATGTTCTAGGTTTTTGTAGCTGGACAGTAAAGGGATGCATACGTAATGCGCCTTCTGTAATTCTATTTGGAACGGTCAATGATAGTACCAAAATCCGTGGAACTATCGGTAGAACAGGGACAGACCGCCCGACAGCGCGGAGATTAGCGAGAGAAGGGAGTTTTCTTGCGAGGACTAGATCACGGATGAGTCGAATGGCTCTCTGTTAGATACAATTAAAGATGTTTAGTGTCGAAGGCGATGCCGCTCCCCAGATGTGGAAACAGTACTCTAGGTTAGGTCTTATTTCCGATTAGCCGATTGTGGCCAATTTTTGGCAAGTTTAGCCCCAGATTGCTAAAAATCCTTGTGCCAACAAACCTTAAACGGGAAAATATACCAAAAACCGGAAGTCGAAAATCTGTACGAATACATTAGTTTCCTGTCGGCAACGTTCGGAAAATAAAAAATGATAAGGTTACTTAAAATATCATTATTATATAGGAATTTAAACACCTGTGAACAAAAATTATAAAACCTTACATTACTAATGGCATTGCATTCCCTCGAAGAATACCTGCCTAAAATTCGAACCTCATTAATTTTATTTCCTGAGTAATCCTGAGCAAATAATCCAAAAGTGTAAACGGAAACAACGAGAGATAATACGGAATCGCATTGGCCATGATTATTTTCGTTAAAAGTTTTTGGGGAAAATACACAAAGGAAATGCACAGTGGCGGAGCGAGGCTTACAATTTGTTGGCCCTTGGCGAGGAACTAACTCGTGAGGGTTTCCTCAACCTTTTTTATACTTTCTGTAGTTCTGAGTTTCTAAAAGTGTTTCTTGCCCTTTATAAAACCCCAGAAGTAAAAGTCGAGAGAGGACCTAGCAGAAATTAATCGGTAAAACGTCAAAGTTCTCAACTGACTTAAGTAAATATAACTTATTTCCATAGAAACGAATAATAATTCTGAAATAAGTGAACTCGGTTTATTGGTAACTCTCACTCTCGCACTCTCACTGCCTCAATAACTAAAGAAATCTTCTATGATGCCCTCTGTTCTCAACTTTATATCGGGTCGGCGTTCCTGTTACTAATTCCCATAACGCCCGGTCCAAGTAATGCAAAGAAGAAGATAATAATATGCTTAATATGTACATTGCGTAATATTTCAATTGTATAGTCAGTCGTAGATTCATAGAACACAGGAATTTAAGCTGCTGAATATAAACTTTTTAGGTATATTTTTACTCTGCAAAAACAACTTATGGGACAGGCTTTAAATAATGTCATGTTTATGTTTCTCATGACCTAACTTTCCACCAGTTGTAAAAATTTTACGAGTATGAGAGAGAAAGAAGACGAAACAGAAAAAAATGAGAGAGGAAGAACATGAGAGAGACGTAATTGATCTCTCCCTTGTAAAATGGGATTTTGTTGGTGCATCATTCTCAAATCAAACTGGATACGGTATAGAATTTACCAAAGTAACAGCTAACCGATCCATCACATTTGTGGTAGTACTCGTATTTTACAACAAGTTAGTTTTTGGGATTATATTACTGTATTCTTTGTATATTTCGTACGAGATATTCACAATAATTATTTTTTGAGTATACCCATAGAACTAACTTCGGTCAAACAGCATTCGTAGAACGTATGATCCATAACTATATCTCGTTATTTTTCTGATGTGGACATTTTTTTTGTATTAATATTTCAACTCTAAAAACGTCGCCTTATAATATGCTATAGTTTTATGCCAGTATTTTGTTCATCATGTTTTTCAGTTTGTTCAGCTTATGTTTTGTTTTAAAGTACCATTTAAAATTAGTATTCTGTAATATATATATATATATATATATATATATATATATATATATATATATATATATATATATATATATATATATATATATATATATATATATATATATATATATATATATATATATATATATATATATATATATATATATATATATATATATATATATATATATATATATATATATATATATATATATATATATATATATATATATATATATATATATATATATATATATATATATACAGGGTGGTGCAACCAAGATGGGGTGGACGATTGTGAGTAAACGGTGAGGAATTTCGAAAAAATTTTTTTTGGATATTATCGATAGTCAGACCCGCTATGTTTTAAAATTATAGCCATAATACAGGGTGGTCCGAAAAATTCGTGGCGAACCAAACTTTTATATTTTTTAAATGGAACACCCGGTATATAATTATTCCAATTGATTCTCCTGTTCGTTACGATCATTTTGATATAGGGTTTATTGGGTCTAAAACTTATAGTAAGGGAATGGGACGCGGTTAAATTTGAAAAAATGCTCACAGTTCGGCCATTTTTTAAAAAAATTTGAAACAGGTATGGAAAAACCAAATGTTCACTGTTATACAGGGTGGTCAAGTTTTGCAAATATCCCCTGGACTCATTTTTTTTAAATGGTATATTTTATTTTCATGTTAAAGATAACATTACTAGCTTTCAAAAAATACCATACATGATGCCTTTCTGACCAACAGTTTTTTAGTAAACTAGCCGTGAAAGCAAAGTTTCTTCATTCTAATACGATTATACTGAATTTACGTTGTTTATTATTGAAATGAAACAAAAGATTGACGAACTTGTCAAAGCTACTGCCGCATAATCCATTATTTACAAGTTAAGTGTAGGTGGCTCAATAATTATGAGGTAAGAAAATTGAGACCCGAAACTTTTACATGTTTATTAGAAATATTTCGAAAAACAGAAAATATTGGTTTTAGGAAATGTAAAGTAATTAATAAACCAGTTATAAACAAAGATAATCAGTTATCAGTATTATTAATAGTGTAAGAAAATTAATTAAGCAAAAACAGAACATCTTTTAAAATTATTTAGGTATGTACTTACTTGTAAACCTAATTTAATATAAACAAGTAAGTATATATATATATATATATATATATATATATATATATATATATATATATATATATATATATATATATATATATATATATATATATATATATATATATATATATATATATATATACATATATACATGCTTCCTAGTTGTTCGTCAAACAAGTAAGTATATATATATATATATATATATATATATATATATATATATATATATATACATGCTTCCTAGTTGTTCGTCAAGGAATTCCTTGACGAAGCATTTTGAAATCGTTCACATTCCAAGGAATCCTGAAGAAGCACAATATGTTAGTAAATGTGCGAAACGTTGTGAATTTTTAATTTTAATTTTTATTTTCACAAAACAAGCCTTTACCCAAGAAAACCTTCACAAAAAACAAATTAAGTATGGCTAAAGAATAAAGACGAAAATATAATATATAGGTACTCGTATAAGTAAATAAAAGTATATTAACCTCTTGAATTATCCAAAGTTTACACGAAAAAAATGTTTTTTTTTTAAAATATTCAATAATATATATTTTTTTAATGAGACTACGCCCATGAAAAAGCAAAGAAGTATTTAATCTTTTAGATGGAAAACGGCACACTGTGATCCCAAGCGACGGGGTTATCCGCCTCTCTTTTTTCTAAGGGAACTAATTGGTCTTAATTTGATTAATGAACTTGCGCAAACCTTCTTGTATATGGTGCGTTATTTATTATTTATTTTGTAACTTTTTTACTATAAATCTCGTCGTACACGTGAAGAGCTTTCAATTTTAAATAGCGGCTATGACACTTAACTGGTATTTCATAGCAAATAAGTATAATAATAAACCAGTTTTTTGGTATACAACAGTTATGCATATTCGCTATGCCTCGAGCTAAATCATATTATTTAGAAATAATTTTTTTCCAGTGATGATGGTGCAGTCTATACAGCATGTGATTTTGTAGTATACGGGATATATTAAAAATTTGGTATTTAGTAAGTAGTGATTTATTTCTTACCAAGCACTGCATAATATGTTTTCTCATTTACACATAAGCAGTATCTTTTGCAGGATTCAAAGTGTAGTATTTTTTTTAAACAGTTTAGCTAATCGAAAGACCTTTTTGACTTATCCAATCTCTTCACCCGAGCCATTGAGAAATTGGACTTAATAAGCGATAACTCACGCACGAGTTAATCGATTGACCTCGGGTTTTTTCCAAACGACTTGTTACGCCACATTGAGCACGTGACGTATGTCAAATATTAATTTTTAATATTTAACAAGTGACAGGTGATGGTTGACATATCTTAAATGGCAAGTAACAGCTGCCATACTTGTACGCATGTATTATGCCGTCATCCTCAACACGTGATGTATCTTAAATTTTTATTGTGACGTTTGAAAAGTGACAGGGACAGTTAACATATCGAAGATGCCAGGTGACAGCTGATATATTTTGACACGTCTTCTGACGTCTCGTCCTTAGCACGTGAAGTACGTTAAATTTTTATTTTGACGTTTGACAAATGACAGGTGACAGTTGACACATCGAAGATGATAGGTGACAGCTGACAAAGCTGTTAACCAGTTTCCTTAGGAAATGTTTCAGGGGCGTTGGATAGGAAGATTTTCAGAAAATCATTGGCCGGCGAGGTCGCCGGATCTGAACCCACTCGATTACTTTCTTAGGGGATATTTAAAGGAAATAGTGTATTCTCACCGACCTTTTGAAAATATCGACAGCTTGGAAAGCGTAATAACCCGTTGTGCTCTAGAAATTCCTCAAGTTGTTTTCAGAAAAGATGTTTCAAAATTCTCTGTTAACAATAAAGTACATCGAAAAGGAAGGTGACTATATTGAAGTTTGAATTTTGTAAACTTATTCTTTCTTAATAAGTACCTAATACATATTATTAAAACTTAATTTTTTTCGTGAATGGCTGTGATTTCGTATTTAGAGAAAAAAAATTATTCCAAATAATTCTTTAAAATAACTTTTCTTTGTATCATGCTAAATAAGGGCATTTTAGACTATGATGGTTGTTTTTATCCATTTACTTTAGATTTTATTAACAAAAAAAACGATTTTCTGATACAAATTTGAAAACTTGTAAAACGCGATTGGTCGTGACATTACATTACTTGTAAATATACGTTTTATTATGGCTGGTATACTGTTAACCCGGAGCTGTATTTTCAGAAGATGTAAGAAAAATTTAACTCTCTTTGAAAATATGTTTGTTTATTTATAACTAAAATAAAATATACGGATTGAAAGCGCTGCCTCCATATCGAGACTTTAATAGAAAGAAAACTGTCATACTTATTCTTCTATACGAACCATTTTAAATTTTAGAATAAGAACAAGGTAATTGATTTATCTAAAGAAAACAATTTCCTTTTAACATTTCCGTTTTCCGATACGGATTTATACTGCTACTTTGCATACGGGTTAGCTGTTAGTGAAGGACAAAGATATGTTTATTTAAGTCTGTTTTCTCTATTCTCTATGTACGGTCAGGAGACAAAACCTATAAAATCCGGTTAGCAAAATTGCTTTGTTTCTGGAGTCGAGTGTTGACTTTATTGAGTTTCAACACCAGTGCATTGCTTGAAATAAACGAACAAAAATGGTCTGATATTGTTGCACATATACGAAAATGTATTGAAATATACAAAGACAAAGTAAAATAAGCAGGTTAAGGAAGCGTATTTTCTTGAAAATTCGAATGGCTCTCTATTGGATAGAAACAATGATATTAGGTGTCGAAGGTGATGCCGCTCCCCAGATGTGGGAGCAGTAGTTGCAATTGGCAGCGAATTGTTTGCCAAATAGTTCAGCTTTCCCTTCAGAGGTGGATATAATTTCGCTGGCAGAGGTCGGGGGAATAAAACTGCTTCTACAGAAGTTTTGACTAATGGTTTTGGCTAGTGACTAAAAATACTTGCTGCCGTTGAAACAGGAAAGCACTTTATCTTTTATGCTGTTGCTAAAAGCATTCCTGGACTGTAAGATAGCTTGATTGTGTGGATTTCTTGCCTCGGTGAAAATTTGACTATTTTCGGGTGTAGGATTTTGAAGGTACCTTTTGCGAGCTTGGACTTTTTAAGTCTGGCTTTATCACAGGTCTTGGAGAACCAGGGCTTTTGATTATGGATTTAGGCTTTCTTGCGGGTATGTGGAATCAATATCTACTTGAACGATATCTGTGATATGAGAGCAAATTTCGGAAGAATCGGGAGTTGGAAAAGCAGACAGGGTTCCAAAAGAAAGCATAGAAGAAGTTTGGAAGACCAACCCAGTCGGCAGAATTGTAGTGCCAGATCGTACATTCCGGCATGATTTCAACGAACTCGCGATGTATGGGGCAAGAGACGGTAATAAGGCCGTGATCTGAACGACCAAGGGGAGCGCATATAGATGTTAAGTACCAGGAATGAGTGGTAAGGAAAAGATCTAGTGGGTTTCGATTATGGCTAGGACCGCGAAGAAAGTATGTTGACTCCCTAATTAAATTAGTGAGCCAGTTGCTGGTTGCGAAGTTTTCTGCCGCTCTACCTTATGGGTTGCAGGGTTGCTTTGCGATGGACGTTAAAGTCACCTGGAACGACAACTTCAGCGGAGGCAAATTCAGAGATAAGATGATCAATTTTTGCCGGGAGAAAGTCAAAGAACTAATTATGGAAGTTGTCTGATGGGGAGCGGTAGATCCAACAGATAAATTTAGTGGAAGATTTAAGGGTAAGTTTTAGCCAGAGAACATCGGACTTGCCTGCTACCAGGTTCAGGAGTCTGGTGTTAGAAAGGCTGCTGCGAACTTAGGTGCATACTCCACCATGGAAACGAAAAAATGAGAGAAATTCATGGCCTGGAGACAGGAGATGATTGGTTGAGGATTTGGGACTGACTTGGGTTTTGATCAGAAAAAGAATGTGGAGTTTGCATGATTGGAGGTAGTGGTGGACAGAGCCCAAATTGGAATTAAGCTCGCAAATGCTGGCAAGGGATATTATACTTCTGGAATTCATCGATGATGGGTCCCCCTGAGCACCCCTCGCCCGGAGATTCGAATGGAATGATTGGAAGGGTAGTTCACCTCCGGAATTTTTTACCACTGAGAGGGACACATCATTTTTAAATTTGTTTTTCTTTAAAGAGGTGAATAGTTAGAAGAGAGTAGGATTAGAAGTGACAGAGAAAGAAGAGGGAGGAGAAAAAATGACGGTGGGAAGAGGAAAGAAAAGGGAAAAAAAGGAACCAGGGCTGGAAACATGCGCTAAGATTTCGCCTGCTCTTTAAGAAGATTGTGTAATGGTATCTTCTCGGACCTTATATTATTATACGTTATACCTAACGTATGTAAGAAAAAATTATACAAAAGCAGACTAAATGCAAGTCTCAATCATTGTTTCATTTTCTGACCTCAATAACCCCGAAAATGATCTATTAGTCAATATATTTGAAGAAATTTCCAGCAGCTCCGTTTTATTCCCTCTCACCCCAATCCCCTTGAAGATTTTTTAACATTTGTTAGACTAAATTATATTTTCCGTCCTCAATAACCCCGAAAATGCAGGCTTAACATATAGTAAATATTTTCGGAAAAATCTTCAGCAGTCCCGGTTTTATCCCCTTTCACCCCCACCCCTCGATTATTTTTAAGGTTAAATACCAACAGGACCACCGAACCGACATGCTATACACAAAAATGCACACCAGAACTATTGGGTATCATCCAAAACACAACGGAGGCAAAACAATTGAAATCGGAGCCGCCATTCCGAAGTACACACGCAAAATTGTCGATCTTCGTGGGTTTTCCTTAGTTTTTCATAATTTTTCTAGGTTTTCACTAACTTAGCTAAAAACCATTGCAATGGGACCATCCGGTAGAACTCATCCGCAAAACAAAAAAAATTCATCGAAATCAGTGAATTCGTTCAAGAATTATACGCGAACGTACATAAAAATATAAAATAAATAAAACACCCATCTAAGAGTGGAATCGATAACCTACTCTTGTAAAGTCGGTTAAAAAACGAATATCTTCATTTTGGTCCAGGTACTGCTGTTCTTTAGTAGAATATAAGCTTCAATATTCTATAATGCATTTTCTAAAACGAAAAATACTTTTTCTACAACCGAGCGAAAAGTACAAATTTGCGCTCTCAAAAGAAAGCGCAAAGTTGGACATTTTCGAGGAACAAGCGTTTGTTTTACTTTGTCGCTCGCCGAGCGACAAAGTTACTTTGTCGCTCGCTTAGTTACCATGGACACCTTAATAATAATAAAGAAACGTCCAGCGTATCTGCGACTTTTGACACAAAATATAAACTGTCAAATTTGATATCAATAATTATTAATTACATTACAAAATATTTTTATAAAAATACCGGTTGTAGAAAAAATCATGTGTGTAATTCGAGCGCAAAGTGACATTGCCGCTCTCGCGAGATAGCCGCGCTCCGCTACGCGTCGCGCGTCTAACTTCTCGCTCAGAGCGGCAATATATCACTTTGCGCTCTTAATACACAAATAGCTATTTCAACACAAAGTACATACATCATAAAAAATATTTCTAGTAAACTACCCTTTTACGAATTTTTTTGTGCCAAATCTATAATCCGTTTATTGTAGAGAAAAGGTCTAAAAAGGCTTTCTGTACGACAGGGAACAAAAAAATCAGCAAAAAAACTCCATGCAGGTTTGCTGCAAATGCCGGTTTCGAAGTATGAGGCAGCAAAAACGAGCCCGGGACAAACAAAACTAATTAAAATTTTAAATGAATTTTAAAAATCCATGCAGCTGGTTTAAGAGGTCCAGGACTATTTACGTGTTTTTTAGATCAAATCATTTAAAAATTAGTTGTGTATGGATGATTTTCTCATTTGTTATGTCTGTTTTTTTTTTACTCCAGGTTGGAGCCTTGCGGTGCGCCAGCATTGATAGGATGAAAGCTAAAAAGCAGCATATATTTTTAAGCTTTTTTAAGTCAAATTTTATCGCGATCTGTTGCTCCGTTGACATATAATTGACTAACAAACAAGCAAACAAATAGATGTTCGCATTTATATTAGAGGTAAGAAGGATAATATAATTCTAGAACTCTGAAATTGTCAAGCTATAATCAATCGGTTTACAAGCCCATATCACAAGTATATAAACGCTAATGTTCCTTTGAAGTTGCTTACGTACAACCACAGAAAAAAACATAAAATTTACTTTATTTCAAGAAAAAGATAAAACAAAATCTAACAATAATGAAAGATAATTTAGCAGCTGAAACGATCCTCGGCGAAAATATTTCTTGGGCAGAGTATAAAAGATAAAAAACCAAGTGAAAACATCTAATCGTTTAGAGGAAAAACTGTAACAATAACGTCCTTTGAGAATATAAGCGCCTGGGCGGTGATTTTATTTTGTTTTCCGGGATGCTTTCATTAATAACTTTCATAATATTTTTTTTTGTATTTGGGTTTTAAAAAAGAAAGATGATATATTTTTAATTATACTCGAGAGGCCTAACCGTAAGATATCATAGAGATATCCTCTTGTTCTTTAAGCTTTTTTTAGTAAAAATAATGAGATCGTGCACAGACAAAAAAAGAACTTTCCCATATCTAGTATCCCTTCTTCTCGGCTATATTGATTTAGAGTAAGTATCTACTTACTTCTTTTAGACATCTCCTAGCAACCAATTTCATTTGTTTAATTACTGACGGCGTTATCTTAACTGTCACCTAGAGAATCGACAAGATTTAACTATACAATGTGATACAAAAAGATGTTATGAAATTTTAAGGGCAAATTCTACATCTAAAAATATAAAAATAAGTTTATATAAATATGAATCCTTACAATTTTCTTTTTCGAGATACAGGGTGTTTAATACTTTCTTTTTTAATGTTCCTTTTTAATTTGTCGAAAATGCGTTAAGATATTGACGAATTTTGATATACGCCAGTGTATAATCAAAGGGTACCTCTACAAGCAAAAATTTATTTTCTAAAGTACTTGCATCAGTGACGTGTGTGCTGGTAAGTCTTTATTTTTAGCGAAAAAATTAGTTTAAATCGGAGTTAAGTGAAAAAGAAATAAACATCTCCAAGGGTTTTCTGGTGGCAACTGGCTATTTAATCATGGAAGAGCTAGGTCTGCTCTTTAAAATAGTAGCCAATTTTTACATTATTTTAATATTCCTACTTTCGAAATGCAAATGAACTTGCAAATTTTAAAATTAACAACACGTGAAATTAAATAATTAAAACAAACGGTGCTCTTTGAGCCTAACAATTATTTTTACAACTTAACACTTCGTTTAAAATGGCCGCTATCCCAGCTGCCTACACATTTTTGTTTTTCATTAAAAATTCATTACGGGAAGAAAGGCCATCACCGAGTTACATGCCCGCATCGGGTTTTAAAAATCCCACCTCGCTAGATTCTAGACATCACTGTTTAAGAGTAGTAAAACTTTATTAATTTACCTAGTTTCTAGAAAAACATGATGGTAATACTATGTTTAAAGGAATCTTAATGTATTTTTATACAGTATGTCCACGGATGAGGTAGACAAGAGGACAAATAATGGACCAAAAAGTAAAAGATACGAAAAAAGGTCATTCTTGTCTTGCAAAAAAGGCACACCTTTGGCAAGTTTTCCGCTGCATTTTTTCACAATTTTTCACACGTAATTTAGTTAGGAACTCAGTATAATATGCTCCCAGGATACTTCTACCCTGTTCCAAATAATCTGTCAGAATTATCCCATCTTTGTCCCAGAACTGAGACTGGATTTCAAAACTTTTATTTAAGATTGTATGGATAGGTCTGACGAAATTATTGTGAAACTCGCCTCGTCATATTCGCTAGCAAATAGAACATTTACAGCGTTTTCCATTAGAAGCACTAGTGCGGTGTGAATGTGACTAATGGAAAACGCCATTATTTTTCTTTACATATTATATCCCTTAGGTAACCTTAGAGTTACCCTAAACCAAACTTTCATTTAATAACACCACAAGCATTAATAATGTCCCCAACTCGGCTCGTGGCCAATTGAAAATCGTTTACACCTCCCGCCACAACGAAGATTTAAAGATAATTACTTAAGTTGCGGGGTTTATTTAAACTGCTCTAATGACCAAAGTTGTACAAACTTTCCAAACCGCAGTACATGTATTTCCAGTTACAACCGTTGTGTCATATGCTCGAGTTCTCTCACTTTTATCTTATTGTTGTTTTCAGCTTTTTATCTTAATACAAACAACCCATTTAAAATGGGAACAGTTTAAATGTGCATAATATTTAACGATATAAAATAATCAAGAGCAATAAATAGTACATTACGATACATAGTCAGTAAGGGCCAGATTCTCCAACCTCCAACGCTAGTCCGGTCTAATTTGACAACCAAAAGTTCGTAGGAATAAGGCAACTAAGTTTTATACTATGACTTTGTCTCCGAGTTTTTTCTCAAATTATAAAGAAAAGGGCAATTTTAGTACGTACTTTCGACAATAATAGAACTAAATTTATTCTAGCAACCCGTTCCAAGATGAAAATCATTTGGAAACCAAGCAAATGGCTGAAATATTAAAATAATTCGTAAGTTTCTACGGACGACTTATTAACAATGATAGGTCAAAACCTGTCAAGATATAACTGATCAACTAGAAGATATTAATTTAAACCAGTACTAAATATTAAACCTTCTTAGTGAATCTAAACGTAAGTGTCTTTTACTGGGCGAGAAAATTTGTAGCAAAGCAAGGGCCGCTGGGCCGAGTTTTGAAAATTTTCGCGAGCAAACTCAAGCAAACCCAAGCACTTACTGACTAAGTGTACTATTTTTGCACAATCATATTAATCTTAACGAAAAACAACAAAAACTGATCTAATTGGTATGAAATATTGAGTGTTCGTAACATTCTAATGGATTATGCGGAGTCATTATGTCTGTTGCTATGCAACGGTTCGTGGTAATTATTGTTTTTACTGTCAGTTTGAATTTGTCGATTCTGATTTTTCACGAAATTTTTGATTCAGCGTAATAGAATGAATCTAAATGTTGAGATGTTTACGGAAGAAAGTATTAATAAAGCGGAAAATGTTGGTATTGACATTGAGGTAAGATGGAGAGCCGGTTGTTCACAGCTAATCCCGCTAAAAGTATGTGAAAGGTATAAGAGTGCATATTATAAAGTTTTTAAAACTGGCTACACGAGAAAAACAGCGTAACTAATAAAAAACGCATACTTAAAAGCATACTTAAGCAACCATAGACAAAACCATCCTTATTATCTTTTGATGGTTTTCGGAAAGTAAGAGCCTTAGCTTTTTTATGTTTTTTTATTGTCATTATTTTTATACTTATTATCTATCATGATTAATAATAATAATCATAACATATTTGAATAAGACTTCGTTCATAAAAGTACCAGTAACTTATTTGAAAAAGAAAATACAACGTAAAATTAAATGAACAAGATGCTAGAGAAAGAATCAAAATGTGAAATATTAAAGCATTATAATATAAATCTTCATTTCTTTCTTTTCAGGCATATCCGACGCTGATCCATGTCCCAGCATAGCAGCCTTAAGGCCAGGCAGTGTTGCTATGAGCTCTGATCAGCTGGCGCCATGCGACAGATTACTCAGTATTAATGGTATAGCAACAGCCCGCATGCGTCCTGATGACGTGGCGAATATGCTTGATAATATCGATGGCAATGCTGTTATGGAAGTCGAGTATTCGTTACCAAGCTATGGTAAGTAGCTCAGGTTTGTTAAATAGCTATACAGGGTAAGTTTCTGAAGTGTTACAAGGCGATATCTCGAAAACGATTTAAAATATTTTCATGAAATTTTGATGAGTTAACAGGGAAATGGAGGGACAGACTTAAACACCATCAAGTACACGCTGCCTTACTGCGCATTCACCAGAACTGTTTTGTAGCTGATTCTGAGCTGTTTCCATATACAGGGTCTATTTTGAAGCTGTTTTGTAGCTGTTGTGTAGCTGTTTAGGAGCTCCTTTCAGAAATAGGGTCTGTTTTGTAGCGGTTTGGTAGCTGTTTCCAGAAATAGGATCTGTTCTGTAGCTGTTTTGTGCCTGTTTGGGTGCTGTTTCCGGAAACAGGGCCTGTTTCAGGAAAAATCTCCAAAACCGACCCTGTTTCTGGAAACAGCTCCAAAATAGCTACAAAACAGACCCCGTTTCTGGAAACAGCTGCAAAACAGACCCTGTTTATAAAAACAGCTCCTAAACAGCAACACAACAGCTACAAAACAGCTACAAAACAGACCATGGAAACAGCTCGGAACCAGCTACAACACAGCTCTGGCACATGCGCAGAAGGCACTATTGAAATAATTAGTAAAATGTTGACACGAAATACCTGGCCATATCGTGTGACTTTACAACCAATAAGATTTTCAAATTTTGAATTTTAATTGAAAATTTGAAATAGAAAATACTTGTGTCTTATAAAAACCAAATTAATTGCATAAAAAATTTTATGTAGGGAATTCAAAAGAGAATATTTTACATTTATTTGAATTACATGCATTGTGTTTATTTTAAATAATAATGAGGACCATTCGAGGCATTTATTTTACAGCGGCAGTAAAGATCTATTTACCGAGAACCAGCACAAAAGCCGGTCCGAAAAGGTAAAAAATAATTTAGGAAATAGCCTGGATTAAAAAGTGCCTAATTAAAAAAAAAATAAAAAGGGGAGAAGTCCGGGCCCTTTGCACAGCAGCTGAACTGTCTCGTCTGAGCTTAGCGAGCTTAATAAATGTGTGCTCGTATTTTTTACGTGTTTTCTTTTTTTATTTTTGTTTTTTGGAGCACTTTTTAATTCGTTACGTTTAACCTCCGAAATGTTTATTTCCCCAAATATCTATTATGGAAATGATATTGGGGTGCTTTTACTGTTTTCGATAAGCGTTCGAAATGAACCGAATTCAATCTCATTATTTTTTTTAATAGATGCCTATAGCAATAGGCCAAGCAATAGAGCGATTTGTCGTGACACTAATACTATTAGAAAACCGTCTGTGCCATCATCTGAAAGACGATCCGTAGATGATTCCTGTTATGTTTCCAACTGTGAAATTTTTTCCATTAATTTGTTATAAACGTTTTTAAGCAAAAAAACGCGATTTTTTTAGTTTCTTGTTTATAAAATGGAAATTAATGAAGCAATCTTAATGGTGTAAATGGACGGTTTGTAGAGAATAAACATACAAAAACAAAATGAGAGGTCGAGCGTCCCGATAGGATAAGTAGCAACGGAGAAAATCCGGAAAAACCGGAAAATTAAGATTTTTTTAAATTCATAAATCGGCCATTTGTAAACGTAGAGGGCTCAAACTTTGGGAAAAGTAGTAATTTATAGCTACTTTATGTGTGCAAAACCCCGACGCTGTCCGACGATTAGTTTTGCCACAATCGTCATTTTAATTTTAAACACACTATTTTGCAACAGGTCTGGATGCTCTATGGATCGTCCGATTTTAATTATTGAAACGGATTTGAAAAGTACAAGTTTAATTGAACAAAATGTATATTTTAATTTTTCCATAAAATGCTACGAAACCGATTGAAAATGCACGTAAAAATGCGTGAAAATGGCCGAACGGGCGAAATCGATCGAGTAGCGGAAGAAAAGCGGAGCGAAGGGGAGCCAATATTCGCGCGCTCGGCCATTTTCACGCATCTTTACATGCATTTTCAACCGGTTTCGTAGCATTTTATGGAAAAATTAAGATATACATATTGTTCAATTAAACTTGTACTTTTCAAATCCGTTTCAATAATTAAAATCGGACGATCCATAGAGCATCCAGACCTGTTGCAAAATAGTGTGTTGAAAAATTAAAATGACGATTGTAGCAAAACTAATCGTCGGACAGCGTCGGGGTTTCGCACACATAAAGTAGCTATAAATTACTACTTTTTCCCAAAGTTTGAGCCCTCTACGTTTAAAAATGGCCGATTTATGAATTTAAAAAAAAAACTCTTAATTTTCCGGTTTTTCCGAATTTTCTCCGTTGCTACTTATCCTATCGGGACGTTCGACCTCTCATTTTGTTCGTATTTTTATTCTCTACACCATTAAGATTGCTTCATTACTTTTCATTTTATAAGCAAAAAATTTAAAAAATCGCGTTTTTTTGCCTAAAAATGTTTATAACAAATTAATGGAAAAAATTTCAGAGTTGGAAATATAACAGGAATCATCTACGGGTCGTCTTTCAGATGATGGCACAGGCGGTTTTCTAACAGCATTAATGTCAAAAAATCGCTAATATTTTGCTCTGTTGCTTGGCCTACAATGGATCTGTTTTGTACAATTGAATTAACCTCTTATCAATACAGGGTGTCCGAAAAGTTTTAGTATGGGCAAATATATTTGCTATTAGTGGAGATAGAGACACCAAATTTTAAGTGTATCTTATACGTTAATACCTGCTAACCAAAATTTCAAATTTTTTTCGCAAATTACAAAGTATTTTTTCTTTACCAAAACATTCCTGGTAGGCTTACTATTAAATCCCCTGAACTTGGCATGGGTCTCGTAAGTAGCAACAGAGATATACAGCTTTAAAATTTCTGTATCCGCCCCTGGACCTACTAGATATTAAAAATATTTATTTGTTTTATTCTTTTTTTTTTGTTAATGCTTCTCCTCAAAATATCGTTATTGTCAAATTTGTTGGTTGCTTATTAATATATTTTTATTCCCATAAAGAATTTTCAATCAAAATCCCTCAAAGTTTATTTAGTTTTTCAGCGTTTAAAAAATGACGCTACCAAAATTTGTGTACTTTTTCTATTTCCTCCGGTATTTTTCGCGAAAGACCATTAATCCAAATTATGACGATCACGTCTGGAGATATTGATATCAGCTTACTACGGCGCTATGTGATGTCCAAAAACATGTATTGGCAATATGGCACACACCTAAACTTTTATTAGTTTTACATTACCTTATTAATCATCTTGTATAGTCTGAAAATGTCGTTTTCATTTCAAAATCACTTGCTGATGCTTAATCTCGGAAAGACGAGCTATCGATACCCGAAAACCGCTCTCAAAAAAGTTAAGTTTTTAAAAAGTTATAGCAGTTTGAAAAGTCAAGTAAAAATCGGCTTTGCCGATATTTTGTTGGCCAATAATGGTTAGTACTTGTTATTCCAGTGTTAATTTATTTTGATTATTTCCCAGAAGTTAGCAACTGTCGTGGATAAGAATCATTACATTTGAATAAAGGGGATATTTAACAATGAACGGAACGGAATTTTTGCAAGGACAATCAGATAATTCGAAAAGGTGAAGCTTTTATGATCGATGACCGCTTATTTGTCTTTAAAATTTCTCTACAAATATAATTATCTATTGCAACATAAAAATAAACATACAGCCAAATATGCTTACTTAAATTTGACGATACTGACCTTTAATGCCACCTATTTAAAAAAAATTTGGATAATTTTAAAATTAAACACTTGGTATGTACTTTTTTCCAACATCGGCTGTTTTGGGCACGTGAAAAATAATGTTTTCAAGGCACTTGCAGAGGTATTTCTGCACATTGGCACACTACAATATTTATATGTTAGTTTTTAAATAAATTTTATTGTTTAATGAAAATAAGTATTATACGCAAATTACACTGTAATAGAAAAAGCCGTAACGCAGACAATTACTGCCTGGGTAAATAAGGCGGCCTCTTCACATGATTGGACCTTTGTTTCCGAAGTTAAAGTCCTCGTATGATTGGTTGATGTCGTGTTGTGAAGAGGAAAAGATAAATCGAATAGACTATGTGACGCTAGGAAATGTAATTGTTTTTTTGTGTTGCATACCAAACCTGTTCATGTCTAGGTCTTGTAGAATCACATTTTGCCCCTCTTAAGCACACAATATTATAAATAATAACAATCAGTTTAGTAAATCAGTTGATATATGTAGGTGCAATCGTACGAGAAAATGCGTACTTGCTTTCGGACCATCACAGAAGTTTTGATTCATATTTACATTGATTGACACTTATTTTTGATTATCTCCTGCGGTCACTTGGCACTAAGGGCTGCTTTTTATATTGTAATAAATTACAACGAGACTTAAAAAAAATTACTTAAGTTATCCTAGTAATTTTCTTCAAAATAATACTTTCGGGTTTATAATTATATCCGTAAACGATTTATTAAATAAAAAAGTTACATGCACATTCCGTATTGAAAAAAATACATAATTTTGACCGCAAGCCGTAGTAAGCAAATAAAAAAAATGTGAAACAGACCGTAATGCCGATTATTCATGACGAAGAAGCGCAAAGCTAAATTTTTTCATTTTGAAGAAAATATCTAAACCCCGAAGTTAATCTCATCAAAGAAAAAAAGTTTCATCTCTGGTGACAGGCCTCAAATGAATAGCGGCTGACTTTTGACAAAAATTAAAAGACAATGGGGAAATCTCAGAAGTTGTATTAGTAAGAAAAAACAATTTACTTTTTCTTGTTTTAATAACTGTCAAAAGGAAAAAGTTTCGGAAGAGCGACGCGTTAAATCGCTTTAAAGGAATACCGACGAAAATTTATGTCTTTCCGCTTTTGGCCCAAGAAAACAAATTACAATCAGGATATATCAAACATGCCAAAAAACATAATATTATATTTTATTATTATTTTATTATATTATATGATATAAAATTTACATTCTAAAATTCATTGTTCCGGAAATTATGATTGGAAAAATTGTCCGTAATTCCCTTTATTTCATTTGTTTTTAAACTTCACAATTTTAAAATTGTGTGTGGTGTTACAAAAAGATCTTAAGAAATTTTAAGGGCAGATTCTACATCTAAAAATATGAAAATAAGTTTATATAAACATGGATCCACAAACGCTTCGTTTTTGAGTTGTAGGGTGTTTAATATTTTCACACCTGAAGAAGTCCGAAGAGTTAAAAGAAATATGTGAAGACGATTTACAGCATGTATTGAAGCACGGAGAAGCCATTTCCAGCATCTACTATAAACTTAAATCAAAAAGTACCGTTTCCTGAACAAAAAATATTTTGAAAAAAATTATTTTCATAATTTGTTTTTATTGTAAGAAATAAATTAATTTTTATCTCGAAAGCGGTGCGTCAGAACAAAAAAGCTCAAGAGACACAAAGACTTACCAGCACGCACGACACTGATGCAAGTACTTTAGAAAATAAATTTCTACACGTAAATGTACCCTTTGATTACATACTGGCCTGGCGTGTACCAAAATTCATGTCAATATCTTAACGCATTTTCGAAAAATTAAAAAGAAACATTTAAAAAAGACAATATTAAACACTCTGTATCTCGAAAAAGAAGCGTTTAAGGATCCATGTTTACATAAACTTATTTTCATATTTTTAGATGTAGAATCTGCCCCTAAAATTTCTTAACATCTTTTTGTAACAACCTGTATATATTATAACACATTGTGTGTGTATATATATATATATATATATATATATATATATATATATATATATATATATATATATATATATATATATATATATATTGAAAAGCAAAAATATGCTCTGTCTATTAT
Source organism: Philopedon plagiatum (assembly GCA_963971165.1). Classification (NCBI taxonomy): domain Eukaryota; kingdom Metazoa; phylum Arthropoda; class Insecta; order Coleoptera; family Curculionidae; genus Philopedon; species Philopedon plagiatum. The sequence continues at coordinate 3,929,963 of OZ020190.1, read as the reverse complement.
TAAATTAAAAATTTTACCGATAAAAGAAATTACTGAAGTCTCTTTCTTAATAACCTTGCCTATATCTCTATACAATATTATTATCTTTGTTCCAGCGTCTCAAAACTCCCTCTGCGTCTCGTCCAAAGTAACTGACGTGACCATCGAAAGAGTGGACGGCTCCTTGGGAATAACCCTTAGAGGCGGATACGTCCCTGAACACCCGCACTTGAGCCGCCCCTTGATTATAACGCACGTAAGGCCCAATGGACCGGCTCACAGGTAAATATCGATAGGATAACTTTCGGAATAATGATTAGGCATTAGTGTTTTTCTATATTTGGAAAAAGGTGCATTCCCAAAATTAATTTAGGAGACACATATTCACGATAGAAAAATATAAATACCACGTTTTCAAAATTCATGATTCAGAGTGCTAAAGTTTCAATTTTTTTCTGTTATTTTTATTGATCCTCGACGTTTTTGGTAAGACAAATTTTGTACAGAACCGAGTTAGAGATCTGATATATTAATTCTGGCAACTTAATTACTTTAATTGTATGCTACTATATATTAAATAAATACACCTTCACCTTATTTGCCTACACCTAGCCCCGGAAACAATAGGAAAAAACTTTCGAATGAGAAAAGTTTTTTCAATAAATTCTCGATTAGTCGGTCCAAACAAATAAAACTTTGTCAAATTTACTTGTAATATACCGCTGTCGACCTTTGTAAGGTAATAAGGATAACAAAAGGTCTGAATATCGAACTTTCCGAATCGACTTCTTTGCTTCTTTTGAAACTGTGGAAGTTTTGTTACTGTTTTTATTGACGAAAGACATTTTTGAAGTCATTTACTTCATGTATTTATAAAACCACGCAACCAGTGAATACACGAAATTTTCTAATCGGTAACAAACTGAAAAATGTCAGTAATTTTTATTATGACAACCCTTAACCCGATAACCATATTAGGTGCACTTAGAATGACTTCAAGTCAAACAGCATACAGGACAGGCAAAAAAAGATAAAAAAATTTCAAGAGTATAGTACTCTTATTTCGAAAAATACAGAAAAAGTTATTAAGAAAAGTCGCTAAGAATTAAAAGATATGTCCAAATACAATGTCATAGCATTTTTTAATTTTAATTTTAAAGTACCCCCCAATAATGATTTTTTATATTCCTAACCTATAAGAAAAAATCTAGCGGTGTTAGGTCTGGGGAACGAGGAGGCAATCTTGAATCGGTATTTTGCCCTATCCATTTACTCTAGTCTGACGGAATGGGAAAGACATCCATCATGTTGCAACCATAAATTATATCGTTCTTCTAACGCCATGTTGCCTAAAATGTCTCTCAATTCAGCTTCCAAAAAATTTAAATAAATGGCGCCAGTTAAATTTTCCCGAAAAAAGAACGGCGCTATTAGTTTGTTATTCAGTATACCACATCACACTTTAGTTTTTTTGATAGTACTGATTTTTGTTATCAATAATGAAATTTGGGTTTTCGTCTAAACACCACCTACAATTTTGAGACGAAACATCACCATTTGTCGTAAAAGTAGAGCCATGTCGGTGTAAATCACCATGTTCTTCTATTTTTCTTGGACCCACATGGAAAAATCATACCTTAAATAATTGGAGTATTTTTCTTGAAACGTACAAATAAACTTTGGCTGATAGGCATGATTTTTATTTTTCTTAAGAATACGCTTCACAGATGTTTTCCTTACATTCGTATGTTCAAAAACGTCTTGCGTGGACCTTCTAGTGTTTTCGATAACCGTCTGGAGTACTTCTATTATTAATTTATGTAAAAAAAACTATAAAAAAGTTTAGGGAAGTGCTGCCCCCGCTTCCATGGGCCGTACACCCCTGGCTAAAAGCTTAACTTCATCAACTCTAAAAGACAATGTATTAAAAAGTTTTAATAATAATCTTATCTTTAAACATTTACAACCTAATTTCCAATTAAACTCGAAATCGTATTTCTACAAAACAGTTCCGAGTCTCCTGCAACGTTCTAAGAACATTCAGCTACAAGCTAATTGCAGTCCTTAATGACTCGGCTAAAATTACTCGAAGATTGTGAAAAGAGTAAAAGAAAGAAAAGTGCAATAATTAGCTTGATTAGGGGTCATCAGTTTTAGTCAGTAGCATGGAAGCGGCGGTGGGCCATTAAAGTTAGAAGTGTTACTTAAAAACGTTTTGAATAGAACTAACTTTCTCGACAGTGTTTTAAAAGTAAAGTTTGAAGTTATTTTAAGGAATGTTTTGCTCACTATGACGTTTATAAGTAGCTTGCGGGTATCGCCGTGTGTCTAAGTTTATCACTTAAGCACCAGGGAAAAATTGGTTTAGAAATAAGAAGGATCTATGCTGTTTTAGGTTGTTATTTTCCCTTAATATTTTGTTGCGCCCTACAGCTACAGAATCCATATTTTTATACCTAATGAAGGTGCTTGTTATGTGTGGACTGTGGTTTTCATAGGCCTTGCTGGCTCTCGGTTTTCTGATACCTATGTTCGCTAAATTATTTTGTATGGTGAAGAAAAATACTACAAGTATTAATACTAAATAAAGTAAGTAGGAAAGGCTTACCAGTAAAGGTCTATAATATGTGAACATCTAAAATTTCTTCCTGTATGGAGATTAAACATAGCACACGTTTGTATAGGCGCGGTACTGGCACTTACACCGTTAGTTCTCGTCTTAGTAGTGCCAGAGACTATAAAGAATACAGACAAATTCTCGAATACACCAAAATGGGATCGAAAGCGGGTCTCTCTTGGAACATTTGAGTGGGTTTACTGGTCTATGGTTTAGGAATTTATTTGTTCACCATTATAAATATATATGGTAACACAGAACTGACAACCACGAATCTGATCTTTTCTGTCCTAATTGGCGTAATAATACCTACACTACAAAAAATAGTCATCCATGGCAGCGACCCTAATTATTACTACTTACCTGAGAAAAGTGTTCAACATATATAAAAAAATCACAAATATCAACGAGAACGAAACTGACGGGGTAGCTCACCTGCAGAAGCAATGAAATTTAACGCTGTAGAACCCGTTTTCCACAAATTTATCTGCTAACATATTTATTTCTCGAAAACTAGACATATAAACAAATTAACATTTACAAGGTCAGTTAAGGGCTACTAGCACTATTGTTTGCATCAGCAGCATGCACTTGCAAGCCGCGTTTTTTGATGATTTAGTTTTTCTTATTTCTCGTGACGCGACGCCCGACGCCGCGGCCGCCTTCACATTACACTCACATTTTACAGTTTTCCCATGATGACACGGTACTGACATTATTAACTAAGGACAGACTTTTGGCCACGATGTATTTATTTTTATTTTTGGAAAGTATTGCTTGTAATCTGAATTTAAAATTTTTTTTTTTAAAAACTATTCTTTTAAGAAAAATTTCTTGATAATATTTTTCACTTCAGTTTTTTTTTTCTAGAAGTGGCCTAGTTAGAGTAGGAGACCGCCTCCTGAAAGTAGACCGACATTCTTTAGTCAATAAAACCCTTCTGGAAGCTCAGCAAATTCTCAGGGACACGGCAGGCTGCAACCCACATGGCATCACGTTGACAACTTTGACAATTGAATATGACGTGAGCGTTATGGAGTCTGTCAAATATGCGAACGGACCGCTGTTAGTTGAAATTGACAGGTGAGTCATATACTAGGTATTTGTAATGAATGGGCCGTACCTGCAGCTGCTTTCCTGGCCCAGTTTAAGTCGATTTAACCTAACTTGTCTTAGGGTACAAAAGTTGATAATAGGAGATATACAGGGTGTTAAAGTTAAAATTTTATTTTACATTTTTATCGATGTGTTTTGAAAGATGCTAAATAAATACGTAAAATTTGGTAGGCAGCAGTTTTTTGGATGGGAAAAGCAAGTCCTTTCTCAAATTTGCTGTATTTTGTAGAAGGTGCCACACACAGCATTAAATGCCATTGTAAAACATCCCAACTTTTTTGTGCTTCACTGTACACAACGTCTGAATAGAAACTTTTATTCCCCTACCTTTTTTACTTAAGAAAAGTATACTTTATTAATGTCGCTAGAAGCAACTATTTAAAAAAACTTGCATTTTAGTTCGGTGTTGCACAGAATAAATAAAAAATAAAAATAAATAATAAGCAAGTTCGAAATGCCATGAGTTCATTTTCAGCAGTTTATTTTTTTATTGTTCAGTCGTGTTTTATTTGGTTTTTATTATTTGCATTTGATGTTTGCATTTCCTTAATAAAAATGTTCATTTCTTGCTGATACTAAATAGTTATTTTCTTAAGAAGTGCGCAAAGTTATACTTTTCCGCACGCAACTGAAGGACGCGCAGCGGAGAGCGGTGAATTTGTCTATTATTTACTTCATTTGAGATGACAATCTTAAAAAAAAATTTTGAGTCTCGAATCTTAACAACAATTTGGTTTTCCCTGTCTTCAATATCAGTCAATTTTGGAAGTTCATCTCTCCGGCCAGTTACCAATATTTATCTTCAGAATACGTCATATAATTCAGAATTATTAATTCTTGAGTAAAAGCTATGTATGTATATATAATTGTTCGAAAAATTTCTGTTACAAGTTTTCTTTTAATACACATATTTTTTTACTGTTCACTATGTTATTTTTTTATTTGAAACATATTAGGGTCATAAACGGATAACCACAAATTGGAAAACTCCAGTAACCTTAATAGACTATAAAAGTCACACATGTGACTGTATTGCCAATACAATAATATCTTTATTGGTTTAATACATGGAAATACAGCTTTCTCGAAGTTCTTTAATATGCTCGGATTAACTTTATGTCTTTAATAAAATATTTTATAAAATATTAGTTAATTTGGCAGAATTTTGCATTTCAATGCAAAAAATTGAAAGAAAAATATGTTCATTTTAGTATATTTACAGGATCTGTCCCTTTGTTTATTTTCCACAATTATTATTCGTCCAGCAACGCCCATTTCACTCCACAACAAACAGAAGGCAGGTTACGTACAACTTTTTTCACTTGGCGGCTACACAACCGCTTTTGATCTCTTCTTAACCCAATCCTTGGCCAACTTTAGTTAAATTATGGGTAACTTCACAATAAATTAACACGGTATTAAAATTTAACACCATTTTAGATAATCGCTTTAAGAGAATCATCTTTATTTCGATTATAAAAATTGTGTATTATTAATAAAATTATTTTTAGACAAATAGAGGAGGATTTTGGTCTTATCCTAACCAACTGCAGTTCGCTCTTAGACCTACAATCATCTCAAGATGACATTTTGGCAGCTGGGTTTTATGTGGAACGAGTATTACCAGCTAGTACAGCAGATAGATGTGGTGCTTTATCTGTGGGTAAGTGATTTAAAACGATTCTTATGATTTAACTCAAGCCTGAAGCTAGGTAATTTAAATACAAGATTTTTTGAAAAATATTGCAAAACTTTTAGTAGTCATAGCGTCGCTTTGCACATTCCCCATTGCTTTTCTTTTGACGTCTGGAGCTCTACCCCCTCCAGTATCATCTATTAAGCTTGCCATATAAGACAAACCGTCCATCATCAAGGTCAATGTAGATTAGACTAGTAACAGTTGACGCCAGAGGGATGGAGATTATAATTTTAGAAAGGGGATAACATAAAATCATAAAAATCTGTATTATACATTATTCTTTTAGGTGATCAACTTTTGGCAATCGACGACCTACATCTGGATACTTGGAGCGGCAGCCCGAATGACGCAGAGAAGCTTCTTCGAAGAGCCACCAAGCTGCAGGTTTTGCCTTTGAGTGCAATGCAAAAAGCGCAAAGCAGAAGTCAGTATGGTGGTAAGTGCATGTACTTTAATTAATAGAGCATGTCGCAAAAAATGTATTCTACATAAAAATACAACTTATAAATACAAGATCCGTCACTACATCTACAATTTCTAGAAATAACCATATTTCCTAATTTTGTATTGAACAATTTCAAGGATATTGAAGAATGAAAAATTGTTTTGATATATAGCTATTTTTTCGTTAATGGATCTTAAAATGTTATAAACTTCCGTATTTCCGTTAGCTTGAGAAATCGTCAAATTAACGAAAAGATTTTCTACTAATTTTCCGAATTCCTCGATTGACTTTTCTCCTTGCTTAGCTCGGAAAAGTTTAGCTTGAGGAGCAGTGTCGGATTTCTTAGTAAGAAGGTAAGTTTTTATATCGCTCAGTAAGTGGTCAGCGGAATCGTATCTGGTATGTAATCGTATTTTAGCGCTATTTAACAAGCGCGTTTTAAGAACAAAGTTTATTAAAATAGTTTTACCATCATTATTTAGCATTGAATTATAAAGTTCATTCAACATTCAGCATTCAACAACTAACATATAATGTTAGTGCTGCCAGAGAAACATATCACAAATTATCCAATCGGGACTCCTAGGGGAGACAAAATTGGACCATTTCGGTCCATCCATCGTAGGTATTCCAAATTTATGATTGAGCCAATCCCTTACTTCTGCAGCATAATGTGCAGGACACCAATCGTGCTGAAAATACATATTTCGGCGATATTACAGGCAATTGTTCGAACTTGTCTAACAAAAATGACTCCAGTATGTAAATAAGAATGTCTGTTACATGTATTATCAAAAAAAAAAAAGTTATTATCCTATAATACAAAATGGCGCATCAAACATTTAGTTTTTTAAATACTGACGGCCGGCGGCGCGGCGGTTCGCAATTGTAAACTCTGGATTTTCCCTACCCCAGTATCTCACATTCTGATAAGTTACAGTGTCGTTTGTGCTGATTGACTTATCTGAGAACATTATCTATCAGCTTATAAAGTTTTTAATAGGTTAGCATTATGATCTCATCAAAAACATGTTCTGGACATAAACATGGCCAGTAGTAGACCTCTGCTCTTATATTAAAAAAGCGTTCTTCGAAAAAATGTATAATCAGAAAAATTCCAAGAAAAATAATAAAGATATGCTTTTTAAAAAATGCAAGGTACTTTCAAAATTAGGGATTTTTCCAAAAAAAAAGTCCAAAAATTCCTTTTCAAAATAAATTTTCGTATATCCCTTTTTAAGCTGTTAAAAGTCCATTTATAACTTTTCTTTTCGTAAAATGAAACAGTTTGCAAGTATGAGATAATGAATTCCCTAAAAAAATACCCCGTATCGAAAAAGGGCACCTTAATGTCGATTTAATCGATTTATACAACATTACCATAAATTTCCTGCCTGTTTTCATTATAACGCCTAAATTTTGGTTAAAGTGCTACCTAAGTCCTGATTCACAAAACATGTAAATTTGATAGCGAAATTTTCTCCGCTCCATTTCCCTTTCCAACCATTAGAACGTCTCCGCCTATAGGCGGAGGATATATCCTCATTCCAGCAATTTTCTTAAAACCACGAAAAGTTGTTAATTTTAATCTAACTTCGTCTTGTCCTCGCCTATCTCCATTTTCTGCATTACACAACGAAGAGAACTTATAATATTTAAAATCTCATTTCGGTAACGTGTACCTGCCTTGTTTAAAATTCCCCATTTCAGATTTTCTAGTTCTTTTCTGGAGAAATTAAATATTCGTTTATTTTATCCTCTTGTTTTTATTTTTAAAGTTCGTTCTCTCGAGTCTACGTATTATTTCATTATCTTTATTTTCTTGAATAACGGAACATTACTTTTTAAATTAGCAACCTGTACTGAATCTAAATTAAATGTTCGGTTCTGCAGTTTATGCAGTTCATAGATCTCCAAAACACTTTGACGATGATGAAAAAAATTCATGTCTGGAAAGTTCTCATAGTAATTTTGAAAATGGGCCTTTTTTACTAAACCTAAGTTTCACAGTTGTATTACAAAAATCCTAAATAACGGAACGGTTTATTTGCTGCATGCTGTACCATAAAAACATAATCCTAAGGTGTTCCGTAATTTTTTAATCGAGAAATAATACCCTATTAAAATTTTATTGAATTTGAGACATCTAGAAAGTGACGTCGTATATTTGTTGCTAATAATTTTCCTGATAAATTCCCTTAGTTGTTAATTTTGTAGCTTTTTTAAAGGAATGTTGGCTGCTACCAAAGCTCTACACAAGTCATGATTAAATTCCTCCTTTTCACTTTTCGCTTTGTCACCACTGTTGTAAAATGATGTTTTAGCAGACTGCTGCACTGGTCCTGACTTCATTTTTGAAGCTTTGCTTTATGCAATGCTGCTTTTACGTGTTGATCTACCTGAAACTTTTTCTCATAGGCAATATTTTTAGCACAAGTTTTTCAAAACACTTTATCGCCATCGAGCTCCAACTCTGGGAATTTTTTTTCCCCATAAAGATATTTCCGGCTTTTAATATTTATAAACACAATCAGTAATGTAAGCATCTACACAATTCTTTCCCAATGCAGTCTATTTAATAACTTAACTATCAAACAAGACGTTTTCTTATCTGCGTCTGTAATTCGTCAGCTGGTACTGGTACCTGATAATGGGTTTGTTTCAAATCAATCAGAGTCAATGAGATTGTCCTGTTTCGATCAGCAAACAGTTTTCCTTGAAGATGATTGGCTCTGACTAGTTTCAAACTGCTGCAGAAACAAACCTAATACATCTGGAAATTCCTAAACCCCTATTAAATGTACGATGTGGTCACAAAAGTGGACAGAACAGGCAGTTTTAAAATTTAGTTTATTTAAAAATCCCATAGTTATAATATGCATATTAAGGTATATTTAAAGTAAATATGCATTATTTTATTAAATTGGTCAAAACAACATAAGATCAAAAAACTTCCTCAAAGTATGCCGTGGAATCAATAACGCATGTCTTGAATTATTACTCTTGAATGATAACATAGGTAATAGGTGAAAAATGAATGAAAAAGAAAACTGTCAAGTTCTGAAGTTTTTATTTTTAAGAAAATTACATTATTGTCATTGTCATTGTCATTGCATAATACAGAATGAAAAAAAAAACATATACAACAAGGAACCCAAAAATTATAAATTTAAACTAAATGAGAGACGTGTCCACCTTCTACTTCCAAACATGTTCTCATTCTTTTTTTTACAGCATCAAAAACAATGGTGACCACTTGGGGGGAGTTTTTTTTTATGTTCTAACAACCCATGAAGACCGAAGTCTAAGTACTATGTACCGTGGGTGTACTGGGAAAATCCGACTCACACATCCAGGACTGGAAACATCCGTACGAACTTCACCAGCCCTTTAAGAGGATGTGTGGGGTGGTACTACCTCGGTCGAGGAAGAAATCCTCTACCACCTTCCAAGTAGTTTATCTGCTGAAATTTATTGGTAATTATAGCCCATAGGTCTTCTAAATTTTCACAAGGGGTTTTGAACACCTAGTTCTTGATATGTGGCCATAAAAAAGTCGCACGGCGTGAGATCGCAGAACCGCGGTGGCCACCTAACTGGCACATTACGACTAATGATTCGGTCTTCGAAAAATTCATCCAAAAAATTTAAATTATTAAGAGTTACGTGAATTGATGCACCGCGTTCTGCTGGAAGTAGCCTTGTTGCATCTCTTTATCATCTAGTGCGTTTAGAAAATTTTGCAAAATTTAAAAATCGGCTCAATTACCCTTCTTTTCGATATGGCCGCCCACACGCCAACTCTCTGTGAATGCAGAGGCTTCTCTATAAAGAAATGTTGATTTTCAGAACTTCACATTCTCATTTGTTGAGAATTTACATAACCAGAGAGGTAAAACCATGCCTCGTCAGTAAAAAAGGTTTTCTCAAATATGTTTTCATTATTATGCAAATTACCCATAAACCTCTCTGGAAATTACATTCGCGGTGGCTTGTCATTTGGTAAGAATTCTTGGACTGAGCTTAGAAGATAAGCGTGTATATGCAGGTCACATGCCAACAGGATTATATTGCAGGTTCCTTAGAATATATTGACTTGCAGGCTTATTTTCTTGCCTAAACTTAAATAAAATTAAGCTTATCATTAATCTCAGTAATAAATACGTTAAAATAGTATTTCATACTTTTCAATTGCTTTGCATTTAGTTTTGTGAAGCCGACTCATTTAAAAAAAATATTCGCTGGTCTAGACCATGGCAGCAAAATTAAAATTTATTGAAAGAACTCATTATAAATAAAATTACTTTATATAGTACCTACGCGAAAAGCTATTTACCCATAATAACAAAATAAAAAAGTGCTAATTCCGCTCTCACAGACCTTAGAGATTTACATATTTTATTAGTGAAACGCTCGATTAAGTTTAAACAGCTTTACAGACAATTTCTCTTAAGAGAACTTTCTAGAAGTAGTAGTTGAACCACCGAAACCTTGAAGTCTAAACCATACGTAGGTTTACGAGTTTCGTATTATTGTTTCACTGTGGAAATATGTTGTGGGAGCGCTTAAAACTTGCCAAGATGTTAATTAATGCACACGACAGGTTTCTGCACTGCAAACTTTATAGTCCAGCCGTAATGACATAGATTCTTTGGAAAGATTTCTAGGTAAATGAATTTTTGCAAGAAGCTTTACTTACTGGGTATTACAAGGACATCTTTACAGGGAGGGGGCATGTAGGTAATAAAGTTGTATTTCTCTGTTGCTACTAACGGACCCATGCCAAATCCAGGGGTTTGTGATCCTACTAGGGATGTTTTGGTAAACAAAAATTTTAATTTGCGAAAAAAGTTTAATTTTGGCAACCCCCCCCCCCCCCCCCCCCCAGCAAAAACTTAACACGCTTAGGTATTGTAATTATTGTTTTTTTAAACAATTTTTACAACATTTTGTCGATAATTCTTAATTTTAAGAGAAAAAAGTGTGTTAGTAGAAAGTTATAATTTGAATTTTTTTAAATCTAAAATATGATTTTTAAAAAAATTCAAATGACTATAACTTTCTACTAAGACATTTTTTTCTGTTAAAACAAAAATTCTTTACAAAATGTATCCGAAGATACTAACAAATTGAAACGAAAAACGTCGAAACTCATGAAAGAAAAGCGATGACGTAAGTGCCACAAAATTCCAACATTCACACCCTCGAAATCGCCACCGCGGCAGCTGCGTTCATATATCGACGGCTCCAGAACGCGCTCTGAGACCGTTCGTGCATGCACCAAGCAATTGGTTCTTACTACTGATACCACATCTCTAACGCGAATCGACCCCGCGGTCGATATAGTCCCGCCCTAAAGTTCTAATGTCAACCGAAAATATACATAAAGCTGTCTGTTAAAGAAAAACCTAACCTGTCAATATATATTAATTTTTAAACAAAATCTGGAAAAACGATGCCGTTTAAATAATACAGAATGTTGAAGATGAAGTGCGGAATCCAGGACACAGCGGGAGTGAAAAACACAAGAATTAAATCCAGTCTCCAATGTCGAGAGAAAATGTAAACAAAATGGAAAATATTTTCAGGAAATGTAAGTGAAACTCTCGGCAAAACTCTTTACATTACATAATCAGATTAAGAGCGACCGTCCATAGATAGGGAGGACTTCGAACAAGGCGAAGAAAACGGAAGTCAGGGCCCAAACAAAAGAAACATGTTAAGACAAACTACAAGCTTCGAGAAATGAACAAGCTGAGTCGGACAAGATAAAAGGCAATCAACATTCCCTGGTAGTAACCTGAAAACAAGGCAAGACAAACTACGCGGCGTAACCGTTGCATAAAAATACAGCAGCTCAACTCACGGTAGGAATTAAATAATTTTAAACAATAGCAGTTAGACAAAACTCAGTGACAAAATTAAACTGTCACAAGTCTACAAGTGGAACCAAGAAAATGGCAAAAAGAATGGAAAAATTCAAACGTTTTTAATGACGACTTATTAACAATGACAGGAAAAAGAACTTTATCAAAACCTGACTGATCAAGATCTACATAAATTTAAACCATTACCTTTTAAGTGAATCCTGGTGTAAATTTTTGCATAAAATGTCCTGATAGGCGTTACATTAAAAACACATATTTTAACACTAATCGCGATATTCCGACGATGTTTCTCAATTAACATTTAATTAAAAACCCTTCGCAAAAATTATCCACCCTAAATTGAGTCTACGGGTTTGTTATTATGCCATACTTTAGTTCTTTCTGCTGCTGCTAAAGGGGTAGACGTCACTACGCTGAATACTAATAGATAGATAATCGTGTTTAGCTGGGTTAACTTACAATTTTTCAGTGTCAATAAAGGAAAAGGCGTTTTTTTGTGATAGTCGGTGAAAAGTTGTATTTACTAAAATAAAAAGAACATTGGTCTGAAGATGCTTTGTTTTTGCACGTGGGGCGTTAAATATTATGTTTGTGCAATCGGCGCTTATCTGTCATGGTCGCCGGTTACTCATCTAGCTTCCATCCTATTAATGCTGGCGTATCCTAAGATTCAGTTCTGGCACCAACCCTATTTCCTCTTCACACTAATGACCTCTCTTCAACTACCAATCCCATCTACAGTTATGCTGACGATAGTACTCTTCACGTCAACATTTATTTTTCCAAACAAGTCTCGAATCAACAGCTGAATAACAGGCGCAGATCTATGTACCTATCCCTTTCCCACAAGATCTTCAATAAAATTAATCTTATACTGGGGTGCCAACAACCTCGTGCAGTTCAACGCCTCCAAAATCCAGTCTTGCTCCATGTCACGCAAAAAATCCGGTAACACTTACCCCATCCACATGAATGGCCAAGCCCTACAGAACTAACGTTCGATCTTGTTGGCATCGCTTTCGAACATGATCTCAACTGGCACAAACACCTTACTTCAATAGCCACATCAGCAGCTAAACAGCTTGGTTTTCCCTTTGGAGCCAAAAAATACTTCTCCCCTTCCAACTTACAGACTCTCTATGTTTCCCAAATAAGACCTAACCTAGAGTACTGTTCCCACATCTCTGGAGCGGCATCACTTTCGACCGAAAGTTATAGTCATTTGAATTTTTGTAATCCTAAAATTTAGTTATTATTTATTTATTTATTTATTTATAATATAATTATAGTATAATATATAATACAAAGCTAATTAATTAGAAATTTATTTGGTTAAATCACTATAAACACATAGGTGAATCATCTGTCCGTAATTTATAGTGATGTGGTAATATTGTTTATATTTAAAATAAAAATTATATACAAAAATATTAATTTTAAAATACAGGTAAAAACAATATTAAAGCTATAAATTAAATAATCATTATACAAAATTAATAATGTCCTTTACAAAGTTCTAATAAATAATATTAGAATATTACTTATTTTATTTTTATAGTTTCATCAATCTTAGAACTGTTTTCTTTTATCCATTTTTTTATATATTTTTTAAATGAAATGTAACTTAAACATTTAATTTTTTTGGGTAGTATATTAAAAATTTTTATACCAATATTTAAAGAATGTTTTTTTATTAATGTTAAATTAAATTTTTCAGCATATAGAGATATATTTATTTTTTGTCTAGTTTCATATAAATGATTTACCGTTTCTATATTTAACGCTTTATTATTTTTATAGATGTATGTTAAGGCTGCTTTGTAGAATAGTTCTTTTACATTAAGTATATTGTACGTATCAAATATAACTTTCGAAGGAAACAAAATATTTTTGTTGTAAATAATTTTTAATACGTATTTTTGCATCATTAAAACTAATTTTAAACCAGTGTCATAAGTACTTCCCCATCCAATTATGCCGTACGATAGAACTGATTGAAAAAGAGAATAATAAAACATTAAACATAGTTTTCTACTTACAATATTTTTTAAAATTCTAAATTTAGATAAGGTAGCTAAATATAATATAATATAGTATTTTTTGGCTCCAAAGAGAAAGCCAAAATATAATTAAAAAAAAATAAAATGACTATAACTTTCTACTAACACATTTTTTTCTCTCAAAATTTAAAAACTGTCGACAAAATGATGTAAAATTTGTTTAGAAAAAAATAATAAATAAAATACCTAGACGTGTTCATTTTTTCCTAGGAGGGGCACATCAAAAATTCAACTTTTCTTCGCAAATTACAAAATGTTTTTTTTTCTTTACCAAAACATTCCCAGTGGGCTCACTATTAAAACCCCTAAATCTGGTGCGGGTCCTTTAAGTAGGAACAGAGATATACAACTTTGAAATTTCACCAGCCGCCACTGGACAGCAATATTAAAATTTAGGAAAATAGCCAATTGCAGATGACAAGAAAATTCGAAATTGTATTATTTTCACGAGTTTCTAATTAGATTTAAATTGAGCATTCACAAAGCACTTAAACTTAGCGGAAAATTTAGCAATAATCCAGTTTTAATTGGTTTAAAACGCAGTAAAATTAGGACAGTTTAATTAGGTGACCTGGTTACCTTCTTCGTAACGTGTTTCAACAATAAAGTACTTTAAACTTTTAATAAGTTATAAACTGCAAGTCAAACTAGGGTAAACGCGTTAAATTAGTTTGCCAACTTTATCATTTTTCATGGGGGTAATGAAGACAAAATCGTTACATGCAAAAATAAGTGGTAAAGCACGTTTCAAGCTCTTTCGTTGCCTTTTTGACAAAATGGTAAGTACCTCAATAAATGCAAATATAAATATTTTAAGATTGTTACAAGGCGCCAGAGTCGCAGTGGTTTAAATTCGGAATAATTTTGGAAAAAATAAAATCTTGTTAAATTACGAGTGATCCAAACATTGCTTATTGATTTATGTTATTCGATTTATTTGTACAATTAAAAATTGTTACTTAAATTTAATTACGGATTTAATTCGGTTTTGCTGTCACTGTCATTTTCATCTACATTAAAAATAAGTGGCTTTGTGTTATTAGTAAATGAAAAATAGAAATCTTCGACTTTAATAACATGGTTAATCAAAATTTTCCATTCTATCTAGCACTACAATTCTGCCGACTGGGATGGTCTTCGAAACTTCTTCTCTGCTTTCCCTTGGAACCCTGTCTGTCCACTCCCGATCCCTCCGAAATTTGCTCTCATATCACATATATCATTGAAGCAGGTATTGTAAGTTTCGTTCCACGTACCCTCAAGAAACCTAAACTCCACCATTAAAGCCATGGTTCTGCAAGGCCTATGATGAAGTCAGGCTCAAAAAAGGCCCAGCTCACAAAAGGTATCTTAAAAATCCTACACCCAAAAATCGTCAAATTTTCACCGAGGCAAGAAATCAATTCAACTAAACTATATTAGAGTCCAAAAATGCTTTTTGTAATCGCATAAAAGATAAATTGCTTTCCTGTCCCAACGGCAGCAAATCTTTCTGGACACTGCCAAAAACATTAAGAAACAATTTTCCTACCCTGACCTCTAACAGCGAAATTATCTCCACCTCTAAAGGGAACGCTGCCAAACAATTCACTGCCAATTCCACCCTAATCCCTCCAACCAATTTCGCTCTTCCAACCGCTACGTCTGTACCCTACAAAATTCCCGATATAATACTAAAGGTCAAACAAGTTCAAAAAATTCTTATATCCCTTGACACCACAACGTCGTCCGATCTGGATGGCATACCATCGATGGGGCTTTGGTTTACCATTTTCCTGTTGAATCTACCTTCTGCTAGGATGTCATCTGTATCAAACCATGTTTCATCGAGGTAGATAATGGAACGATTTTCTAAACTGTAGGTACTTTCTTATAGATTTTAAATAAATAATTAATCAAACCGCCACTGCCGTAATCGTTGTGATTCCATTAATCTTTCAATAATGCTCCGATATGTAAAACCCATTTGAGATAATACTCTCCAGAGGCTCGTGCTGCTGCAAAAAATGTCGATTTCATCTTTCGTTATTCGTTGCTTTAATGAAACCAACGTAGGCACAATTTGCTCTTCATACATAGCATACATTTTTCTACGAATTAAGTATTTGGTGCTTTCGTCAAAACACCTGCTTTTACCGGCATCTCTACGTACTTTTTTGTCTTTAATTTGCTTTGTCACAATATCTTTAACTGTAGACACGGAAGTTTTCGTTAATGAAGACTTTTCTGCCACAGCTGGATTTACATTAAACTCCCTGTTCAATAAAGAAACATACACATTTTTAACAATTTGCTTGGCATCGGGCGATAAATATGCTCTTTTTAAATTAGCACTACTATAGGAACTATGATCAACGTCTTTACAAGGATGCCACATTTTTTAGCACTTTCGGAATAGCAAAACATACGATCGAAATCATATAAAAACTGCACGGTTTAGCAAACGGATAGGAACTATACTAAAATATTTCGAAATTTTCTTTCTTTACCTGTTATTCTATTAGGGCCGGTTCTGTTTCCAGTTCTTGCAAAATTTACCGGGTTTTACAGCTGGTGTCAATAAGTTTATTGCAGGCAATACGTCAACGAAAGAGCTTGAAACGACCTTCAACAAGACTCTGCTTTTGGAATTATAAAAATAAAAATGGAGCTTAGAAATCGCGATAGCAGTACAACTAAAATAATCACTTTTCTTTGACTATCCCAATGGCGAAGAAATTAATCCTCGCATTTTTTGAAATAAACGAAACGTTTATTATTGTAAAACACGCCTTAACGGCTTTAATCACCGAGATGGCATGAACATACGATTATATCCTAGATTAACTAAGTTTCTTGAAACTGCTGTGACGTAAAGCGAATACAAATTAGGTACGATACGTGAAAAGTTTAATAACCTACAGCGGAACGCGTCGACGAATATTGACATAATAGTTCTAATCCTAATTGGACATTTTTGTCGTAAGACTAACCCTTTCTGATAAGTTCATGCAAGGAATACAAATTTGACTAATTGCCACGAAAGTCAGTCATTTTGAAGCTGTTTTTGTCCGATATAGAAAATGTGAAAATAGGAAAAAATAATGCATTTAATGAATACAGTAAAACCTGTACTCTCTCTGGTGGAATGATTACTAATGACAACTCAAATTAAGCCAATACAACTGCAAGCAGCTGATTTTTAGTCAACAAAATTGATAAAGATGCCAAATAACACAATAATGAAGAAGAAGACGAAACGAAAACAGTGTCCACTATTACCGTTAGTTTTGGTCATTCGGAATTATATTTTATTAGTACCGTGGAGTAAGTGGTGCCACATGTGGATCCACCTTGGGTTCCCATGACCAAGTGCGCTTATTACCTGTCGTTTAAAATAGTGTTCTCTGTAGTTTAAAAAGTGAATTGCCGGTTGAGTTGGAGTGATTACTAATTTAGGTCGCATAATGGTTCTGGCGAACGGGTAGTGATATGCAACCCGGACTTTTAGCGGTACCTGTTGGTATCGATACTTTTACTTTAAAATTTGGATATATCATTTTTACATAACAGGCAACTGGTATAAACTTACAAGCGAAACAAGGCATAATATTTTTTTTGCATCTAGTTGTGATATTCGAATATCTAATGCTCTTAAGGAGTATCCGGTGCTGGTGATACTTGGAGGTATCGAGTGCAGAGTATCAAATAGATACTATCCTGCACATCGCCATAACGGGAACAAAAAAATTAATATCGGGTTCGTCGTGGCTGTGTCAAGCCACGATGGTCCATTTGTGCGTGTAGCCAAATACAGTGATGGGTGGTCATTCCTTAAGCCCTTTGAGGGCACTTTGTGGATCTGGGGTGCCAACCCAAGTATTTCTTCCAGGTTATTTTGTGTACCTTGCGTTTGGTTAGTGTTGCTTGGCTGTGAATGCCGTTACGCCTGGAAGAATAAAGGTTTTAAATGGATTTAAAACTGTAATGGCTGACACGCACACTTCAGACCAGCCCAATAACCTTTAGGGTCTCACTTAAAGGGACTATTCTCAACTTCTTCTCAACTTTACCTTTTTCACTGAGGATGTCTCAATATATGTTCTTTTTTGCACAAACACCTGTGTTGCTCGTGCACTGCTTATGCCGGGACAGCAACATCACTTGCTTGCCTGCACGGGAAATTTAGGCCTTTTCCAGGAGCCAGCAGCTCACTGGAGAGTCTTCTACGATGGCGATCAACGCGCCTAGGCCGTCATAGCCTTGGGCCTGGATACCATCATCGGAAGACAACGGGACCCCATTAGGCAACCTTTTTATCTTATATATCAATATATTTTTGCATTGAATGACACCAACTTTACCAGATATTGCCAGTATTTATGTTTGGTATAATTTAATTATTTAAATATTTTCCTCGATTTAGTTAACTAATCCCTGTCACCCCTTTGTCGTTAGTTAGTTTACCTTTATTTTTCTTGTTCTGGTTGCGTTGGGTATGTCCCGCTTAATGTTCTTGACCTTGTAACCTACCTAATACCTATACATACCTACATACAGTAATATATACTTTGCGTCTTTTACGTCAATCTGCAAGTCACGTGACAGTAATTTTGCGCCTTATCTTGTTTATCAAATTATCTTTTTAATACTGGTAAATTATTAAGAAATGTAATAAATTTCTCCCAAATGTTATAGTAAAGATTTACTGGTGGAAACTTTTAATATCAGGTGGCAACTTAGGAAATAAGTCATAAATTTGTTTTTGAAATTTAGGTGTTTTATTTGACTCGCAGCAGTTTGAAGTTTATTTCTTTTCTTTTGTCTTCTCTAGTCACTGAGTGAGTTAAAAGCGAGTTCCCAATGTTATCTGGGAGGGTTTCTGTTTCTAACCTGGCTAATAAAACAGTGGCGCCCTTTTTAACCCCCCTACTCACCGGAATTTGATCTAGGGCATTTTTTTAGCAGCATGCGCGAGCTACTCGCATTCGGCTCGACTCGTTGCCTTTTTAAATTTTGAATTTTCAGGACTTTTGATTTTTCAGAACTCAAGTGTAAGTTCAAGTATATTAAATTCTTCTTTACTGCGAAAAGAGCGTGGCACCACTATGGTAGTTACAGCAAATTGGCCGATGAGGGCGCAACGTTTTTAATAATTTAGATTGCCAATAGTGAAATATAGCTTACTGATTGAATTACAAGGGAGTGTTGATATCCAGAATCTTGAATATGGTTTGCAATGGTCACAACTATGGTGTTGTTAAAGTTTGACGTCCAGGAGTTGAACAGTGACAAAATTGTGAAATTTTGAAAACGGCTGAAAATGTCTGAGAAAAAGCTAAATTTTGAAAAACTCGAGTGTCGGTTAGTTATAAAGTATTTATTTATGAAAGGGCTAGCGGGCAAAAAAATAGTAAAAAACCTTAGGTGATCAGTGTCCTTCATACGCCACTTCATGAGCATTGCTCTGCAATTCTTATATTCATATTCGTACTTCGGCTAAAGCTGCCACTATTTTTTAATGATTTTCTCTCTGTCGACATTGAACGAAGCATTATCCTCAGATTATTTCCTTATTATTAACCAAATTCTCTGTTAACTTTAATTATCCTACTAAACTAAGCAATAAAACCCAATTAAAATCGGGTTGTAAAAATTATTCGCTTTAAAATATATCTCGCCCTTTTATTACCTCTCGGTCTAGATTCGGAGTTTTAATGGGTTTCGTGTCACCATCAGTTCGAATGGAAAGTGAAGCGAGTCGTTTTATGTTTTAATAAACTGATTAGTTAGTGAAAAATGTGTTTGCGATGTAAAAATTACTCTTTACTGTAATTTAATTTCATACTTTTTCCAAAAAAATGCTTTGATTTTTTCATTAATTCTGCCTGTACACCAAAGTTAAACCGCCGCACTGTGGTCTAGACAGCATATTTAGCGCGAAAAAGTTATAAATAAAATATAGCAATCAGCATCAGTCAAATAGTTTATGGGGATTATAACATCCTAAAGCAACCGCTTGTAACAAGAGAATTTACAGAAAAAGGATAGGATAGGATAGGATAGATAAGTCCGAGCGCACAGGTAGTTGCCATATTTGTTATTACCAGTAACTGTTTGTTGTTTGCAGTAAACAGTCCATATTTCCAGGGGCGGCTGGTGAAATTTCAAAGTTGTATATGTCTGTTTCTACTTACAAGACCCGTACCAAATTTAGGGGTTTTAATAGTGAGCGCACTGGGAATGTTTTGGTAAAGAAAAAAAACATCTTGTAATTTGCGAAAAAAAGTTAAATTTTTGGTGTGCCCCTCCTAAGAAAAAAATGAACACGTCTAGGTATTTTATTTAGTATTTTTTCTAAACAAATTTTACATCATTTTGTCGACAGTTTGTTATTCAATTTTGAGAGGAAAAAATGTGTTAGTAGAAAGTTATAATCATCTGAATTTTTTAAGCCTAAAATATATTAAAAAAAAATTCAAATGACTATAACTTTCTACTAACACATTTTTCTCTCTCAAAATTTAAAAACTGTCGACAAAATGATGTAAAATATGTTTAGAAGGAATAATAAATAAAATACCTAGACGTGTTCATTTTTTTCTTAGGCGGGGCACACCAAAAATTTAACGTTTTTTCGCAAATTACAAAATGTTTTTTTTCTTTACCAAAAGATTCCCAGTAGGCTCACTATTAAAACTACTAAATTTGGTACGGGGCCCGTAAGTAGGATCAGAGATATAGAACTTTAAAATTTCACCAGCCGCCACTGCATATTTCCATAAGCTAAAAGCGATATAATTAAAATTTTTCCATGGCTAGTGATTAGGAAGGTTAATACAATCATTTCGTTATACCAATTATATTATTGTATTATAACTGTATTAAAATGCATTTGTTTTTAAAATAGAGAGTTTTATGAGAGGTTTTTTCTCTAATATTTATATTTGTGTAGAGTTTAGAAAAATTGCAGGTGTTTGTAGCTATTAGATTTATTTCATTATGAATGACATATTAGTGTAGATAATGAAAAAGAAAATGGAATTGCGATCGCGCCCGGCTTTAATTATTATTATTAATTTTTTACTACCGCTATGTTAACAAAATTCTAAAAATAACGTTCAGATTCACTAAGAAGGTTTAAGATTTAGTACTGGTTTAAATTAAGATCTTATAGTTGATCAGTTATGTTTCGACAGGTTTTTGTCCTGTCATTGTTAATAAATCGTCATTACAAACTTATGAATTATTCTGATATTTCAGGTATTTGCTTGGTTTCCAAATGATTTTCATCTTGGAATGAGTTACTGTAAGGAATTTAGATCTATTATTGTCGAAAGTACGTACTAAAATTGCCCCTTTCTTTATAAATTTGCGAATAAGCTCAGAAAAAAGTTCAAAGTATAAAATTTAGTTATCTTATTCTTACACTTGTCAGTTTAAAACTTTTGGTTGTCAAATTAGACCGGACTAGCGTTGGAGAATCTGGCTGAAAATGTCTAAATAAAAAAATTTCAAGGAAACTATTAATTTGTTGTATATTTCTATAACAATATATACAAGATTCTTTCTTATTATTGTTAGTCTTTCCTTGATATATACAGGGTGTCCGAAAAGTCTTAGTATGGGCAAATACCTTTGCTATTAATAAAGATAGACACCAAATTTTAGGTGTATCTTATTGGTTAAGAAATCTACTTTTTTATGTAATTTAACTGTTTCAATCCCCTTAAGGGGTGACGCTGGGGAGTTGAGATCACAAATTTTAATTGCAACCCTACGCCCTGACGTACCTCATTTTAAAGGTCTTCAAAAAAGAAAGATTTCACCGCAAAAATTTTGAAGGAAACTATTAATTTGTTGTATATTTCTATAACAATATATACAAAATTCTTTCTTATTATTGTTAGTCTTTCCTTGATATATATATATACAGGGTGTCCGAAAAGTCTTAGTATGGGCAAATACCTTTGCTATTAATAAAGATAGACACCAAATTTTAGGTGTATCTTATTGGTTAAGAAATCTACTTTTTTATGTAATTTAACTGTTTCAATCCCCTTAAGGGGTGATGCTGGGGAGTTGAGATCACAAATTTTAATTGCAACCCTACGCCCGACGTACCTCATTTTAAAGGTCTTCAAAAAAGAAAGATTTCACCGCAAACCTGAGATCCGTATCTTAATTCGCTTTTAAATGGCAAGCCTTTAAAAATTAAAAATCGTAGAAGCAGCGAAAGTAGCTAAATATCTACCTTTACTTATATGTATATATATATATATATATATATATATATATATATATATATATATATATATATATATAGATATATATATATATATAGATATATATATATATATATATATATATATATATATATATATATATATATATATATATATATATATATATATATATATCCGGGAAAAAAGTACTCACTTTTTTCCCGGGGAAAAAAGTAATTTCATAAAAAGTGACATTTTGTTACCTGTCAACAGAGATAAAATGTCAAACGTTTTTCCCGTCACGGAAAAAATACATTTATTTCTCTTATTACTTTAAAAGTTGTTCAAAATGAACTTTTTGGCAGTAATTTAGTCGATTTCGGAACTCACTTCTCACATTTTCGAGAATGGCAGGTGGCACTGCTTGGCAGAGTTGCAAAATCGACTTTATTACTGCCAAGAAGATCACGATGGTCAATTTGAATAACTTTCAAAGTAATGAGAGAAATAAAGGTACTTCAATGTTTACTTTTTTGTTTGTTACCTCAGCACCCTAGCGTCGCCTCTCAAGGGTGTTTCGATAAAACATGCTTACTAAAAATATTTTTCTAAATAATATATAATAAGTACTAATACATACGATGTAGGTTATTGAGTTCGTGACTATCTTAAAAATCATAGCTGTTTTTCAAAACAATTATGATGATAATTCTTGTTACAGGACTTAAAAAAATTGTTCCTAGGTATAGTAAAAATAAAATTTGAGAACAAATATTTCGAGCAATGCCATGTGGTTTTACTTTTTTACGTAGCGCTCTTTTCCACCCCGTATAACAAAATGTGGTTCTTATGAGTTTAAAGCGATCCTCGTAGCTACCTTTCAATAAATACAGTTTTTAAAAACCAAAAATGTGTTCAAATCAGTTGAGCCGTTTTTGATCCACAAAGCTGTAAAAATGATCGAAAAAATACCATTGTGCAAACTTGTTGACGAGCAGTTTACTTAAACTATTATAACTTGACAAGCTAAACAGATCTGGATACAAATTATATATCCTCA
Organism: Philopedon plagiatum; assembly: GCA_963971165.1. Classification (NCBI taxonomy): domain Eukaryota; kingdom Metazoa; phylum Arthropoda; class Insecta; order Coleoptera; family Curculionidae; genus Philopedon; species Philopedon plagiatum. Next base: position 3,906,895 of record OZ020190.1, on the reverse strand, counting down.
TAAAAAGGACAAATTATATATCCTCATAAAACGTAGACTATGTACAGTAGGATTTATAATTTAACCAAACTTTAAACAAATCAAACACATGAAATCAACTCAGTGTCTGCCTCTCACAGTCCCCTTTTTCCAAGAAAGAATAAAAGCAGATTTAAAATACAAAAAAATTAATTGAAAATTTTAGGAGTGGGTATCAAATATAGGCCCACAAAATGGAGAATACAAACATATATATAACTTGCTTATTTAATATAACCCTTGTTGAGTAAAATGTCAAACAAAGTTATAAACCGTTGTCTCTTTCCTATACTTTTGGGGTTTGTAGAATGATGTACACAGTAAAAAAATTATAATAACAAAAAGTTGGATTATGAAACAATTATCACGCTAGCTGGACTTAACTTACCCAACAGGAACTCTTTTTAAGTACAAAAATGTATTTTCATTTATTAATTTTCCAAAAATATTAGTTGACCCTATGATTATGACCGCACTCTCCTTATAGTCGGAACCAGTGTTACATCGTCATCTTCATTAAAAAATGACCCTATAACACTTCGAGCCCACAATGCACACCACACGGTAACTTGAAGGGGATGTAAAGGTTTTTCTTCACTCGAGAATTTCACTTCCCCAAATCCTGCAATTTTACTTGTTCACATAATCTTCGAGGTGGAAATGAGCTTCGTCGGAAAAGACAATTTCGTTGCAAAATTCTGCATTATTTCTAACTTATGAATTTTGGCGTCTAGTGTGCCCTTCGTCCCCGTTAAAAATCAGCTGATTGCAGCTGGCTTCTTTAACTTGAGTCGCCTATATGTTCACATTGAATGCATACCAGAAATAATTTCTACGGCTATTTTTTCGTTCTCCTGGTATAAAACATTTTCATAAGCTCTGCATGGGTTTTTCGAATTGATTCATATGATCGGAGACCCGCATGATAAAACTGATTTTGGCTGTACCGCCATTTTTCGTTGACGGCACATGTTTTCTGAAATTTAACCTCCCTTTTTAAGACTTCTAATGATGTTTCACAGGCGTAATCTGAGTTTCTCTTTTAGGGCAAGACGAGGCCCTTATAAGGTTGGGCACGTTTAGACCCTTATTAAGTTAAAGACTGTATTTTCGTGACAACGATCTGGGGTTATCTCCGAAATTCGGGCGAAAGGATCCCCTTGTAAACCTTAAATTTATTAAAAAATGTAATTTATACTGGTAAAGTGATTGACATTATTAATCAGAGATCCTTGGCGCAAGCCTGGCCTCGCTCGGGTTCACTGGGACGTCGATATATGTTTACGAGAATGGGTTTAAAAGTTTCTAGCATGACTCAGAGAGGGCGCAGTTTACAGTAATATTGACACGTGTGTACGCTGCAAAGCTTTTCGTTGGTATACCTTTAAAGTTGCATTAAATAGTTTTTATTTTCAACCATATAGGTAATATTGGCATTTCTGACTTTTTAAAAGTTTGAGAGTGTCACTTTTACGACTTTTACTTCAGCCCACGGGTGGAAAGTTTACTTTAACAAGGTGCATTTTTGCAATAACTAATACTTAACATAAAAAATAACAAGTTTATTTGTTTTTTTGTCTCTGGAACCTTCATTAAGACTTTTTCTTCTAAAAAGTTGATGTCTGGCATTCTCATTTTCATCAGTTCGTCACTTCGGCATGCCCCTGATACACCGACTGCAAGTGCCACCTGAACCAATAGAAGAAAGAATAATTAAAAACGATAATTTAGGGAAAAAATAATTTTTTGTCGTCATATTTCCCATTTTTCGTATTTCTTCCAAATTCCCATACATTTTATCATATTATTTATTTTATATTTCGAAAACCACATTACGTGCTAGAATTGCATATCGTTGGCCTCGCCGTTATTTTATGAACCCTGACCTGTTTGTACTGTTTGTATAAACTGTTCTTGGGAGACTCATATATGTAGCGTAGCAGAGCGAAATGCAAAAGAAGCGCGATACTGTCGCTTTGCGACAGGAGAGGCGGTACTGTGGTGTCGCACTAGCGGTACCGGTAGCACCAACCCTTCAGATTAAATTAATTACCCTTGTCAGAAGATGCCCCCCTACGTCCACCTATATAGAAAAATGTAAGTTAGTGTGCTGATTGAACCTGTTTAAAATATAACGTTCAGATTTACTATGCGGATTTAATGTTTAGTACTGGTTTAAATAAAGGTCTTCTAGTTGATCAGTTATGTTTTGACATGTTATTGTCCTGACATAGTTAATAAGTAGTCATTAAAAACTTATGAATTATTCTGATATTTCAGCGATTTGCTTGGTTTTCAAATGATTTTCATCTTGGAACGAGTTGCTGTTATAAATTTAGTTCTATTATTGTCGAAAGTACGTACTAAAATTGCCCTTTTCTGTATAAATTTTGCGAAAATGCTCCGAAATAAATTCATAGTATAAAATTTAATTGTCTTATTCCTTCACTTGTCAGTTTAAAACTTTTGGTTGTCAAACTGGACCGGACTAGCGTTGGAGGATCTGGCTGTTAAAGTTTCAAGAGAGTGCATTAAGAAGTTTTTATTTTCAACCATACAGATAATATTGACATTTCTAACTTTTGAAAAGTTTGAAAGTGTCACTTTTTTGACTTTTGCTTCGGCCCACGCCGCGGGTGGGAAGTTTACTTTCTAACGGTCACTTTTTATATCAAAATTAGAATAGTTATTATCCTAACAAGTGCGGAAAGAGTCACTTTCCCGCAAGCGACTGCCGTTACCCGAACGACGCGAAGCGGAGTTCGGGTAAGCAGTCGAGTGCGGGAAAGTGCCTTTCCGCATGAGTTAGGATCAAATTTTTTTCTACTAGCGTTAAAAAAACCAACATCATTTTTACAAAGTTTATTATTTTTTAATAAACAAAAAATAACAGGTATATAATGTTTACTTATTACTTATTATATATATTTATCGTAAAAGTACAATTGGATGCACTGTGTAAATTAATTGCTGAAGCTAGAGAGGTTGAAGTTGACTGATTCTGCATAGTGGAAGTTTGAAGAGACAGAGGTGTTGAACTTTCATGGACGCTACTGGGACCCGGTGCAATATCTAGGGACGTGGATGTTTCTAAGATGCAACTGGAAGTCGTTGGAATAGCTTGACTGATATTGAGAATTTTGTTGGACATATCTTTTTTCTGTTTGATGGACTCCTCTAGGTAGCCTTCGGCAACAGACGTGGATTTCCATCCCCCTAGGCGTTTAATATTCGTTATTCCTTCACCAGAATTGGCCAGTAGAGTGGCCGATGAGCGCCTAAAGCTGTGACCGGTGTACAATTCAGGATTTTTATGTCCTATATAAGCCGCGATGTTAGAGGGCATTTTCCCTATGGTATTGATACCAACACACTGGGTAGTGCATTTCCCGCACTCAGTGCGGGAAAAATTTTCCCGCACGGTGCGGGAAAAATTTTCCCGCACGGTGCGGGAAACTTAGTCTTTCAGAGACAAAATGAGTGCGGGAAAACGGTGAATTGCGCACGCTAGTAGAAAAAAAGTATTTACCAATATCCAGAAGCAAAACATTGAGAATTCTCTTGCTCTAGACGATGGTATTCAAATTAGAATTTGGTACAAAAATTGTTATTTTATTTTTTATTTTTTGGTTTATTAATAGAACTTTACGTTTTAGTATTTCTACTTCATTACTATATTTTTTTTTCGTTGATTGTGTAGGTACGTACGTTAAAATATCAACATATTTAACATTATTTCCTCAAGTCGGTTTAGGTCGATTTATTTAATATATTTGATTATTCGCATATTTATTCATTATTTGATCAAACAAGAATTAATATTTTAAACATGCTCTAAATCGGATTTAATATCAAACATATTTGTGGTATTCGCAACAGGAAGCTGTATATTATAAAATACCAAATCATTTAATTAAAAAAACGATAAGATACTTTAGATTTTTGATATTATGTTGGTTAAATATGTATATTTATATGCTTGAAAAAAATGCAATAATTGAATGAGTATGATACAGTATACGATAAAGCAACTTATTTATGGTCTATTGGCCAAGTTTACTCTGTTTAAAATACAGGGAATTGCAAAATTCCACCTTAGATTAACCCATTGATTTATAAACAAGGACGTGATAGCATTATTTACATTTTAAAGCGATTAATGATTCCCAAGTAACTTATAACCCGGCCAACACAACACAACACACAACAACAACACAATACAATATATTTCCGGGTTATATCTTTGCAAAGTTTAATTTTTTAAATCCTTTTTTGTCATACAGGATTTAATCTTTCACTTATTTAATAAAAATTTTGCACACACACTAGTTTTAGTGGACTCTACAATCTTGAGGTAAAAGTATTTCACTGCTTTATCGTTAGAGGGCACTTTACCTGAAAATGAAATTGTAACCAATCAGAATAAAAATAAATACCCAACAATACACACCAAACTAACAGCTAACTTTAAGTGTAACACCGACTTTATATAGAGGGATTCATATAAAATATAATCAATAAAATACAATCCAACAAAATATCACGTTGCTTGCTAATTACAAAAGGGTTTATATTTTTTTTAAATTCTACTCATCGATTAGACTTAAAGGCTCAAACTTATGCTACATTTAAAAATGTAAAAAAGAATTAAAATTAGAAGGGCCTATGATTTCAACTATCGGACTTTTGGCATTACGATTATAAAAAAACTTTGACACTAATAGCAAAAGTACCCATAATTTCATTACAAAATTTTAAAAAACATAACAAATGGAATAAAAAGGCCACAGAAGTGACGTCTTTTGAGCAGCTTCCGTATTGGAGAAACCCAACAGTTCGTTTAATTTCTATTTTTCTGTCTTTATTCCTAAAAAATATTAAAAATCAATAAAGTATAAAACCCCTTGCAAATAATAAAATTCAAGCTAGCATCTCTTGTGTATTTAACTTTTATTTGAAATACGCAATAGTCGGCTACACACATCCCATTTCGGAGAAAACATCTAAAGAAAATCTTTCCCTGAATTTATTTCTATTCCAAACCAGCACGTTTGTCGGCGGAACTTCATAAGCCTAGTTCCATTAGAAAAACGTCTAACCACTAACTTTTATTGCTTTAGCGTTCTGAAAATATACTTCTCCAGATGCATAAAAAATCTATCAAACATTGCTACAGATATCCAACCCTTTTCGTCTCCTCGTCGTCGTACCGAGGTATCAACGATCCGCCCCCTTGATCTTTCTAACAAATAAAATAATATCTGCTTAAATATTATTGCTATACAAATCTTGCGTCATCGCAAAATTAACCCTTACTTGGTCAACCCTAAGCGGATTCCGCGAGGGGTGGTAACATTTCATTCCATCTTAGAGCTGCCGTTCGGAGCAAAAGTTAGTTATGACAGTAACTCAGCGGTGAACAGTCGTCGGGTCGCGTCAAGCGACTTAACGAAAGTTGGTCACCAGACACGGTCGCACACAACATCGGTGTGAAAAGTAGTGAGTGCGGGAAAAAGTCATCTCTCTCTTCTTCGGGCCATCAGCACCCATTTTTCCAGGCAAAGTTGCTTAAGGCAAACTCCTGCTCCGCGCATGAGAAAGCCATTACGGTGGCGTGCCGAGATGGAGTGATAGCGGTCGTTTTTTGTCCTACACATGCACAATGTATGAAACAAAATACACGGCTAGTTTTGAATGAACGGCTGCGTCTCCAATGGATTGGCCATTAAAAGAATATACTAATGTCGTCCTTTATTAATAGGAGTATTGTAATACGTAATCTCTTTTACCCATGTATAAAAGGACAAGATGATCTTCGAGAGAACTACAGTCATAATAACATACGTATAATACTCAAGTCTTTAAGATGTCGTGAGAATACAAATTAGAGGGGATAAAGGGAAGTTAGGGCATTTGAACTGAAATACGTCGACGTATATTGGCATAGTTCTGACCCCCATTCTCGAGTCAGTATTTTCATTTATGGAATGTAGTGTTTCGGGAAAATACATGTGGAATATTAAGAAGACTTATGGTCTAAAGTTGTGTTACAGGGATAAGACAAGAATTGCTCGTGGTGTTGAGAATTTTGATTTACACTTTGATAATGGCTGCGGTTCTCAGGAATGCTCTCGGCCAGATTCACTAGAACCAGTCTAATTTAACATATAAAGTTTTAAATTGATAAGTGTAGAAATAGGACCACGAAGTTTTTTAGTATAAATTTATTACTGAATTTTTTGAGTTGATGTTTCGACTCACACCGTTTCGGAGAAAAAACCTACTTAATCAATTAGAAGATCTTAATTTAAACTTGTATTGAATTTTAAACGTTTTGAATCAATTTCGGGGTTTAATTTTTTAATAACCCTAGTAAAAAGCGGTCTTGGCGCAGCCCTTATACAGTATGTCCGCGGATGGGATTTGGAAAAGGACAAATGGAACAAATTTTGCAAATACGTAAAAATGTCACTTCTAATAAAAGTTTACAAGCAAAAACTTTTATTAGGAGTGATATTTTTATGTATCTTGCAAAATTGGTCCATTTGTCCTCGTCTAAACCCCATCCGTGGACATACTGTATATACCCATTTAATGATTATCATTTTTTGAACCATATTTATTGTACTATGTATATTTCATTTCACGATTAGATTTATGCTAAAATAATTGAGCTACTAATAAAACATTGTTTGTTAAATTATATTTTTTTGGTAATAAAGATAAATATCTAATTTTATTAAAGTATAATGAAAGAAGGTGTGTCATACATTTGCCTATTGCGTGCTGCGGATTGCTAATTGAAGTAGAAAATCAACCCAAACATTATGCTTGTCATATGAATGACTTGATTTTTATTAATGTTTATCAAGCATAAAGCACGGAATTACCAACAAGTATAATTGTTCCTGTCAATCATTTTTTTTAAATGTACGTCCTGATTAAACTGTTGCTAGGACTAATTTAATAATCAATGATGATGACAAGTGACAAGTGTATGACTAATAAAACTTAGGTTTATACCATAAATTTACATCTATATTTTTTGAAAATTAATAGAGAAAATTACAGTTTAAGTATGTATTTTCGATAATAATAACTCAATTCATTTCCGGAACAAGTTGTAAGTGTTTATTAAAAAATAATACATATATCACCCGGTGCACAAAACTTTTAATTCACTGTTAAATCCTAACTCACTGTTAAAAGCAGATGCCCAAAATGTTAGCTCCTCAATTAAACAGACAATTGCCACTACAAAACCCTTTAAGATGTTGATTTCTTCACTTGTTTTTAACACAGAGAGAACCTAACTAATTATACAATGTGCAGGTATATATTTGTTTTTGGTAAAATTTTTGATAAAATATAGGTTAACTTGGCAAAATTTTGCATTTCCATACAAAAAAAACTAAAATATTACTTTGACATCTCATTTATTTAGCAGTTTTAGTGAAAATCGAAAATTATCTAAAGCATTTTTAATCCCAAAAACTTATTTTACTAAAAATGTGTCTTTTAATTTAATGGCAATGTCTCTACTTAATATCGGAAAACATGGACCATTCACTCGTGAAATTAGGTTGAAATTGTAAGCAGAACGAAACAGGCTATACCGTAAATAAGAACAATTAAACTATTACGATATTAATGAGATGAGCATTAGTGACGGGGTCATCCGGATGAAAAATAATCGGTCATCCGATTATGAAAATATTCGGAACATTCCGATCATTAACGCAGGTGTTCCGATAGTAAATAATCGGTAAAAGCAGCCCCTGCCGATTATGATATTGTGCTTGACGGGGAATAAATTGCAGAGCAGTGTTGTCAATTTTTTTTAATTTTCCGATATTCTTTTTACAATAATTGTTATACTATAATGGTATAAATCACTTTTTACGGTCAAACCATAGCAATACAATAATAAACAGAAACGCTGTTACCTTCTTAATTTCAAAGACGGAATTCGGAATGACTGAAAGTTCGCTGTTCTTCCCCGAAACCCGACACGGGCGGACGGAGCCTAACACTCCATGTGGCCAATCAGAAGACAAATTTTATTATTAATATTTTTATTCTCGCATTTAAAGTTAATTTATTTTCTTTGAAAAAAAAAAGAGCAGAGAGAGAGAGCAGAAAAAAGTTCAAAAAATCTATTCCCCTAACACAATTTTAAAGAAAGAAACCATTTTTATAGGCAATAGGCATCGTATTCATATGCTATGTTGTTGCTTGTAATCACTAATCCCCTTTGTAAATAAGAATATTTCATTTATGTGTTAATGAATCGGCAACACGGCAACATCGCCTGGTTGTCGCTATCTCAGAGACGATTATTATTCGGATGCTCATCCGATTATTAAAATACTCGCAGGCCGAGTTTCCGATTATTGAAATCGTCCGATTATTCCCAATGCTAATAGGCATTATTCCTACTAGCTTAAACTTTCTGCCTTTAAAAAAAGGTTAAAAATCAAAGCGCCACACGGTGGTCGCACAAGAGCCTCACATAATTTACTAACACATTCATTCCGGTGGTCGCACTAGAGCTTTACATAATTTACATACTATTTTACCACACCAATTAAGCACAACTACACAGTGTACAATAAATACAATTACTGGCAAAATTCTTTGATTACCAGATTACCACATTCATACCAGGTTTCAATATATGCAGCGAACTTCATAACTCCCTGTATGAAAAGGTTTTCAGGCCCATTTTGTTCAATAATAAAATATAATCTGTCTCTTTTCATAAGACAACCACCTTAACCAAAGCAACAGAAAGAATAATTTAACGACATGTTAATTTAACAAAAGTTCCTGCGTATGTTAGCGTCTCTGCCTTTTTCCATTAAAACCTAATTTAAAGCTCTCTCAGGAATAATCATTTGCTTTTAAATATTCCTGCGGGACATTTATCTTGTCCTCTTGGAAGACTAATAAGATTCATGTCACCCACTTGAATAACAAAAAGGTGATTATTAAAATTGAAGGTTTTCGTTAAATGTTGCTCGGTGGAAAATCAATGACGTGGTGCCTTTTAAATTTCTGGAATTTACTTTATTTTACATTAAGATCAGTTTTCCGAGCTTATAGCTATTATTTTATTTTTTTAACATTGTTCTTTCTCGGTTATTTGCTATAAGACCCAAAGATTTTTCTGAGTAGAAATTTAAAAACGTCACACTTTATTAGAGAAATCAAAATTGCAGGTTTGTACAGGTTTATGTAGGCTGGCTTAGGGTACTTTCTATCTTTTTTGATTGCCATTCTCTAACATGTTGAAGTTCAAAATTTAATTTCATTGACAAAAGGTATATCGTAAGCTAAGAAATTATGCAATATTGTAAAAAAAGTATATCATATGTACAAGTGTTTGATTGGGTTTGATGATAATCTTCTTTATTTTACAGGCAAAAACTTCTATTGGGAGTGACATTTTTACGTGCCTTGCCAAATTTGCTCCATTTGTCCTCTTCTAAACTCCATCTGCATACTTCTAGCAGGAGTACATAACACTTTTACATATGATATACTTTTTTTACAATATTACATAATTTCTTAACTTACGATATACCTTTTGTCAAGGAAATTAAATTTTGAAATTTAATAGGTTAGAGCAGGGGTCTCCAAACTTTCCAGCCTTAGGGCCATACTGATTACTCCAGTAAGTTCCGAGGGCCAAAACCATATTATCATTGTTGCCGGTGGTAAAAAGTGAAATAGTCCACTGATGAAAAAAAATGTCCGAAAAAGTACGCAACGTTTAAAAAAGGCTGAAAATCGGACTAAAGTCCGCAAAACGGCAACACTGCATATTATTAATTTTCCTGTCATTATCTGTAATTTCTAGATTGGTCGTAGAGTACGAGCCATGAGGAGTAACGTGACACGACATCTGGTGGACACAAGCGGAAATAGGTAGTACCTTCTATCGCTGACAGATGGCGCCAATAGCACGTACAGAATAATCTCGTTGGTTCGAGAAAGTTCTGGTGTCTTCCACTCACTTCTAGATGGCAGTAATTGGAATATATAAGAAGGCTAGTGGCGCAACCACAAGTCAGTTCCTATGACACTGTTGTGAAATAAAATAGTGCGTACCTCCTTAAAACGTGTTTGTGCGTGTTTAAGTTTAAGACATCTTTGTAACAGTATTTTGATTTGAATTGTTGCTTTTGTGTGTGATGTATTATGGAAAAGAAGCGAAAAATTGATAGTGAATGCAGAAAATTCAAAGATCAGTGGAACATTCAGTATTTCGTAATTGAGTCCAGTAACAAGGCGCTATGTTTGATTTGCAATGAAAGCATAGCCGTTCTCAAGGAATATAACATTAAACGTCATTATGAAACAAAACATTTTCAAAATTACTCAAAATATACAGGAAGTTTGCGGACAGAAAAATTCGAAGCTATGAAGCGCGGATTGAAATCGCAGCAATCTTCATTTACAAAACTCAAAACTGAACAAGAGGCTGCAACTCGTGCCAGCTTTCGTGTGGCTCTTGAAATTGCAAAACGTGGAAAACCATTCACCGATGGAGAAATGATCAAAGAATGCATAATTTCAGTAGCCGAAGAAATGTGCCCTGAAAAGGTAAATTTATTAAAAACTGTCAGTATGTCACTGTGGCTCGAAGGATAGAAAACATCGCTGAAAATATATCCTCTCAACTGTTCGACAAAAATGGACATGTTGAGTGGTTTTCTTTGGCCTTGGATGAGTCAACGGATGTGTCAGATACTGCTCAGGTGTTGATTTATATTCGAGGAGTAGATAAAAGCTATGAAGTGCATGAAGAACTTCTTGATATGTATAGTATTCATGGCACAACCACTGGTACAGATATTTTTAAAGGAGTTGAAATGGCCATTAATCAAAAGAACCTTCGATGGAAAAACTTGAAATGTATTACAACTGATGGAGGCAAAAACATGAGTGGGAAAGATAAAGGAGTGGTCGCTCTTGTGTCAAAGGCTGTAGAAAATGACGGTGGTTCAAAACCATTAGTCTTACATTGTATCATTCATCAACAGTCTTTGTGCGGAAAATGTTTGGATATGTCTGAAGTTCTGAAACCAGTCATATCAACTGTTAATTTTATCAGATCTTTTGGGCTGAATCACCGACAATTCCGACAATTTATTGAAGAGATTGGAGAAAATGACTTACCTTATCATACTGCCGTACGTTGGCTTAGTTGTGGGAAAGTCCTTCAGCGCTTTTTTGAACTTCGAGCAGTGATCGAAATTTACAAAACAACGCATGGCTGTGGAAGTTAGCATTCTATGTTGATTTGACAAAACATGTGAACGAACTGAATTTGAGATTGCAAGGAGAAAACCAGCATCTTCCTGATTTATACACTAATATCAAATCATTCCGGAAGAAATTGATACTGTTTCAATCACAACTACGAAGTAAATGTTTTTCACATTTTAAAACATGTCAAATATTCAGCCACACCACTGAGACTGAGTTTCCTATCGATTTTGCAATCGAAACTTTGAGTGCTTTGAAAAAAAATTTTGATACTCGTTTCTCGGACTTTGATGCCATTGCGAATCAAATTAAGATTTTTCAGAATCCTTTTGATACTGACATTGAAACCCTAGCCCCGGAACTTCAAATGGAAATGATTGATCTACAGTGCAGTGATATAATTAAGAACAAATATCAAAACTCATCTTTGTTGGAATTTTATAAGGGTCTTCCACTGACACAATTTGATAATTTGCATAAATTTGCTCGTGGGCTGTTTTCTGTTTTTGGTACTACTTATTTGTGTGAGAAGACCTTCTCCAAAATGAAGTACACAAAAAATGTTTACAGATCTAAATTAACTGATGAGCATCTTAAATCTCTTTTAATAATTGGTACAAGTAAAATTAGTCCACAACTACAAACTATTGTCAGTGGAAAATCTCAATTACATAAATCTCATTAGTATTTAATATGTCATTATGCTTGTTATAAGTTATGTTTTTATTTAAAATGTATAAAATGTTAGTTGGATTCATTTCAATAATTTGTTAGTTATTATATACTGAAGTTAAATTTTCTGCATATTATACATGTCTTTACTCATTACAATTCTGTGTTTCTTTATCCAACTTATCACAAAAACAATAACAATAAGCCTACAACAATGTTATGAGTAGTTAGCCCATGACCATATCAAGATGTCATATTAATAATAATTATTCAACATAAAATTAGAATACTTCAGTAAACTAAATTTAATTTGCTATAAAAAATATGTTCTCTAAAAGGAGTTTTCAAGTATGCTAGCTCTCCGCGGGCCGGACAAAATCTGTCCGCGGGCCGGATGTGGCCCTCGGGCCGTAGTTTGGAGACCCCTGGGTTAGAGCATGACAACGTATCGGGCAAAATTTGGTCCATTTGTCCTCTTCTAAACCCCATCCGCGAATCGTCAAGAAAAAATCCAATAAGGTATTTGTAAGGTAAATATTCTCACTATGTAGTTACAGTGATTACATATCATCTAAATAAATTGAAAGTAATAAACTCATGTTAAAAGTAAGACTAAACTTCACCGATTATCACCGTCCTTACTACCCTTCTTATGATAATCAAGTTTCACATATCCCTTTTGCAAGATTTCCAATTAATCTGACAAAAACCTTGTTAAGTTCAACGTTTCGAAAACCGAGTCTTGCTGTTCGTCGCGCAAAAAGTCCAGCAACTCTGTCCACATGAAAGGCCTAACCCTATACAGAAAAAACACTGTCATATAATTAATATATAATTGGATCTTAGTTCACTTAATGACACACTCTATTCCGTATTGCACAATACAAATTCGGTTTATTTCAATAATTAGTGTTATAAGATTGCTTGAAATATAAGGTTTTATTGGTTTTTAATAGATCGTTAAATATAACAAATATTTGATATCAGTAACATCCTATTCTAAATTCAATAAAAAATATTATATTATTGGTTTCAGTAAAAGTTTATTTGTAAGGGTATGCACCTCATTTTATAGAAATACCTATTATTATTGTTCCAATTACAACGTTAATTAATTTAATGTTACTTCTTATATGTGTATAAAAACTTTTTTTTATTCTATCATATATGTATGTGTTCTGAAGAACAATGCACTCTTATTTAATATTATGAATAATTTCTATTACATCAATTATATTTAAAACAAACGAAACACGTTTTATTATTTCAAAATAATGTCTATTTAGCATTATTAAACCTACATTGTTTAAACATTCTGTCAACATTTAAATATAAAAGAACGATATTTTATTAACACCAGCCTTTAATTCGAACACGGTCAACTTTGTATATTTATTTCACCCAAAACCCAGGCAGCAACTGAACTACTTAAAAATATAACAGTAACTAACGTTACAAATTGATTGCATTTATCTTCTTATTAAACGCTCACGATGTGTTGGCATTTAGACTTGAAGCCCACGTGGGCTATCCAAGATCAAAAGAAGTACTTCTTTTTCAACTTTATAGTGAAAATTAATTTCCGATGAACCTTCAATTATCCTGCAATAAAAATTCCTCGTACAACACGCCGTTTTTGCCGGGGCACAAATTCGTGGCCTCGATTAACTTTCCTCATACTACTGCCGACGTCGACGTCGTCGAGTTGATGACGCATTCAATATTAATTGGGGATTTCGTCTTAGTAGAGCAATTTAATAGAGTCGACGAGGATTCTGGAGGCGTCGCGACGCTAATAACTCTAGACATCCGATCCTGTCAAGGACAAAGGCGGCAGGGAATTATACAAGGTGAGCGATGTCTTAAAGTTACAGCCTAAGTTTAGTCAATTAATTGGTAGTATAATAGGCCTTTTTACCAAATTTTAATAGGGGTACGTTTTTTTTTTTGGTATTGCAAATTTTATTTAAGCAAATCATTACACAACCAAAAATATTATTATGAAGAAAATTACTAGGATAATTTTACCTATTGGTTAACAATGATAAACTAATCATTGAAATAAACCGAATTTGTATTGTGCAATACGGAATAGAGTGTATCGTTGAGTGAATTGGTATCCAATTCAATATACGCTATGGTTTTTTCTAAGTAATTACATTTTAAAAAGCAGCCGTTTGCCCTCAGTGCCAGTGACGTCAAGAGACAAGCAAGAATAAGTGTCAATCTTTACTCTTATTGTATTTGTCGTAATTTAATGAATATTATTTCTTTAAAATATTCAGAACCGCCACTGGAGCCAAATACAGAATAATATTTTTATTTCTGACTACATAAGCGAATCCGTAGAGGCCTCCTCCGAAGGTTATAGAAGGTCGTGTACCTTCACAGGCCATTAGTTCAAAGTTATCACCATATCAGTTTACCTAATACTTCAAAGTTTAATAGTCCGCTCTCCCGCGCACGGCGACATATAATTATAATGTTCCAGATTAACATGACGGCATATCACACGTTTTCTCAGACCCAAAAAACGGAAAGCGAATACAAATTAGCAGAGATAAGCGCCAAGTTTGAGCACTTGAAATGGAATACGGCGACGAATATCGGGCATAGTTCCGCCTGTGGTATTTTCATCTTGAGAGAGGTAGAATTTCGGCCCCATATATATCGGAATACTAAAAAGGTTCGATTGGATAGGAAAATATATTATTGCTCGGTTCAAAGTTAAGTCTCGTGGAGTTAAATGCGTTCGTATCGCAATGCTTACCTACAATGATTTATAAAGCGACATCTAGGGAAATTTTTCGCATATAGTTTTTCAAATATTCATTAATATATTAACCTAGTCGTTGTGCACTAGCCAAATTTAATATGTTGAAAATATATTATTGGTGTCATAACGCATCTCTTATCTAACCAATGATATTGCTCCTTTCTTCCTAAATGGACCAATGGCATAGACATTTGTTGCCCTTGACATTTGCAAGACCTTTGACCAAGTATGGCATGCTCTACTCCTAGACAAATTACCTTCTCACGGTCTTCCTCCGAAACTAAAGGGTGTCCCAAAATGAACGCCCATTTTAAATTTCGCGGCATTTTCGTTTCGGTCACAGTAGGCTTCTGAAAATTTGACAGCTGTCATGTAGATACGTTGCAATTATTAGTCATGGAATGCTACACGGTAGAATAACGCGCTGTAATGGTGAAACTTATTATTAATCTGCACAGAAAAAACACTATCGTATCACAGATTACTCCTACCAGATGCGAATCTTACGCTTTCGACGGTGGCTCAATTTAGAGAAATTATAAGGTGGCGATGCACCTTATTATTTAGTCTGTCGCCGAACGGTGAATTCCTCGCTGTTAGCGTGTGCGAGCGTCTCGGTGGACTAGAGAGCAGGCTAATGTTATTACATCAGTTTTGTTGCGTTGATTTTATGGTTTAAATTGTGGTTGTACTAGGTTGTAGTGTAATTTTAATAAACGAGATACGTTTTTGTATTTGTTAATGATATAATTTTATATAAAATGCCACACAATATCATGTTTTAATATTTTAAAATATAATCCATAATTTCTCTGAATTAAAACCACCAAACGCGTGGAAAATTCCATTCCCGGCATCGACGCTCGACGCGACCGGGCCGCTCTGTCCGTAGCGCCAAGACCGCGGAATCCTGATATAGGAAAGTTATTAAGAGATTCGCATCTGGTAGGAGTAATCTGTGATCGTATATTGAATTGGATACCCATTCACTCAATGACACACTCTATTCCGTATTGCACAATACAAATTCGGTTTACTTCAATGATTAGTTTATCATTGTTAATCAACAGGTTATAAGATTGCTTGAAATATAAATTCAGTGCAAACTATCTTCACTGGAAGTTTATTTCCATTAGAAAGAAAACATTTTTGTTTAAATTCAATCATATTCTTGTTTTTTTTAAACGAAAATAAGCAGAAAGCGAAAGTTTTCGGTGGACGACCCTGTATGATTATAAATCATATTTTTATTTTGTAAATGAACAGTTTTTAAATTCCACTTTTTTTTTAAATTCTAACAATAATTTTAACCTGCGGTGATGACATTAGTCTGAATATCTTTCTTCTTCATTCCATCCTCGGTGTTACCCTGCTTGAAAATATAATGTATAATAAAATAAAATGTAATGTAATAATCCTATAATTAAACAAAACACATGAAATCTAGGATTTTGGCTAAATTTTGTCAAACCATTTCACCATTTGCACAAATTAACTTCTCTACTAACCTTTATCCACTAAAGCCTAATTTATTGTACCCTCTGGGATGATTATACGCTTTAAATATCTCTGCGAGACCTAATAAATTCACCTTTAAACCTAATAAAATTAATTCACCTGAATAACTAACAAAATAATTATTAAAACACGTGTTTATTTTTTCTTAAGAATGATAAATAATAGGAAACTTGCATGCATTTTCTTGCACAATCAGTTTTTTTGTCACTTACTGTTATTATTGTCAGAAACAGTAAGTTGATTTTGCTGAACGATTATTATTTTTCCTAGCAACCGAAGTTCACAAGCCGTATCTAGGCCAGTAAGTGCGGTAAGTGAAGTTCTGCTAACATCGGCAGCTAAAAATTGACTTAAGAAAGAGAATACATAATAGAGAATTTACTTATTTAAATTAAAGTTAAAAGTACACATTAATTAATTGTTGTCCTTAGGATTGAATATTGAGCCCATAAACTTGCACCTGCACTTGCTTAAATTAAAGTTAAATGTACAATTTGTACAATTATTATTATTAACGTAGTAGATCTATGTCCGCCGGCGGTAGGTTACAGTTAGGCTTAGAATTCCGCCGCAAGGCGGACTCATGCAAATAATAAGAACTTGTCCGCCGTAAAAATTATAGTGCGGCGGAACGCAATGGTTGATTGGGTTGGATTCATTTTCCGCCTTTCGACGGATTTTACTGCATAGTAGCTAAGATCCGCCGACAAAATGTTGGCAAGCTTTATAATTTATATATCTATATAAATAACACTCCAAATTTACAAGTTGTTTTTCCCACAAATTTTTAGATCAGCGTTAAAAGATGGGGTGAGGAGTTGTGAAATACGTACTCGGACAGGTTTTCTCAGTTTTAGGTTTCAGCAGTATTTTTTCAAAATTTTTGATCTATCTTTGTTGGGTTCGGTTTTTTACTGCGACTGCACGATTCGTGTTGGTATAAAATTTTATCAACACCGCATCCAACTGACATTTTATTAAATAAGATACTGATGAAACCGAAAACTGAGCAAACCTGTCCGAGAACGTTATTACTACCTAACAAGGACGTAGACCTTCTGTGTTATTACTACCTGACAGTAACAAACTCAACAAAGATAGACAAAAAGTTTTGAAAAAATACTGCTGAAACCTAAAACTGAGCAAACCTGTCCGAGAACGTACTCCTCACCTCACCTTTTAACGCTGATCTAAAAATTTGTGGGAAAAACAACTACCCCTCCCTTGAATCCCAAAATTATAAAAAAATTGCTGCCGAAATAGTTATTTTTGTTTCTCTTACTTTGTAATGTGTTCAAATTTATTTTTTCAAAATCACAGAACTTCGAAATCCCTGGGTACCTACAAAACAAACAAGTAAATAATATACAGGATACCAAAAAAGTCTGGAATATTGCAAATATTTAAAAAATTACTGAAAATATATTTTTTTGAAAATTGCCACGTCCATATAGTTTAAAACGGCACACTTTAGGAGGATAAAACCGGTTCCGTCACTATACAGGGTTAGTCAGAAAGAATATTTTAAATGGAAAGTTCTGTAGGTATATTTTTGAAGATTCAAAGACATCCATTAAAAGACAAATTCAATGATATAGAGTTTAATTGGTTTATTTGTCAAAATAATAGATTTATGTAAAAATATTAAATTATTCATTAACTTTTTTAGAAATAGAAAGGTGAGAAAACACCTTTGGAATCAGCTTCGTATTGTCAGATGATAAATAGGCAGTTATAAATTCTTCATTCGTAAGCATTCAAAAACTAGAAATTAGGATGATAACTTTAACTGAAGGAGGGAAATTTGAGATTTTAATGATGGTTGGATATGGTGACCGCAGGAGAACACAACAGTCATGTGTAAGCAAACTGATGAAGAAATTCAACAATGAAACGGGAAGTGTGAAAAACAAAAAACACAGGACAAGCAGACCAAAAATAGCTACTGGTGGTGATAAGGCTGTGGACATTTTAATTGACCTACAAGATAATCCAAATCGATCACTTCGACAGTTGGGCTTAGACCACAATGTGTGTCACCAGTCAGTTGAAAAATTATTTGAAAGGAAAAAATTCGCCCTTACAAGATTCACCCATTTTGGTTTAGAAGTGGGTCAATTTTTACACCCAATGTTTCCAAATCAGTGGAAAGGAAGGAGAAGCGAAATTGAGTGGCCTGCCAGATTCCCAGACCTCACCCCTTTGGACTTTTATTTGTGGGGTAATTTAATGAATAAGGTTTACAAAAATAGGCCGGTTAAAACTGAAGATTTAAAGGCTCGTATTAGAAATCAAATACGTGAAATTCGATGGGATACGTTTGACAACGTCTTACGGGAATTTAGAGGGAGACTTGGCTATTGCCTAGCTAACAGTGACAGACATTTTGAACATCTCATAAAGTAATTTTTGTTCAATTTTTAGGTATTTCTTATTTTCTTTGTGTTCTTGTTCATTTATTTAATATTAATGTTCATATGCCATTTTGACAAATATATCAACTAAGCCCCATATTATTAAATTTGTCTTTTAAGGAACTATTTCAATCTTCAAAGATATACAGGACGTTCCACTTAAAATAAAAAATTAGTATTCTTTCTGACTAACCCTGTATAGTAACAGAAATGGTTTTATCCTCTCAAAGTTTGCCGTTTTTAACTATAAAGACGTGCCAATTTTCAAAAATATGTATTCAGTGGTTTTTGCTATATTTGCAATATCCCGGACTCTTTTGACACCCTGTATATCTATTACGTCACGATTTAATGAAAATACGCTTCTTAAAAAAACAGACATGGTTACTGTAAAAAAATTATTTACTGCTTAATAATTTTAATACTGAAAAGATTCAAAATCTTACTCATCCCAGAATTTCATATCAATTATACCAGTTTTATAGTTCGTCGTAAAGATTAATATAATTATACAAAAATAGTATGCAATACTGACCCAGTCAGTAGGTTCTCGCCGATCTCGAAAATTTACAAAACTCGGCCCTACTGGTCTCGTTTTGCTTCAAAATTGTTCACTCTGTGAAACACACTTACATCTTTCGTTGTCATGGCTGCTATTCAAAACGCAAGTTAAATAATTACTTCCGCATCCACCTAATTCGCCGGACCTGGCACCCAGGGAATATCGTTTTTTTTTTCTGAAATTCAAGAAAAATAGTGTGGAAAATCTTCGTGTGGGATAGAAGTGATTGCTATATAATAAATACTATAAAATATTAATACTATTAGAAAACCCCCTATGCCATCATCTGAAAGACGATCCGTAGATGATTCCTGTTATATTTCCAACTCTGAAATTTTTTCCTTTAATTTGTTATAAACATTTTTAAGCAAAAAAAAAAGCGATTTTTTTAGTTTTTTGCTTATAAAATGGAAAGTAATGAACCAATCTTAATGGTTTATATGGACGATTTGTAGAGAATAAAAATACGAACAAAATGAGAGGCCGAACGTCCCGATAGGATAAGTAGCAACGGAGAAAATCAGGAAAAATTGGAAAATTAAGAGTTTTTTTTAATTCATAAATGGATCATTTTTAAAAGTAGAGGGTTCAAACTTTGGGAAAAAGTAGTAATTTAGAGCTACTTCATGTGTGCAAAACCCCGACGCTGTCCGACGATTAGTTTTGCCACAATCGTCATTGAAATTTTTCAACACACTATTTTGCAACAGGTCTGGGTGCTCTATGGATCGTCCGATATTAATTATTGAAACGGATTTGAAAAGTACAAGTTTAATTGAACAATATATATATTTTAATTTTTCCATAAAATGCTACGAGACCGGTTGAAAATGCACGTAAAGATGCGTGAAAATGGCCGAGCGCGCGAAATCCATCGAGTAACGGGAGGGAAGCGGAGCGAAGGGCAGCCAATATTCGCGCGCTCGGCCATTTTCACGCATCTTTACGTGCATTTTCAACCGGTTTCGTAGCATTTTATTGAAAAACTAAGATATACATATTGTTCAATTAAACTTGTACTTTTCAAATCCGTTTCAATAATTAAAATCGGACGATCCATAGAGCATCCAGACCTGTTGCAAAATAGTGTGTTGAAAAATTAAAATGACGATTGTGGCAAAACTAATCGTCGGACAGCGTCGGGGTTTTGCACACATAAAGTAGCTATAAATTACTACTTTTCCCAAAGTTTGAGCCCTCTACGTTTAAAAATGGCCGATTTATGAATTTAAAAAAAAAACTCTTCATTTTCCGGTTTTTCCGAATTTTCTCCGTTGCTACTTATCCTATCGGGACGTTCGACCCTCATTTTGTTTGTATTTTTATTCTCTACAAATCGTCCATTTAAACCATTAAGATTGCTTCATTACTTTCCATTTTATCAGCAAAAAACTAAAAAATCGCGTTTTTTTGCTTAAAAATGTTTGGAACAAATTAAAGGAAAAAATTTCAGAGTTGGAAATATAACAGCAATCATCTACGGATCATCTTTTAGATGATGGCACAGACGGTTTTCTAATAGTATTAATGTCACGACAAATCGCTCTATTGCTTGGCCTAATAGTAAATTAGTGGTTTGTGGAGGTTAAACAGTCATTGTACCAGAACGACATAAAAAGAAATGTTGGAGCGCCGTTGGAAAAAGTGTATAGAAATTCATGATTTATATAGAAAAATGGAGTAAAAATTATCCTAGATTACGCGGGTATCAACCCACGTAACTGACAACAAATTTAAATGGTTAAATTCCAAACAAACAGGTCATCGAGTAGTTAACAGTTGAATAAAATTCCAGTAAACTGCAACAAAAACTGCCACGACAGCCATTGTTCGTACATAAATTGTTTTTCTACGAAACACCGCATAATGGTTTAATTGGGCATGTAAAATGTACGTGAAATTTACAACCATTTATTATAACATTTCCCAGTCTTTCATTTCCGGTATGCTGTAATTAGATTTTCGGCGTTTTGTTCGCAAAATATTACGGTTCGTGTCTTTTAGCAACTTTGAAGTTTTGAAGTATGTACTGTAAAGGACAGTAATTATACTAAAACAAACAATTATAGCTCAAAATTTTGTTTCCCCAGGTTGACTGCTTCTCAAATAAATAAAATAGCACATAATAATCTTGATAAATAATGATTGTTGGCCACTTCTCTTTGTTTATCTGAATTATGAGAATGGGATGAAAAGTTTGCGGTCTAACAAAGAAAACAGCAAAATATTGGTTAAAATATGTTTTTTTTTCTGTGACGGGAAAAACATTTGACTTTTTTCCCTCTTGACAGGTGCAAAAATGTAACATTTGTTACTATGGGAAAAAATTGTTTTTTCCCTAGGAAAGATTTTTTCCCTTTTGGGAAAAAAGAATATCAACGCCTAATTTTACATTTTATACTTTATACATTATAAACTTTGTTTATTGAAATTTCGACAGTTGTTTATTTAAATTTTGACAGCTGTCAATGACTTTTTCGACTGATCAAAGGCTACAAATATTTATAAAATCAATAAATAATAATGAAATTAGGTTTTCCGATTTAAACTTATATACATTGGTCGTGAAAAAAATACTAGATCTATACTCGTATATGTAGATACACCTCGGGAGAGAATGCTGTTTTTTGTTCAGTGCTTTGTAGCCCACTGGCTTCGCGTTCTGCCTACAAACTGCACCTCGGGAAAATCAAGTATTTCTCCAGGAAAATTCAACCATTTCTCTCCTATGATGTATAATGTACTCGTACTATTTTGTACAATGTTTTTTTGTCACTTACTGTCACTATTGACAAAAACAGTAAGTTGATTTTACACTATACCAGATGTAAAACTTTGCAACATAGTACTTTGAAAGGAAATTCACTTAAATTTTATATTCCCTATTAAACAGTTAAAAACCCTCTTGTGGAAAACTCTCTAATATATTTCGTGTTCAACAACAGCAAGGTCTTTGTTCCAGCAGGAATATTTTGTTGCAGGATACACGAGTTCCCCGGCAGTAAAATGCAGCATATTGACTACAATATAAGCTGTTGTACGCCATATCATTTAGTAGAATTGATTATTAATTTATATTTAACTTAGAGAAGGATTTATGTAAATAAATGTAGATATTTAATGGGCGATTCTACGGGCGACGTCCTTTTAGGCCTGGCTATCTTAAAAAAGTGTGTTCGATATCTTCAAGGAAGAAAACATAAACATTACTATACCGCTCAATTCATCTTGTGCTATAAAAGATCATTCAGATTACCTACAAAAATCTTTTTTTTTTGTTAATTATTTTTATTAAAATACGATACCAGGGGAGTGACAACAGGCTGGGGACAGGATTGAATTACATTTTTTTACTTGATAATCATCAATAAAACACCAGATAAGTTTCCAGTGACCTAGCAATGTTGGTGTTTAACTCATTTTGACACATTTATGCTATATTAAATGGTAATTTCCTATTAAAAAATGGCTTTAAGTCCAGGGGAGAGACAATTAGATGTGCCAGGGGAGAAAGATGTCGACTATATTATCCCGGAATTTTCTTATTTCACTACTTTTTTTCATACTTTGCAATACTGCCTCAATAAAACTAATCACTTACTTAAAATCTATTAAAAAATAAAAGTATTAATTAGTTCTCTTAACACTTAAAAATTCTCGGGACATGACATGAACCTCTTAACGTAGAATCACCCTAATATTATTTAATTATTTACGTTAAATACATACTAACAATTTAAATCGAATTTGTTGATAATGACCGAGAGACGAAGCAACGCTACCAAACTATGCTTGTCTATGCAGCATGTAAAGTAAGAATCGTCATAGAAATGAAGACATCACGCGTGCTCTGTCTCCTTTTAGAATATTCCTGGCTTAATTGTAAAACGAGACAGAGCACGCGTGATGTCTTCATTCGCGTGATGTCTTCATTCCTATGATGCTCCCGGCTTTTCCTTGCTTGATTCTTTTCGTTTAACAATAAAGTTGTTGATTCAAAGTTCACGGCAATAAATTATATGGCATGTTTCATATCGACGAAGTCTGCCAGATAGCCTCCGCTATATGAGAGATTTTGCTGTTGTTTTGTTTTTATTTTACACATAAGACAATTTGTGAATGTTCTAATGGCGTCATGGTATCATTATAAATGAAGACAGCAAAGTTCAATTCCCCAAAATTTCCCCTGTTAAAAAAAATCACCAAATATTTCCCCACATATAATTTTCCCCGCTAGGGATTTTTTCCCCCAAAATTTTGAAAAAATCCTCCAATCTGGCAAAATATTTACCATTTAATTTCAACTTATTTATCGTCTGCCATGATTGAGAAGTTGTTCGAAATGTCCCCCTTCAACTTCAAAATACATTCTCACTCTTTTTCTAAATGAATTCCGTACCCGCTGTAACATTTCAAGTGTCACTAATAAGCACGCAAAGCGATCATCTAAAGTTGTAGGTGCAGTCGTCATTACTTTGTCCTTTATAAAACCCCGCAAGAAAAAGTCAAGGCGGTCAAATCCGGGGACCTAGCAATAAACTAAGAAATAATCGTTAAAACGTTAAAATTCTCAACTGACCTAAGTAAAAATAACGCAATTCCATGGAAACGAATAATAATTCTGAAATAAGTGAACTCAATTTATTGGTAAAATTTAGTTATTTTTTTAATTTATTCACAATTTAATTAACCATAATTCCATCACCGCAAGAGCAAATCAATGACGTACGTAGTTTTTTACGTAGATTCGAATTTTATAAACAAAAGTACATCATCCCATGTAAAATTCCAAAATCCTCAAAACAGAGAGAAGGGGTAAATGTCAAAAATATGTTTAAATATGTCTTCTCATCTCCCTATTACCTCACCAAAATTTCATGAGAATATTTTAAACCATTTTCGCGATATCGTCTTGTAACGCTTGAAAAAGCTCATCCTGTACATACGAGGATTTCTGGCAAATTCTCGTACATTTTTTGGTCTAATTATTTTGTAATTATTTAATTTCCGATTCCGGATGAAATTTTTTAAATTATTTTTATCGGATAGTCACATCGAATCACAACTTTTAAAACGATACAGTTGCACTAAACCGATTCAGCGTATGTAATAATTAAAATTAATACCAAAAACTAAATTCCACAACATCAAAGCTGGCTAAGATTTAACAGCAATTAATAATATCCATCCGCGAACTGAACAGCGGCTTTGAAATTTCGCAATTATAGTAATTTAAAACACATGCTCGGATTTCCACTTGAAAATTTCTTTACCCCTAAATCACCTCCGTTATTACTACATTTCAAAGAAGGAAATGATAAATTTTCCAGTTCTTAAAACGAGTGGAAACTTATTTTTGTACACCGTAGGTTTTAAACGGTCGCGAGAGTCGTAACTTTTAACAAGTTTTCCCGAGAACCTGTCGAAATAAATGTATATCACTATTTTGTACAGTGGACCGTATTTGGACGTTTTACCCAAAAAAAAAAGATAACGAATATGCATGTATTCTTTTATTGTAAAAATTGTTTAAGCTAGTCATTACAAACCCAGAAATATTATTTTGGAGAAAATTTCATTCACCAGTCAAAATCAAAATTTCAACAATAAAATACGGGTATTTTATTGTGTGTTACCGTAGCTACATTCATTGTTGAAAAAAATTGTAGCGGCAATGATATTATTCTGCCAAAGTCATATTCAGAAAAACATCAAAGTGAGTAAACATTTTTTTTTTATTTTACAATAGAAAAAATAAAAACAGCTGTCCAATATACGAAAGAATATTATTTATTGGACAAATCTGCATTTATGCGGTTTATAGTAAGCAAAAGCATTCGTGCACTACGTGCAATTTCCCAAAAATTTCCGATAATTTTCAATGCATTGTTATATTATATATGAGAATTTTCAAGCTTAAAGATTCTATTTTTGTGCCTGTTTCTTCAAGGCCTCCACGCCTCTGTTTTCCACTCGTTTTTACCTTTTCGCTTTTTCTATTCTCGATTTTATCGAATTTACTCTTTGTCAATAAAAATAAAATGCACTTATGTATATGAATTCCCGGGAGTAATTTCTCTACATCCTTTATCCGTGCCGCCTTTTAAAGTACAAACACAAACACTTAGAACTTTAATAAATTTCGCAAACAGAGAATCCCTGGAGACGTGGAAATAGTCACGGGTTCTGGAAAAGAATGGCGTTTGCCTGACGTAAATATGTCTCACGATATAATGATCATTCCGTCTCTACAAACATCACTTTCTGACAATACATTTCTTGTATGTCCTTAAATATTAAAAAATTATAACATTTTATCTCTCATTTCTTTGACACAGACCCCCCTTTTACTTTTTTCGAGGCAAAATAAGTTCAATTGCAATATTGAAAAAACCCAGAAAAAACGTTTTTGGACTCAAAGTTTCTACTATAAGCCAGCCGAAAAACCAGACACCACAGCATTTTTTGTACATGTAGACAGACGACACACAACACACAATGCCAAAACTATGCTATAATCATCGCTAAGGATATGTATCACATATACAAAGATTGAGAATTGACCGAAACTTAAATTTTTTAAATTTTTACACGAAAAGTAATTTAAAATGGCACGAAAATATTTGTTTACTTGTGATTAGGGAAGGCGTCACTTCTCCGGCATAGTTCCTCTTGTGCTTCCTTTATTCTCGTTTCTCCAAACACTGACAAGAGCTTGGCACCAGCACGATACAATCCTGAACTATTAATGCGTCGGGTGCTGCGATGCCAAGTTATTATCAAAGTCGTAATTACTGTAGGTTTTAATGTTTTATAGGCACAGTTACTATTATTATTAGTAATTACCTAAATATCTTAAAATAAAATTAGGTAAGCTTATATTAAATGTATAAATGCATCGCGAATACTGTTCTAATAATAAATTGGTAAGATTTAAATTAGTGACAACCCGACAACCGGCGCGACGGTGTTCACGACAACGCGCGCCCCGAGAGCGATATTATTGTTGGGCCGTCGACAAATTTTGTCTCTTTTTAACTTGCTAAAGCGCGTATGTTTGTTTCTCTCTTAGCTTTAATGCATTGTATATAGTCCATATACACCTATGAGGTAAATTTAAAATACGGCGAAACCGAAGCAAGCTTGATTCTTTCTTGGGGAGTTTTCGCATCGAATAAAAGATTTTTTTTTTGTTTTGAAAAATAAATTATTAGGTAGATCATTGAAAAGAAATTTAGGTGGGTCACTGACCAAATGAGCTTATGGACGAGCCGGGCTTGCCCTTTACATAGTATATTAATCACTTTAAAGTAAAAAGGTTTTTTATTATTGTTAAACAATATCGTTGGCGATTATAAAAACATTATATTTAATTTACAAAACCGTCGCGGCCGTCAAACTTTAGGAAACAAATAGGTATTTTTACACGTGAGTACACGACACTCTATCAGCTGTTTACTATTTCCAGTCTCCCGTGCTGTGTTGCCAGATCATCAGCTTCCTTGTTAAAGAAGGCTCTGCCAATACAGAATTAAAAAAAAAATACCGTATCACCCCGGAAACCCACATGTCGGTCTGCGTTTACACCGCTCCAAAGTTACGGATACAAATTGAACCATTTCCGTCGCAATACAGAACAAGCTGTATACTATGCATACGTAGTAAAAGATCAAATAGTCAAGTCACGCTTACTTTGAACTGAAAAACACTTTCCAGCCTATTTGAAAAGTGTTTATATGCTAAACGAATTATGATTTATCTGTGTGATGGCTGTCAGATTTATATTCCAACGTATGCATTACGGAACTCGAAAAAATGTTTATGTTTAAATGGGATGTCACTAAAATAAAACCTGAAAAGTCTTTTATTGCCAACATGAAACCAGCGCCGAGGTCCCAAAGCGCTAAGCTAAAAAAATTAATCCCAAAAAAAATTGCTTATTCTGTTTTTACATACATATAAGCTTGGAATTGCAGATGTTTTGAAACAAAATATTGGAATATATATATATATATATATATATATATATATATATATATATATATATATATATATATATATATATATATATATATATATATATATATATATATATATATATGTTAGATTTATATATTGGAAAAAACTATTAACTTGGAAAACAAAACAGTACTTTCGATTAAGATAAAATCTCAAAGGGGCCTATGACCACACCTCGTTTGAGGCCGGGCGTACGATACTCAAGGCGACTCTTTTCGTTCTGCCTGGAGAAACACTACTCGCTTACGCTGCACCTGTGTTTCCCGCTCTTGACTATCGGTCCCCTGTATGTGTTTGTCATCACAAAATTTGTTGATTTGCTAACATATATATATATATATATATATATATATATATATGTATGTCAAGCGTTTACTTCCGAGACATTTTTTGTGACGTTATGACGAGTTCCAAGACAATTGCCGTTTTCCGGGACGGTCTTGGAAATTTTATATGTCTAATGCCTGTTTCCAGGACGGTCTCGGAATCCATTTCGGCACTAGATGTTAATCGCTCAGTTCCGGGACAGCATAATATAGAAATTATATATTGCAAAGCAAAAATGACCATATAGTAAAAATATGGAAAACATAAAAGATGGCTACCACTTGGTTTAAACTTGGGTTTTGCTTGTGCCCAAATGAAACCGTATTGCTTTTGCTTAGTCGTCCGTCTATAGACGCATGACACGGACTTAGGTATACTTTAAAAGTAGGTGCCTTAGAGGTCTTTATACTTCAGGATTAGGTAATTTTTTTTTGTTAAAATGGAACATATTATGATGTAACTTAAAAGCTCGTATGGATTCGGGCGCTGTACCTGAAATAAAATGCCAAGATTTGTCGTACCGATTTGTATGCCTACCGACTATTTTGGAAACCAGGATATATGTATATACGTGTGAAAATTTGAGATTAAAATCTAGTGAATAAATGCAAATACTCTCTTGAAAACCTGAAATTTGAGGGCTGCTGGCAACCACACAGTAAAGAGATATTAAGATTTGCAAGTATCAAGTATTCCAATCTGCTTTGTAGTCAAGCTAGATAAATAAAGTAGAATTTACTTTAGTTCATTATTAAGAAGATAAAAAATATAGTATCTTCCGGTTAATTATAAATCTCAACAAAACATTTCTGTAAAAAGCGGCCAAGTTTTGCTCGACCGAAAAAAGTAATGAGCTACAAGATGCAGTCATATTCAATTTCATTGTAGGTAAAACCTGTTTTTGAAAAATATTATCGTCTAAAAAACCGACTTAAATTACAGAAATAATCATTTAATTTTATTGTAAGTTTGCGTCTTATTTTAAGTTAATTTGGAAAACAAAAAGTTCGTTTTGTAACTCACAATATTTTTCAGAGCCAGAAACTCTCATTAAAATTGAACTTGGAAGAATTTTACCTCATTACCTTTAGCGACCAAGCAAGCAAGGTCCCTTTTACAGAAATGTTTTTTTTTCTATTATAGTTAATTTTATAGGTAGATTTTTTATTTTCTTTGGTTGTGTTTTGATTCCTCGCCTTAAGCTTTAATCGCATAGCCCTTTTTGTGGTCCCCTACTTTTCTTGACCGACTTTCACTTCCCTCGTTAGAGGAAGTATTTTATTCGTAAAAAAAACTCCTCTCGAGATTTTTTCAGATCGCCACGTTTTGGGATCCCTAAATCACGAGCAAACATAGTTTTGCATTTCCGTCGGTGTGCCTGTCTGTCTGTTGGCGCGAAAACTCGAATAGAAAAAAATTTAATTTTGCATATGAATCGGCTTCATTCTGACTCTAAACCGACTACACTTCCCGTGAAATATATACAGGGTGAGCACCTTAAAAAAATTAATTGTTATTTTTTGTTGCTGTACATCAAAAAGGATTATTTTACAAAAATTATATTTTATATGCTATAGCTAAGGATTTTTCCGCTAATGTAAATAAAGGTACTTTTAATCTCCCATATATAGGACGACCAAATCAAAAAATTAGATATTGTCTATTAATTGAAGTACTTACTATTTATCTTTGATACATATCACTATTTACATATTACATATTTTACCTCAGCTGGCTTTTATTTTTTATGAAATTGGTTGCTCAGTCATACAGGGTGAGCAGTTTTCAATAGCATTTTCTTATGGCTGTTTAATGAAAAAGGTATTTGGATGAACCGAAAGCTTGGCGCCACATTTTTATATACAAAACGGAGTAAAAAATTAAAAACCAACTATGTTTAATTTGGCAATAACTCTGGAACACTGAATCAAAATAAATAATAATTTATACACAGTTGAAGATTTCATGTAGAAAATAAACTTTAAAATTTTTATACGGGGTGTGAAATTAAAAAAAAATTGTTTATTTTTCCTACGAATGTGATTGGTCTTAATGTAATTTTAATAAGTAGCTTTTTCATTTTCAAAAGAAGTTGCACATTTGATCTGATATACGGAATAAACAAATCTTGTTTATTTACGCTTTTGGCTAGAGAAAAGTAGGGTACTATACCTGTTAGAGGAAGTAAGTATTGTATTAGCGAAAAAATCACTTTTCGAGTTTTTTTTTCAGATCTTCAGGTTTTGGGGTATCTAGACCACGTTGTCTGTTGTTTCATAAACTTTAAAACCACATAATCAAAAAGAAAAAGATATATTTTATCTTAAAATTATTTTGTGTTGGTCTAAAAAATAAAGTTACTTGTAATGCTTTAGATACATGATGGGCAACCTTAAAAATTAAATTTTGTTGGTTTTGTTCTAACAAAGTACTATACAAATATTACTCATACAGGGTGTGAAATTTTAACTAGAATTTAGTTTCTTTTTGCTTTAAATCGGGAATATAAGTCTGAAAATGTATTTGAATGTACCTAAAGCTTTTAGTTACACTTTAAATTTTTCATAAAATACAGCCTACTTGACCTCATTTCGCAAGGGAAGTTCCGAGCAAAAACTTTTGCAGATATTTTACGCAACTCCGGTAAGTAAGTAACACCAGAGACTATAAATAATATATATGTATGTATGTATTATTTAGTCTATGGTAATACGTAAGGTACATCTCACATACTTAAAGTACTCCGCCACAAATATCTCAGCGCTTATTAAATCTGACAAAAAAGTATACCTCCGTTTGTATCTTTGTTTCTCGTGTTATCATTATTTTGAATTGGGAATATGCACGCATTTTTTATTGCTTAAATCGTTCAAGCAAGTCACAACAAACCCAAAAATATTATTTTGAAGAAAATTGCTACAGTGATCTAACTAAAGAAAATTTTTTACTTTTCGGTATAATTTATTAGAACTTAAAAACCTACTGACGTAATATATTATTTATACCAGCCCAGCGCGTGGCTGTTTCGTGCTAAGTTCTTAAATCAAATATTTTTTATCTTTTTGCACGAAAGTTTTAATTTTTTATTTCTGACAGCCCACGAAGACCGACGTCTAAGTACCATGTACCGTGCGTGGGTGTACTGGGGAAGTCCGACACACACATCCAGAGCTGGAAACATCTGTTCTGCGATGAGTACGATTTTTGAATCTTGCAGTATTAAAATTATTAAGCAGCAAATAAATTTTTTACAGTAACTACGTCTGTTTTTATCAAGCGTATTTTCATTAAATCGTGAAGTAATAGATATTATACAGGGTGTCAAAAAAGTCTGGAATAGGTATTGCAAATATTTCAAAAACTACTGAATATGTATTTCTGAAAATTACTGGGTTATTGCAGGCCGATTAGGATAGGTCTGCATGAATAGCTCACATACTATTTACTTCCTGTTGTGTTCTCCGGCGGTCACCATATCCAATCAATATTAAAATTTCAATTTTTTCTCCTTCAATTAAAGCTAGTAAAGCTACCATCCTAATTTCTAGTTTTTGATGCTTATGAATGAAGATTTGATAACTGTCTATTTATCATCTGACAATACCTAGCTGATTCCAAAAGTGTTTTCTCACCTTTCTATTTTCGAAAAATTAATTAATAATTTAATTTTTTTACATAATTCTATTATTTTGACAAATAAATCAATTAACCTCTATATCTTTGAATTTGCCTTTTATGTGACTATTTGAATCTTCAAAAATATACAGGACTTTCCATTTAAAATAAAAAAATTACTATTCTTTCTGACTAACTCTGTATAGTGACAGAAACGGTTTTATCCTTCCAAGGTGTGCCGTTTTTAATATAGACGTGCCAGTTTTTAAAAATATATTTTCAGTAGTTTTTGAAATATTTGCAATACTCCAGGCTTTGTAACACCCCGTATATTATTTACTTGTTTGTTTTGTAGGTATCCAGGTATTTCTAAGTTCTGGGATTTTGGAAAAATAAATTTTAGTGCATTGCTAAGTAAGAGAAAGTAAAATATTTATTTCGACACAACTTTTTAAATACTTTTGGAATTAATGGGGGGGGGGCAAATTTCATTACCCCCTCCCCCACGTAAATTCGCCCTTGGATTGATCATGTGCCAGTCAAAACTTCGGTATTACTGTCGAAAAAATGATGTGTATTTTTAATAATTGTTTTTTTTGATTTCGCGAGGTAAGTTCCGGGGAAAATTTTTGCAGATTTTTTTAATGCAAATTGCATATGCATATACTAATTAAAAATAAATCTAGCGAGGAACAAATTATACTGATATTTAACGTCGAGTTCCGGGACCGCAAAAATACATAATATACAGCTAATGTATGTTTCCAGGACCGACCTATCTTTAGCTTTAGTATACGTTTATTTTTTTAAGTTTGAGGGACTGACTGTAGTGCCCCCAACCTTCACTATTAAGCCTTTTATCGAAGAAACTTAGAATGCGTTTCGCCGCCTCGCATTTCCGAACTGGAGAAAACAAAACGGTTTCTTTGTGCTTAGGGGTAGCAGGTTAATGTTCTAAAAAACTTCCGAGATTCAAATTTTAATCACTTTTGATAAATAATCAAATCCAAAATGGATTCGTTTGGATACTTATTACTTATATTAATTGGTTCATCGTCAAAACTCTAGAGTATTCCCAGTGGCGCTAGAGTTAAACATTAAATTTAACATATTGGTAGGCTATACAAAGAGTTTGTCCTGATAAAAGGTTGCCAGACTAGCTTTCTGACAAAATTACAAACTGTAGTCACCTACATAGATATGCGGTTGCTCTGTTTTCTTATGTAAAATGTAAGCTTGGTGAAAAACGGTGAAAGACGTTAGGCGGAAGCGACGCAGAGTAAAAGTAAAAACAAATATTGAAAATGCGTACGTTTTACATAGGTACTATGGTGTGGAAATGGTTGAGTAATATATGTTACTACAACTTAAAAGTCGTTAGGTGGAGCAACTGGGGCAGCGAGACCGAGTAAAAGTAAAAACAAGGAAAACCATTTTTTGACTTTTGGCAATGTATACCTTAGTTGGTTTCGTGTGGGTAGTTTCTACTGAGGTACATAGGATTTCCAAAATACTTGAAAATGTTCATTTTGAACTATCTTCTGCGAAATGTTACACACACTGAGTACAAAATCAAAATCATACATAAATTTCCAATACGGTAATACACTTTTGCGATTAGCAATATGTTTTTGAGTACGCACATGTCTGTCACCCACCCATTTACTGGTATGGAAAAGAAAGACGTCGCAAAATTTACAATGAATACGGCTTCCCGTATAATGTAAACCTGGGTAGCGACGGATAAATTTATTTACTGAAATGACGAAAGGTAAAGCTTTGCGCGACATTTTTAAAAATAAAGTATAGCATTACACGCCTTCACGTAGAGATGTTACAGTGGAACTGGACCTGTTCTTTTGGAATAGGTATCCTATAGGTACCTATTCCGTGTACCTATTACCAGGTATCAGATATACCTATTGCGATTCCGCTGGCACCTTGACGGGTTACGGCGCACTGTCGCGTTTGGAATCTCTTGTTTCAGTGAAATCGGTTGTCGGTTACAGGTACAAGTCCAGTACAGGTAAGGAAATAGGAATTTTCTTAAATCGGATGGGTTACCTATTATCGAAGCAGCTGAATGAAATTTGAAACGCGTTTTTTTTTCATAATATGTAAAATAAATGGACTGTAATTCTAAAATCTTTCAATAGCATGTGATAGAAAAGAAACGAATCAAAGTCCCTGATTTATCTATCTACATATGCCACTAATATATATATAAAATATATAGGGATAGGATGTTTTATTTTTCATCAGAAGAAATTAAAAAATAGAAAAATAACCAAAAATATAGAACTATTATTAAAAAAAAACAAATATTCTTCAAAATAAAAATAAAAAAATTCTCGGCTCGAATATCACTTGAATATACTTAATGCGGAATAGGTTGGACCTGGAATAGGTTTGTGTTTGGAACAGGTACAGGTCCTATTAGGTACAAAAAAAGATATTCCGTAACATCCCTACCTTCACGATGATCCGCTCCATCCTGCAAGATTGACTAGTAAACATCGCCTAATACGTCGCATCTATCTGATTCACCCGCAACGCACATTCGCCGTCGCTGAGTTTACACCTTTTTCACCAAGCTTAGTCATAAGGTTTAAAAATCCTTGATTGTGGAATATAAGTAACCAGAGTTGTGTAAAAAATCTGCACGGAACTTCCCGCGTGAAATCAAGTCAAGTAGCCTGTGTTGCATGAGAAATCTAAACTTTAACTAAAAGCTTTAGGTACATCCAAATACTTTTTCAGACTTCCGAGTTAAAGGAAAAAATAACTAAATTCTAATTAAAATTTCACACCCTGTATGAGTAATATTTGTATAGTACCTAGTTAGAGCAAAACCAACAAAATTTATATCAACGGTAAAAGCCTTTTACTTGTATATAAACAAAATAATTTTAAGATAAAATTATACCTTTTTCTTTTTGATTAAGTACTTTTAAAGTTTCTGAAACAACAGACAACGTGGTCTAGATACCCCAAAACCTGAAGATCTGAAAAAAAACCCGAAAAGTGATTTTTTCGCTACTACAATACTTACTTCCTCTAATAGATTTAGTACCCTACTTTCCTCTAGCGGAGTCTAACGAGAAGCGTAAATAAACAATATTTGTTTATTCCGTATATCAGATCAAATGGGCAACTTCTTTTGAAAATGAAAAAGCTATATATGAAAAATTCCATTAAGACCAATCACATCCATAGGAAAAATAAAAAGATTTTTTTTAATTTCACGCCCTGTATAAAAACTGTCAGTTAATTTTCTATGTAAAATCTCTTTATGTAAAATATTGTTTATTTTGATTCAGGGTTCTAGAGTTATTGCAAAATTAAACATATCTTTTTTTAAATTTTTTTCCACTTATTGTATCAAAAATCTAAGTTGTAACTGAAAGCTCATCCAAGTTTTTGAATTAAAACAGCAATAAGAAAATACTATTTAAAACTGCGCACCCTGTATGGCAGCGCAACTAATTTCATAAAAAAATAGAAACCTACTAACGCAAAATATGTAATATGTAAATAGTAATATGTGTCTCAGATAATTAGTACCTACTTTAATTAATAGACAGTATCTAATTTTTTAATTGTTCGTAATATATCTGGGAAATTAAAAGTATCTTTATTTACATTAGCGACAAGCCTTGGCTATAGCATACAAATTTTTCAAAAATAATCGTTTTTGAGGTACAGCAACAAAAAATAGTAATTAATTTTTTAAGGTGCTTACCGTGTATATATTTCACGGGTTTAGAGTCAACATGAAACCGATTCATAGGCAAAATTTAATTTTTTTCTATTCGTGTTTTCAAGTCTTCGCGCCAACAGACAGACAGGCACACCGACGGAAATGGTAAACGATATTTGCTCGTGATTTAGGGATCCCAAAACGTGACGAACTGAAAAAACCTCGAGAGGAGGTTTTTTAAAGAATACAATACTTCCTCCAGCGACGGAAGTGAAAGTCGATCAAGAAAAGTAGGGGACCACAAAAGGGCTATGCGATTAAACCTTAAGGCGAGGAATCAAAACACAACCAAAGAAAATAAAAAATCGATCTATATAATTAACTATAATAGAAAAAAAAACATTTCTGTAAAAGGGCTTGCTTGCTTGATCGCAAAAGGTAATGAGGTAAAATACTTCCAAGTTCAATTTTAATGAGAGTTCCTCGCTCTGACAAATATTGTGAGTTACAAAACGAACTTTTTGTTTTCCAAATTAAATTAAAATCGCATGAAAATATAATGAAATGACAATTTATGTAACTTAAGTCGGTTTTTAGACAATATTATTTTTCAAAAACAGTAAGTCACAATAAAATTGGACTTGACTGCATCTTGTATAGCTTACTAGTTTTTACGGTCAAGCAAAACTTGGCCTCTTTTTACAGAAATGTTTTGTTGAGATTTATAATTAACCGGAAGATACTATATTTTTTTTATCTTCTTAATAATAAAATAAAGTACATTCTACTTTATTTATTTAGCTCGGCCAGGAAGCAGATTGAAATTCTTGATACTTGCAAATCTTTGTACTGTATGGTTGCCAGCAGCCTTTATACTATAGATTTCCAAGAGAGTACTTGCATTTATTTGGGTTACTATATTTTAATCTCTAATTTTCACACGTACATACATTTATCAAAGTTTCCAAAATATTCGGTAGGTATACAAATTGGTACGACAACCTTGACATGTTTTTTTAAGGAACAGCCCTCGAATCCATCCGAGCCTTTAAGTTACAGAATAATATGTCCCGCAGTTCCGTTTTTACCATGGATTTATTAGGACTGGATACGGGATGATTTAACATTATTTGAAGCAAAAACAAACCATTCTAAACGACACTGTAAACAGAATTTGTAAACATTGGCCTCATCTTATTTTACTAATTTTACCTTGTATTTTTGTACAAAAAATACGTTAGAAGCATCACAAGATTTACTAAAAGTAATAAAAGCCCTAATATATTTTATTTTCTGCTAAATAATAATAAATTTAAGTTAAAAAGGTTTTATTATTTGTAGGTTATGTTATTTCTAAAGGTGTTTATTTAAAGTCGCCCCGAGTCATTTATAAATCTATAAGTCGCACTTTTTCTTTTCTAGTTCATTAGACAAAGACGACGTGTAACCGAGTGTTCAGACCGAGGTTCGGCCGTTTTCCTAAACAACCAGCAGAGACTGCAACACTTCTGAGCTCCAACACTCCAATGCTATTTTATCTCTTTCTATTACCATTCTTGATTCAATTACGTATTTCCTTAAAGTTCGTAAACTCTACCACTACGGTAAATGTGTTCATAACAAATAACAAAGATAAGGCTTCACATTCGATACGCTCACAGTATACGGACATCGAATCCTTCTTAATAATAAATCCATGGTTTTTACTATGTCTACAGAAAAAAAAATTACCTAACAGAAGTTTTAGAGTGCGTAAAATCTATTTGATTATCATCAAAATAAAGAAAATATTTTTTATGAAATGCCTTGTATTTTATGTTTGTTTTTATTTAAATTTACGCACAATTCTATATTAAATAAGAGGTTACACAAACCGTTTTAAACTTTAGCAACTTCACTATCTTCCAAGTGCCACTTAGAGTAAAGCAAAACTTGTGACACAATATACCTACATTTATAGCAGATTTTAAAAAATGTATATGTATAGGGTGTTCATTCCATTAAAAAAGTATTATTTTATTGTCATACTTTTTTGGATCGTTCTGTATAAAAATATTTTGAACAATAGGATTTTTGATTCCACAGCTTTTCGTTAGGACGTTTACTCTATAATAATTGTAATGGAGACTGATCTATTGAACAATAATGGGGCACCCTGAGTATCTAAAAGCTAATGCGAGATGAAGCATCTCGCAGTTTTAGATGCATAATATATGTAGGTCCTACTTGAAAAAAAAATCAAGATTTTACTAATTATAAGTTATTTACAGAGGTGCAGTAATTCATAAAATGAAACCTATATGTATATACAGTCTCCATTTCTAACTTTCAAAATTGTCCTGGAAATAAACGATTCTTACAAAATGTCATGTAACTAAAATATTTCTAGCATAAAAGGAATACCATAGGTTTTTGTAAAAGGCAAATATGAAGTACAATAATACTCTTATAAACACAAAACAAAATATACACATAATATCTATACACGAAAATGTCTTGGCACACGACGTAACATACTGAAAGTAGCATATCTCAAAAATTTTAGCATGAATTTGAAAATCTGAAGTTATTCACATAGTTGACCTTATGTATGTTAAATCCAACGCTATGTACACAACCTAAAATATATACATACTTTTATATACGAAAATGTCTTGGAACACGACATAACATACTTAATGTAGCATATCTCAAAAATTTGAGCATGAATTTAAAAATCTCAAGTTTTTTCACATAGTTGACCTTATATATGTTGCATCCAACGCTATGTACATAGCACTTACAAAAGTCCCGGAACCCGGCAATTGACATACATATATATATATATATATATATATATATATATATATATATATATATATATATATATATATATATATATATATATATATATATATACATATATATATATATATATATATATATATATATATATATATATATATATATATATATATATATATATATATATATATATATAAATTTACAGTGTTTGCGTCAGTGTGGTGTAATAAATTGTGTCTTTTTTATATTTAAATGTTTACAGAATGTTTAAACCATATATGTGTGATAATACTAAATAAAAATTATTTTCAAATAATAAAGCCTGTTTCATTCGTTTGAAATATAAGTATAGTAATAGAAATTCTTCATTATATTAATAAGAATATTGTTCTTCAAAACACGAATATGATTGAATTTAAATAAAAATGTTTCCTTAAAAATTTACATTAAATTATTACTGTTGTATTGAAAATAATAGCTATTTGGCATGAAATGAGGTGCATATTCTTACAAATAAACTTCTAGTGAAACCAATAATAGTTTGCATTGAATTTAGAATAAGGTATTACTGGCACCAAATAATTGCTATATTTGAACGATCCATTAAAAACCTTACATTTCAAGCAATCTTATAACCTATTGGTTAACAATGATGATAAACTAATCATTGAAATAGACCGAATTTGTATTGTGCAATACGGAATAGAGTGTGTCACTGAGTGAGTAGGTATCAAATTCAATATAAGATAGTTTTTTCTGTGTACGGCACCGTGATCGAGTGAGCCCGCTTCGAATCTCGGCGACGCTACCCACTGAGCCACCACCGACCGATCAAATGTCGGTTTTAATGTGTGTAGTTACAGGCACCCCGTCTGGCTTCTACACGACACGCCACTGTGTATAGCTAAAGTAAATATAAATGAACAAGATAAAGAACCTTTTAAAATTCTTTTATGTTGGTATTCCTTCTATTTATGTATGTTATATTTTCTCATTCTTATGCAGTGTTTTCCCTAAAAATAAAAATACATACACTTCCGCACTGCTGCCATGTCTATACTTTTAGTAAATAGACTGTCACGTAAACAAGAATTGATGACGCTATACAATTTCAGTGCAGCACATTCCAGGTACACAGCCAGGTTAAACAAATATTCATTGGAAGCGCTTTATTTTTCAAATATTCGAAAGCGGTTGTTGACTTTTAGATTGATTTCGATAGAAAAGGAGTGTTTATGCAGAAAATTTTGTCTTGTTCAATTTTCTCGCATCAATATCCAACAATTTACCTGGTAAAGGTGTAACGCGACGTTCTTACCTGTAAAGCACAAACAAAATTACTCCATTCAAATTACTTGATAAAGCCGACGACGACGCTCCGTGAAGCGACGTTGCCACTCTCATTTTAAATTTCGGCACCATGCAATGGAAATAAATTACTAACAAGTTATTATCGCGAACAGTAATGGTACCTATATTGATAAATTTTATTAATCCTTAGTGATATGATCTAGCCTGTGGTATTTATCATTGCACATAAGTATTAACTCACAGCAGCTGAGTTTTGTTAGTAGAGTCGTCAATCTGCAAATATTCTACATAACTGAAAGCCTGGCAACAGTTATTCTCAAGAAGTAGGGGAGGAACCATATCGTTTGGAGGGTTTTAAATAATTCGGGAATCCCTGATTGCTCTAAAATGTAAATAATGATATTAGGCCAAGCAATAGAGCGATTTGTCGTGACATTAATCCTATTAGAAAACCGTCTGTGCCATCATCTAAAAGACGATCCGTAGACGATTTTTGTTATATTTCCAACTCTGAAATTTTTTCCATTAATTTGCTATAAACATTTTTAAGGAAAAAAACGCGAATTTTTTAGTTTTTTGCTTATAAAGTGTAAAGTAATGAAGCAATCTTAATGGTGTATGTGGACGATTTGTAGAGAATATAAATACGAACAAAATGAGAGTCGAACCTCCCGAACGGGTAAGTAGCAACGGAGAAAATCCGGAAAACCGGAAAATTAAGTTTTTTTAAAAAATCATAAATCGGCAATTTTTAAACTTAGAGGGCTCAAACTTTGGAAAAAAGTAGTAATTTATAGCTACTTTATGTGTGCAAAACCTCGACGCTGTCCGACGCTTAGTTTTGCCACAATCGTCATTTTAATTTTTCAATACACTATTTTGCAACAGGTCTGGACGCTCTATTGATCGTCCGATTTTAATTATTGAAACGGATTTGAAAAGTACAAGTTTAATTGAACAAAATGTATATTTTAATTTTTCCATAAAATGCTACAAAACCGGTTGAAAATGCACGTAAAGAAGCGTGAAAATCGCCGAGCGCGCGAATATTGGCTCTCCTTCGCTCCTCTGCTCCCCCCACTACGACCGCTTTCACGCGCTCGACCATTTTCACGCATCGTTATGTGCATTTTCAACCGGTTTCGTAGCATTTTATGGAAAAATTAAAATATAAATTTTGTTCAATTAAACATGTACTTTTCAAATCCGATTCAATAATTAAAATCGGACGATCCATAGAGCATCCAGATCTGTTGTAAAATAGTATATTCAAAAATTAAAATGACAGTTGTGGCAAAACTAATCGTCGGACAGCGTAGGGGATTTGCGCACATGAAGTAGCTATAAATTACTACTTTTTCCCAAAGTTTGAGCCCTCTACGTTTAAAAATGGCCGATTTATGAATTTAAAAAAAAAAACTCTTAATTTCCGGTTTTTCCGGATTTTCTCCGTTGCTACTTATCCGATCGGGACATTCGACTTATCATTTTGTTCGTATTTTTATTCTCTACAAAGTGTTTTTACACCATTAAGATTGGGTTTGATTGGTTTCCATTTTATAAGCAAAAACATAAAAAATCGCGTTTTTTTTGCTCAAAAATGTTTATAACAAATTAATGGAAAAAATTCAGAGTTGGAAATATAACAGGAATCATCTACGAATCGTCTTTCAGATGATGGCACAGGCGGTTTTCTAATAGGATTAATGTCAAAAAATCGCTAATATTTTGCTCTGTTGCTTGGCCTATATCTATCTGATTCGACATCAATGATGGTCTCAATACAAGTAAATAGCGCGAACTCAACATGTCATTTCCATCCAACATTACTTCTATTAAAGAGCCCATTACTATTTTATGCGCTGATAATTTTCTTAGTTGAATGGTTCTCTACCATTATTATTACCGATTCATATTTGTACTAGACATCACTGATAATCTGAAACTTGTAACGTCGTTGATTACAGTTCAAGTACACTTTATAATGAATGGCTCTAACGATGTAATCTGCTCTGCTAATTTTGCGAAATAAGATGAAACGCGAAACCGCCTAATGTCATTAAAAGATAAATAGCTTAGTTCTAGCAATACATACATCTTTCCTTATTAAAGATAATGATGTTCCTAATTGGATAATATTAAAGGAAAATATTAATTTCTAATAATTATGTAATCGTATTGAATGTTACCTATTTAATTCAATCCTCCATATATTAGGTGTTATAATTATTACTATACGCAAGAAACCTCTTCCTCTCGCTCATCGGCGCGCTGTTCGTCATCTGTCTCTTTTTTACAGATATGTTTTTACGGGTTTTGCTCAGAAGAACCAGCTTCTTTCATTCCGCCTTTGACTGTTTCGAACAGAACAACATCTGCATCCCTTTCAGTGGCGTAACAAACCTCCGCAGAACCCGCACCACGGGTTTGACTGATCCCTTTCAGGTGCGTGCGATCCATGAAAGCGGGGGAAGCACCGCAAACTTTCTCTCTACTAACTTCTCTAACTAAATTTCTATGCCTTAATAATGCATGCACAGGGGTCTGAAATCAATTAGAAAAACGTTCTCCGAAGGAAAAAAAATATAACTAAGCTGAGAAATCCAAATGACCAAATAACATCGAATAAGGAGGAGATACTAAATGTGGTCAGAACTTTTTATCAGGAGCTCTACAGCAACACAGTTAAAGACGTCGGAAACACCAATATACCTACCGTAAAGAAGCAAAGATCCGAAGATATTCCAGATATAACTCTGGGTGAATTCAGAGTCGCCCTGCGTGAAATGAAAAACAATAAAGCAGCTGGAGACGACCGGATTGAGATAGAAGCAGTGAAGCTTGGTGGAACACTACTACACCAGGAAATCTGCAAGCTTTACAATGCATGCTTGACACATGGAACAACACCCATCACAATCGGATCGAGCAGTAATAATAATTATTCATAAAAAAGGAGATAATATAACAAGCCTAGTAAACTATCGCCCCATTAGGGTGCTTTCTTATATATACAAATTATTATTTAT
The DNA here is from genome assembly GCA_963971165.1 of Philopedon plagiatum. Classification (NCBI taxonomy): domain Eukaryota; kingdom Metazoa; phylum Arthropoda; class Insecta; order Coleoptera; family Curculionidae; genus Philopedon; species Philopedon plagiatum. Next base: position 3,864,876 of record OZ020190.1, on the reverse strand, counting down.
GCGAATAATTACCAAGCGAACCAATAAATTAGACTTTTATCTACCACGTACCGATCAGGGTTTGGTACAAATGACCATCTACAAGTTGTTAAAAGTATTATAGAGAAATGCATAGAATATAACTATAAGTCCCTAGTCCTCATCTTTGTCGATTATGAAAAAGCGTTCGACCTGATAAATCAAGAACAAATGCTTTCTGCACTTACGGAATGCCTTGTAGACTACAGGTACGTTAATATTATTAACAACGTGTATGAGGGTGCCAAGGCTTGTGTAAAGCTGCATGACTATACGGAAGACTTTCCCATTGAAAGGAGTGTAAGACAGGGAGACGTGATATCGCCCAAACTTTTACGACACTCTTAGAACACGTATTTAAAAAGTATTTAAACATAAATGGCGAGAGATTGAACCACCTGAGATTCGCGGACGACATTGTACCGATAATAGATAAAATATACCAAGCAAGGGAAATGCTCCACAGGCATGCCTCGAAAACAGTAGGCTTAAAAATTAACTTTAATGAAACCCAATTTATGACCAACTTGGTGATAAGTTAACGAATATCGCTGGGTAATAACCATGCAGAACAAGTAGGCTCATACAAATATCTGGGGCACAAAATTCTTATGGGCAGAGACAACCAAACCCAAGAACTAGAGAGAAGAATCAGCCTTAGCTGGGCAGCTTTTGGAAGATTAAGCAACAATCTGTTTAAGGAGGAAGGTCTTCATCCAGTGTGTTCTTCCTGTACTAACTGACGGAGCGGAAACATTAGCACTAACAAATAGGGTCGTAAACAAATTCGTGTTGCACAGAGCGCCATGGAAAGGTCAATGTTGGGTTGATCTCTAAGAGATAGAGTTTCTAATAGCAGACTTCCTCGCCACACAACTGCTCTATTCCAAAGATCATTTAGTTTAAACGCGGCTAAGTTATTTAATTTCATCCCGGGTGATATAGAGGCTCTCCCTGGTCTGCGAGCATTCAGCGAACGGTTCCGAAGGCATATATTAGAAAATAGATATTGATTAGGTAACTACCTTTTTTGGTTTTCTTCTCTTTTTTCTGTTCATGTATTTTTGTTCTCTTTTTTGTGTTTCATCTCACTGTCGAGATGCTGGAGCGTATACTGCGCAATGTTTAGTAATTCGTATTTCTTCACATTAATATAATTATGTTAATTTTTACAATTTTGTAGTGATTCTACATAATAGCGCAAACTGCGAGTAGCGCCACTGTCACTGATATTGTCACGCCCTGCTTTTCGGGTGTAACCAGGGCGTAGAGGTAACGGAACCTTAACTAGATTGAAATCAAACGTGATTTAAAAACAAACTTAAATCGTTTATTTACAATAAATAGGAACTTTCAGTGACATAAACAAAAGACAGATTTATGTTATTACTCGCGAAAGACAACTTAATTTTCTATAACTTACATTAAAGATTTGAAGATCATTTCTTCTACAATCTATCACAACCACAAACGTATCGGACTCAGGATGATGCACTAGTGTCCTTTCCGACTCTTGTCTTCGCGATCGCCCTATTACCTAGTCAGCAGTTTTTCTCCTCTTTTTGAGGAGCGTTGACTTTAGGTTAGAAACCTCGATACTGCTGACTTGATAATTGAGCGTCGCGTCCGTCGTTCAAATAAATTATTTCAAGTAATTGTTTGATTTTATAAAGGAACTATAATATTTCATAGTTGCAATTTTAATGCATATTCAATAAATACGCTACATCCTGCCAATGTAGAGAGCGATAACTTATGATTAAGTAAAATAGGATTATAGTTTACTTATTGAACTTCCAAATATTGATCTATGAAATATTATTGGTTTTTCCACTTGTGACAATATATTTTCTTGTACCTAGTATTTTTGTTTCCGTAAATAAAGGCACTTTATTATTATTATTATTTGGAGAATATTATTTTTAAAACATAACTGTCATATCTCTACTTTTGATAAAATAAACAAGCAAGTTATTTTTCTAAAATTGTTGGCTTTATTTAAAAAGTTAATCCAAAGTACCCACTGGGACTCCCTTTAATAATCTTTTCTCTTAAATCCATTTTGCATTTTTTTGTCTTTAAAAGAAAAACCTGCGAAAATCTGAAAATAAATTCCCAAGACCCGAACAGAGGAGCCAAATCGCCCCCGAAGAGGTTTTAAAGACTTAGTTTACGGTGCCAACTGACTAATAGCGAAGATATAGGAACAAACCGGCGCTTTTTACACCTCTAATTGGCTTTAAGTTCTCCTTTTTATCGACTTAACTTTCTTAAAGAGCTAACAAATGAACTTAAATTGGGAGGACTTATAAATTTTAGCGTTTTTGTGCTAATGAAATAGTGTAAAACAGTGTGTAACGATGTAACAAAAACTCTTTTTTAGTAGTGTTAAATAAAACATTTATTACCGTACAATTTTTGATTAATATACATCTTGTACTACCAATCCCAGTCACAGCCATGTCAATTACCTTACTTTAACAGGAATATTCACAAACATTTTGGTGGGGTATAACTTCACGTTTGTTATTAAACTCAACTTCGTACTCATAGACGCCGCGTACTCTTGGCCGACAGGCGACACTAAATATCACAGAAACCTCGGAAGCATTCGGCCTCTCCCGAAGAGCTTCGGCGACAGGCGGGAATTTTGATTGATTTCCTAAGTTTGGCGTCAAAAATGCGAAACAACCTAACCTCAAATCTTAGTTATTGTTTTGGCGATCGTCCCTCTTTGATCGTAGACTTCAAAATAAATGATTTGTTATCGTGATAAAGTATCAAACCCTTTTATGTTCCTTGTAAAGTATATTATGTAGCACCTATCCCTTATTTTGAAGCAAGACTATTTATTTTTGTGAATGTGTCAAGGATAATATGCGATACAAGAATTGTTTTTAATAATATGGTTCTATTATATTTTGAGTACAGTACTTAGCTGGACAGTAAAATCGTTTAGTTGTACTGAATTGCGTTAAAATCTTCATTTGTTGTTCTTAATTTAAACGTGTTACATAGGTATCTAGTATATAGAATTTAGTTTGTCATGAACCAATAAACAAAACTTTTGTCTTATATTAAATAAAAAGCATACATAATATTAAAGTCCTTTATTTAAACTTAGTTTTAAGAAATCCACAGTTTCGATTACAACCCGTAAGAAGAAACTGCAAGAAACTTACGAGTGATTTTTTTAAAACCAACTAATTATCCTACATAATATCACTCAGAATTTATTATAAAGGTAAAATACAATAACTATTGGCTTACACCCCTACACGATATGTACATATTTATATATTTTAATTTTTATAGTACCAACTAGAAATTACAGTTTATACATCTAAATAAAACCTAAACCATACTACAGAACTACAATTAGCGATTTTATAATAATTATATAATACAAAAGCAAGCCCTGTCACCATTACCTGGCATACAAAATAATAGTATATTATTTAACGAGCGGTAATATAGGTCATAACTCACGCAGATGAAGTTTGCAGCACGAGCCGCAGGCGAGTGATGTAATTCATCAAGTGAGTTATGACCATTACCGCAAGTTGAATACTATACTTTATCTACGACTACAACAATAAATACTAAGATACAAGTACAGAGAAAGAACATTATTAACTTTATTAACTTAATTTGAAAACGTCAAAATTATTCGAGTGACATTACTTCCCTCAGTAACAATAATGGACTGTTTCCTTTCAGCCAATCGGCTTGTACAGAGCCACCTTGATATTCGGTTCGTAAAGCTTTTCCGATTTATTATAGTGAGTTATAGCAGTGAGTTATTATAACTCACGCTGTTTGTTTATAGATACTATTAATTGTTCAAAAGTAGTTGAATAATTAATATATAATTTAATAGGAATAGATAAATATAAAAACCCTTAACCAATACTATTTCTTCCTCTTTGTTGTATTCCAGCGTGGTAACACGACAATCAAAGACATAAGTCTAGAAAAAGGCGGCAACAGCCGTAAATGTATGGTTAGGTTAAGTCTTTGTATACGAGTTGTTCGCAAATTTAAATTCGCGCCCACACCACCTCTCGCCGAAGCTCTCCGAATCTCTGGAAGGGGCCGAATGCCTCCGAGGTTTCTGTGATAATTAGTGTCGTCTTTGGCCGACTCTACCATACATTTCTTAGAACCCTAAACAAAAAAAAATATTGTCGCACGCGAACTTGCCCGTTTTTTCTTGGTATATACTTGTGTGTAGCTCGAGTTAACGTTGTGCTCCCCCTCCCTAGGCGAAATTTTAAATCCGCCCCTTCATTCGATTTATCAATGACACTGTCCTCACAAGAAATCTTCCTTCTCACGCTCATCGCAGCGGTATGTCTATCTCTCTTCTATAGATATTTTCACCACGGATTTTACTCAGAAGAACTATCCTGTATCCTCTTTCACTGTTCATAAGAGATATCCAGCTACAAAAACCCAGAACAATCTACTTTCCATACTCATTTATACCCAGGGTTTTCACATTATGAAATAAAGTGCCTGCAGAAGTGTTCCCTTCCTCTCCTAACCTTCAACCCTGTAAATCTTTTATCAATATATTGCATTTCTTCTCTCTAAAGACGACCATGGTACGTTAGTGCTTAGACTTGACGTACAAGAGTGTTCTTGACTTATATTCGCAATCCTTTTATTGAAATAAGTATATTCCCAGGAATATAGTTAATACGTATATATCGCTGGTTAAAGCAAATATCGACTCACTCGTCGCCTGGCTTGCTAATTGAGGGAGTTCTTTGATGCCATTCATTTCAGTTTATATTTACTTTATGATTAATATATCTGGGATATAATCTGCTTTGATAATTTTATAAAATAAGATGAAACCCACTAAGGTCATTAGCCGCTAAATGGACTTGCTTAAAGAAGATATTCAGCGCTCGAGTGAACAGATAATTATGAAAAATAAATGGTTTTATACATAAATTGTGATATTTTGCCATAAATAGGTGCGGCTTTTGTAGGGTAAATAATTTTTCTTTGATTTGATTAATACCGATGAGCACATGGTTCTGCCTACATTATATCGTGTTTTAATGGAATTCTTGGGGCTTTATTTACAACTCGTGCTCATTTATAATCAGCTCTTCTTTATCCAATGTTGTTTTCTTATTATTTTTGACTTCATTTAGCACGCATTTAAAATATCACCCTGTATATTAATAGAAACTTTTTTCTTGTTTTGGACCAACGAATTATCCGTAAAATTCTGTCGCGGGACTCTTGCCACACTCTGTACTATACAGAATTCCACATCAATTTCTATATACTTGAGGATACTGATTGCTATTTCTAAAAAACTTTTTGCCTTGTCGAAAAATTAAATATACGATTGTAAATGCATGCAATTTAGGAAGATATTTTCCGTTTTCTCAAACTCCTTCGCTGCAATGAATTACATTGTGTTTTTTACAAAACGAAATAAACCACCCCGTTCCATTGTGCGAAATGCAAAAGCATCCATTTCGAGCAGTCAAAGAACAAAGATTATTCGCAAATTCTCGACTTAATAGAGACACGAGGGGCCCGTTTTTCTTTATTCAACAACGAACGGGGTCAATGGGAAAACTTCTTAGCGAATTAGCCACCCAATAGTCCACAGCTATTCATAAACCGAGATAACATCTTTTTCGGTCGTTCGAGATAAAACCTACAGCTTAGGCCCTTATAATTTCGTTGCTATATTTAAGCCGCAATAAGTGGTTGGTGGACAGGACCGCTGCTCATTGGCGTAACAAGGATTCGCAGGTATCACAGGTGATTTTTTGGTTAATAAATAATAAGAAAAAATGTTGTTTTTTTATCTTCGAAAGCCCGCGTAGACTTCGAGCCGAACGTACCGTGGAGGTTTAAAGAGAAGGGAAATGTAATCTATTGACACGGGATTTGAAGAATTGCAGGTCGGGAGGGGAAAACATCTGCAGGCAATTTGTTCCATAATCTTATAGCGTTTAAATTTTTAACAACTATTACTCTTATTTTTTCCCAATATTTTTGCAAATTTTCATGATCCGGCGCATCCGCCAACCTCCAAAATATCTTTACCATTTGCATCCAAGCATTCAAGGATGTCGTCAGCCATTTTCTCGGACTCTGATTTGGATAATCGCATAGAGGAGACATGATTTTTTTGACTTAAATTTCTTTAATTTTACAATGCTATTTCATTCACCAATTTGGATTATTTTGATATGAAATAGTGTCCCGTTTTGGTTTCTTCATTGCCATGTGCGCGTAGTTTGTCGGACTCAAACTAGAGGTAACCCCCTTAATCTTCTTCAATGATTTCAAATGCTTTTGATGATTGTAAATATTATTTACAGGTTTCACTGGATGATTGTCACTCATGGATTTTAACGTGACGACGTTACTAATACTTCCCCTTCTGCACATTTTCTAGACTGAAAACCGTGTCCTTTTGTCTCCACATTTCTCACCACTTCAGGGACGTACACAGAAAAAACACTATCGTATATTGAATTGGATACCCATTCACGCAATGACACACTCTATTCCGTATTGCACAATACAAATTCGGTTTATTTCAATGATTAGATTATCATTGTTAACCAATAGGTTATAAGATTGCTTGAAATATAAGGTTTCGTTGGTTTCGAATGGGTCATTCAAATATAACAATTATTTGATGACAGTAATATCCTGTTCTAAATTCAATGCAAACTATCATTGGTTTCACTAGAAGTTTATTTGTAAGAATATGCACCTCATTTGATGTAAAATAGCTATTAATGTTTCAATTACAACAGTAATTAATTTAATGTAACTTCTAATAGAAAGAAAACATTTTTGTTTAAATTCAATCATATTCGTGTTTTGAAGAACAATTATTCTCATTTAATACAATGAAGAATTTCTATTACATCAATTATACTTATATTTCAAACAAATGAAACACGCCTTATTATTTTAAAATAAATTTTATTTAGTATTATTAAACATACATTGTTTAGACATTCTCTAAACATTTAAATATAAAAATCACATTTTATTAACACCACACTGACGCGAACACCGTAAACTTTTTATATTTATTTCACTTCAAATACACTATCTGCTTCTTTGCAAAATTGTCTGCTTTTGGCTTGTATGGGTACAGGATGCAAGATGGAACAAATTTGACGCATAACACTGCATTCGAATTAATAATTAAACGACGATTGAACGAACAAATACGAACAGCACAATTTTAGCCCCTCCCTCCGCGAGTAATAGAACTAATATTTCAGCCAACAATAGAACCCATTGAATTAATATTTTTTATTATTTCTCTAATACCTTATATATTTTATAACAGTGTATTCATACTATTCATACTAGACGTGATATTTTAAAGTGGATTTAAAACTTAAGAATTTATTTGGCTTGGTTTTGATTCCAAATACATTTTTATGTTTTATTTGCTACTTTAAAATATTTGAAATAACCAAAAATATGAAGTTTTAGATTCCGCCTGAGCCACCTTTAGTTCAATCGCCAGCCACGGCCAGACCAATTGTCGCTGTTATTTGACGTTTGATTGACATTTCATATGTCACTCGAATCGATCCGGGCTGCGACAAATAACAACGCTAGTTGGTATTCTTTCTGTAATTCTGTATTAGTATTCGTTGGTCAGTAGTTCGCGAGCAGTCATACTGAACGCACCTTCTAAAGATGCCAACCGCTCGTGTTGGCGAAGCGTCAAGACAACCGACGATGGCCTAACAACCCAGAAACCACACGAATATTGGACGATGGCCGCAAAAGCCTTTCACAATTCATATGAATACCTATCTATTGCCCATTATAAAAAATAAATAAGACTTCATTAATATTGTCGCATTACGACCCTGTTTTCATATGTAACGTTAATTTCGGCACAAAACAGCGCGCTAAATATATTTCGCAGCAAAAACAAAAGCTTTTGGGCCTTTTCTTGTGTTTGCGGCGTGATGCGATCCTCGCTAACGACCACTTATTTTAAGGGATTTAACGAAAAAGCTCTTAAATAAAATTTGATTGAAACAGTTTCTTTGGCTTTTTGTCGAGAAAAAATTTTCCATGTTATTTTTAAATATTAACTTATGCTCGATCAACAGAAAAAACATGTTCGAACAGGAATTTTCCGAACAGTTTGTCAACGAGATTCTCTAACATTTAAAACCGATATGTTTTGACAGTTCAGTCATTTCTCGTTGTCAATAAATAGGTTAATTTTATTAGACAATCAGTCAATAGAAACATGCACACAAAAAATTACAGTGCAGCGACCAGTGGACAAAAATGTGAATATTGACTCTTTATGAAAAATTAATGGGTTTTATTTTAAATATAGACTAATAACCGAAAAAATTGTGGTTAATAAATTATATTTATGATAATATTAATTTGTTTCTGAGTTTTGATTTTTGTCCCAATTCCCCATAAGATCGTTGCACGGAGTCGGTTGGACGGATAATAAAAAATATTAAGATTTAAAATTCGACCAAATTTTAAAAATCCAGTTTTCCGTCTGATGTCATCCTACGGAAAACAACTGAACGCAGTGAGCAATGTGGCGACTCAAATTAAGGATACGGCAACACCACCTGGTGCTCCTTTGGTCGTTTTAGTACTAACAGGGAATGTTTATATTCTGCGTAACTCTCTTGCATTTGTATTTTGAAACTTTCTTCGGAGTGCTTAAGTGTATTTAAATATAAGGACGAACTACAACCGAAATAATAATAAAATCCAAAAATTATTGTAGAATAACCTTAGCGTGTGGTAGTTTTTTGCCCCGTCATTCGGTGAATTATGGTTAGTATTTGTTTAATGCTCATGCGTGAATATCCATGGATTATAATAAGGATTCGATGTTCGTATACTGTGAGCGTATCGAACGTGAAGCCTTATCTTTGTTGTTTGTTTTCTCTTGTGAGAGGAGTTTACGAACTACGAATTACGACGTAATTGAATCAAGAATGGTAGTAGAAAGAGATAAAATAGCATTGGAGTGTTGGAGCTCAGAAGTGTTGCTGTCTGTCCTGGTTGCTTAGGAAAACGGCTGAACCTTGGTCTGAACACTCGGTTGCACGTACGTCTTTGTCTAATGAACTAGAAAAGAAAAAGTGCGACGTACATTATATAGAATTATAAATGGCTCCGAGCGACTTTAAATAAACACCTTTAGAAATAACATAACCTATAAATAATAAAACCTTTTTAACTTAAATTTCTTATTATTTAGCAGAAAAATAAAGTATTTTAGGGCTTCTATTACTTTTAGTAAATCTTGTGATGCTTCTAACGTATTTTTTGTACAAAAATACAAGGTAAAATACTTAAAATAAGATGTGGCCAGTGTTTACAAATTGTGTTTACAGTGTCGTTTAGAATGGTTTGTTTTGGCTTCAAAGAATCTTAAATCATCCCGTATCCAGTCTTAATAAATCCATGTGAATATCCCTTTTTAGGCCCAAGCAATAGAGCGATTTGTCGTGACATTAATCCTCTTAGAAAACCGTCTATGCCATCATCTAAAAGATGATCCGTAGATGATTTCTGTTATATTTCCAACTCTGAAATTTTTTCCATTAATTTGTTATGAACATTTTTAAGCAAAAAACGCTATTTTTTAGTTTTTTGCTTATAAAATGGAAAGTAACCGGTTATATACATTTTGTTCAATTAAACTTGTACTTTTCAAATCCGTTCAATAATTAAAATCGGACGATCCATAGAGCATCCAGACCTGTTGCAAAATAGTGTATTGAAAAATTAAAAGGACGATTGTGGCAAAACTAATCGTCGGAGAGCGGCGGGGTTTTGCACACATAAAGTAGCTATTAATTACTACTTTTTCCGAAAGTTTGAGCCCTCTACGTTTAGAAATGGCCCATTTATGAATTTTTTAAAAGAACTCTTAATTTTCCGGGTTTTCTGGATTTTCTCCGTTGCTACTTATCCGATCGGGACGTTCGACCTCTCATTTTGTTCGTATTTTTATTCTCTACAAATCGTCTATTACACCATTAAGATTGCTTCATTACTTTGCATTTTATAAGCAAAAAACTAAAAAATCGCATTTTTTGCTTAAAAATGTTTATAACAAATTAATGTAAACAATTTCAGAGTTGGAAATGTAACCGGAATCATCCATGGATCATGTTTCAGATGATGGCACAGACGGTTTTCTAATAGGATTAATGTCAAAAAATCGCTAATATTTTGCCCTGTTGCTTGACCTATTTAGGTTATAGAATATTATGCGTTGGCAGTTTTCTCAGTTCTCTAAATACTTCTGGGTAATAAATCAGTATAAATTTCGAATATCACAACGTTTTTTTTTATAATTTAGTTTGATAACATAGCCTCGACGACCAACCCACAAAATTTTTGCCCAACAACCTGGCAAAAATTTAACACTTCACAGAATTACGAATTTTATTTTTTACATTTTTTACGTCAATATCAGTAAAAAACGACTAAATTTATTATCCGTTTGTTTTTGCAAAAATACTTACCGTGATTATTTGTTACAGGACAATTCTCAGGAAGCAGTTCCAGCGTAGCAGGATTTAGCACGTTAAATAGCAGGAGGTCGAGGACGAGTAGAACAAACAGGACAAATAGACAAAGTACTATCAATAAATCGTTTGAGAGCGATTGCAGTAAGTACATTATTCCTATTACCCTAGATATAAAATTGTAAAAGCATATGTAGATGCAGCAATAGAAGCCCTAAGAAATTTTCTTATGTTGGTTTAAGGGCGCAAATAAAATTATTCGGTCCCCTGTTCTTTTTGCTCGGCAGGCTGAATACTGATGATGTTCAATTGCTACTTGTTTGATGTCTACTTAAGTTTGATGTGGGTGACAAGCAGGACGCGTGCAACAAGATTAATAGTGATCTAGAATCTAGAACAAATTAGGATGTTGGCAGATAAAAATAGTATTCTTTTAAATTCTTCAACATGTAGACATATGTTAGTTGGTACTATTAGGAATGAAAAAAATATTGGCCCATTTAAAATCAAAATAGATCTACAGCAAATTGTGGAAACCAACTGTGTTCAAAATTTTGGCCTTTATATGGATTATGGATGATCATTTGAAAATTAACGGCCAGGTCTGCAAAAAGTTAGTCTTTAAAAAATATTCTTCATATAAAAGGTTGCTAGACATGAACATAAGGAAAGCTTCTGCTGTATCCCTTGCCTTGTCTAATTTCAACTATATGGATGTCGAGTATGGCCCTTGCTTAACTGTCGAAAATATGAATCGGAATGCAAAACCATGCTATCCATTTTATCGTGGATGTGCCTCACTTATCGCATATCACTTCTTTCATCCGTGATCTAAATATGTTAAAGCTTATAGAAAGTAGATTTATACAGTTTGTATGTTTTATTTAGCAAATTCTCGCTAACAAGTCACCTAAATATCTATACAACAAATCAACTCCAAGAGGGTGTATTCATCATAGGAACCTGAGAGACATACTGAGATGTGAGGTGCCTCAGTATCGCACCAGCTCTTTTCGGTGAAGCTTTTTGTATCTTGTACCACTCATAGCCAACAGCCTTCATGCTAAATATCTTGACTCGCGGGTTAATCTCAAAAATAAAATAATTCCTGCAATGTGGGATGATAATTTTTCTCTTTTCGCCAGGGGCATCGATTTAGAGCTTTTTTAGTACTTTTTTTCTTGAAATATCTAATTTGGTTTAGAGTCAGCTTATGGCGATGGTACATGATTTTTGAAACACTTTGTATGTATTTCTTTATAGACTGAGGGTATAGTAGTGAGCCTTTCCGTACAAATAAATCCCGTTCGATTTAATATTGGCCAGAAATAACCAATACTATTTAATTCATGTATTTGACTACAAATCTCTTTAAATTTAATTCAAATTTAATTAAACAAATTGTTTTGTATTCGGTTGTTTTCTAGCTAGAAACCACGTTCTGCGTAAATAAACTCACTTCGCAGTGGTCCAACCCTCTAAAAGTATAGAGCCAAAGGGTCTGTTTAAGATTTTTTTTATTATTAAACAGTGCGTTCAAAATTGTATACAACATTTCTTTAGATTATTTTGAAATGCCCTAAAAATTGATTTAAAGTTCAAATTTTCTAGGGCAATGTCATCGGCTAAGGCTAGCTATGTCACAGTTCATCACTGCCCTGCAGCTTAGTTGCTTTTACGGGGCGATTGCACAGTGCTATCCCTGTGTATTCTTTACATTATCTTTAAAAATAGTATGAATGAAATCTACTTGTCAGGGGTACATATAAATACGCAAAAATTGAGAATCAATTCTCTAACCACCTGAAAATTCCTTATACAATAAGGATTTCAACAAATATGCTAAAACAGCTATTCTCTGGGCTATATATGCCCCTCCGAGCGCTGAATTACATACCAAAATTTGCCGTATTTTCTTCTAACACAGATAAGAAAATACTAATGTTTCGAATGCAAGAAACTACCAGGAAGAAGGAAGCTTTTTCTTTAGTTAGAATGTCGTCACCTGCAGACCGGTTTCGAACTCGTTGGTTCTCATCAGTACAGGATAGACGAAGATATCAACCTTCCGAAAAAGAAATCCCTTAAAGCTACAATGTCGTACTGCATAAGTAGTCAGACACAGGCAGCGCCATCCATTAGCAGTTTCAAGCAGTCAGCAGAAGTATTTTCTTATCTGACTGTGTTAGAAGAAAATACGGCAACAAATTTTGGTATGTAATTCAGCGCTCGGAGAATAGCTGTTTTACCATTATTTGTTGAAATCTTTATTGTATAAGGAATTTTCAGGTGGTTAGAGAATTGATTCTCAATTTTTGCATATTTAAAAATAGTTTTAAAATCATTTTGGGTTTAAACTTAAAAACAATAAAATACTGAAATGTCTTTTATTTACCTGTGCTCCGCTAAGCCCATGCAAAACAATTGTATTCAGAGGATGAATGGCGTTGTGAAATTCCTCCCCTCGCCGTCCAGCGGTTGCATCTTTTTTGCGGCTCGTGAGAGTGTCAGTACCTAGTATTAGTATTAGATTAGGTAGTATGAGAAGATGTTATTCTAATTACTGTAAAATAAGCAATAAAAAATACAAAGTAAATCACTTTCATTGACAAGAAATAATTTAAAACGCCCTAGTTCTTTAAAGGGCATGTGGCATGGATCCGGACTACACATGAACTTCATGCCAATAAGATCAAGTGTTTGCTACAACAACATTTTTAAAAAGTCCGATTCTCTGTTGCTCAAAGCTTTTAATCAAATTTTATTGGCATTTAGAGTCATCTGTTATCATGACACTAACATGCGTGCTGTCACATTATAAATGTCCAGTTGAACAATTTGTTTTGATTGGTCGAGCGAAAGAAACTATTTATTAGGGATACCAGGCATTAGGTATATAGAAAATTGTGTGTTTGCCAGATCTTCCGGCCTTCTATGTCTAATCCAGAAATAAATCATAATTTTTGACATAATAAAATTATTACAATTACGAAAACAGACAACTGGCAATATTGCTTTTTTTATCTCTTTACTTTATATTTGATTCCTCTGAGATCTCTCACATCCTCCATCCCGCGAGCAAGTAATCTGATCCTTATAGCGCCACATTTTTTGCCGTTGATTTTTTCTTTACTCCCTGATATGACAAGTGGTTTGCCCAGAAGTTGGCACAAAGTAAGGGTCGGCAAGCCAGTTTTTTGTAGTGTTAATCGAGTTCGGTTTACTTCCGTCGGGTATCGAGTATCTTGGCAAATAAACCGAACAAAGACAGGTCAACGCAAAGCGAAGTACATATTGTTCGGAACATAAATTATTTAATATCATAAATAGTTTATTTCGCTCGTGACTATATTGTTTACATGACGGGCACCGCCGAAAAGGAAGGGGCTGGCGTGATGCGAGGCGAGAGAAAACCGATTTTCTTCACAGATTTGTCACACGTCGATTATTCGTCGTTATAATTCCCGTCTTTCGAATTTAATGTAGTTTAACAATTTTCGAAGTTTGTATTTATTCGTCGTTACGATAAAACATATTTGTATGTAAACAGGTTCTGTCGGCAGCGTATTGTATTGTTTTTTTTATGAGTTGCGGTCATCAGCATCAAGTAAATATGGCTGAGGAAACACGGTTTAACGAGCGCTTGTATAGCGGATTTTCCAGATTTAAAGTACAGTGACTTACACGTGATGTGTTTAGTATGTAATAAGAACATCTCTGTTGGAATAAGCAAATGTGCACTCGCCATATAAACACTGCAGCTCATAAAAAAAATCAGCCAAAGACCTTATGCCGCATTTTTTTAGACTCGAACTTTATGAGTGCGTGTAATATATCATTGGAAGTTACGCCGCTGCCGGCGCCGGCAGTCATCATGGATGCCGGCGCCGACAGCCCTACGGTAGCCTTGCTGGGTGCCGGCACCGGCAGCCGAGCTGGTTGCCGGCAACATTAGAAAATTAATGTTAAAATAAGATCAGGATCAAAATATCTTAATTCAATCAAAAAATAATAATTTATTATGGTGTAAACTTTAACGAACCTTAAATTGTGTTACAAAAATATAACAATTATTCCAAACCACTGTCCCATACTTTAGGTTAAGCATTAAGGCTGTTAGCTGCTGTTTTTGTTTATGTTATCGTCTACTTTAATTATACGTCAGCAAAAACTGCCTTTACAATAATACTGTAGAGGCAATTCGCGCAGTTCACCCAGGCGACCTTTCTTCAAAACATGCCGTGGAAAAGCAGCCGGAGAGCTTAAATTTTCCAGAAAGAACATTATTTAATGCATCGCAGGAAAGACATAATGGATACTGAGATTCCGGGTGCTCTTGAAAGCCTTATTTTATTGACGTGCTTTTGGCTAAACCGATAATGCTTGTTTATAATTATTTTTACCCTGCTTTACAAGAGGAAGTTATTCCGACCGTATGATTTTTCTTTTATTTTTTTGATGTATATTCGCACATAATAAGGAATGTGCGAGTCTTTTTTATAGCGTAAATCGATTAAGCAAGCAATTACGAGGGTGATTTACCTAAAAAATGCACTTTTCGGTATAACTTGAACTATAATTTGGTACCCCGTCAAAATAACCCAAAACTTAATAGCACCGAATAAATATCCAAGTCTAAAATAGCCCCTATCTAAAAGAGCCCGACACAACAGCCCAAATTCAGATTCTAAATATTAATAAAAAAACACATTTTAAGAAATTATTGTAAATATTTATTTAAAAACATATTTTAGGAAATTCTTTACAAAAATTACATTTGAAGGTTATGTGAAATGCCACGAAGAAAGTCCATATGTCCCATGTTTGCATAATTTTCCACTAATGCTTCCAGGCGTCGATTCAGTTGGACTTATACGAGTACATATTTAGTTTTGTTGGCATCTGCGTTGCAAATACCTGCAGAGGCGGATTTCCACCATATCTTGCTCTTCTCGGAAATGGTCGATGAGTTTGTAGATGAATGAATGATGATGATAATTTACAGTTTGCTGGAATGCCCTATTCTACCGAATTGTTTGTCCTCGGAAGACCATTGACGACGCTCTCATGGACATTCCATATATGTATTGCAAATCGTGGTTGTGCTCGGCGTCTGCGCCTTATTGGTCCTTTATATTAGCTACAAAAGCCTGGAACATCCCACTACTCCCAACCACCAATCCTTTAAATCCCGTGTCAATAGATTACATTTCCCTACCCTTCAGACGCCCACGGTACATCAGTAGTTACAAGTCACGTGGGCTGTCTGAGATAAAAAAAATGTATCTTGCGAGTAATCGATAAGGGGATCTATTTCGTTTGGGCAGTTCTCAACTAATTCTTCAAATACTCCTATAACATCATGTACCAGTACAAAACTCAACGAAAACAACATTTTTATATAAACACGCACATTTTCATTATTTATATAAAGTTTCGCCAAATTCACTTTTTACACCTTTCGCCATAATCGCGGTCCTAAATGAAACAAACAGCCAACAATTTCTGTGATATTAAAAACTTGTAGCTCTTCATTTTGAATCGCTTTTTCGTTGGATTCAATGTTTCCTTCAACTGTAACGCATTCTCAAATACGCGGACATATGATGCTTCACTTTTGTTTCTTAACAATACATATTACCAATGGCATACAACACTTTTTTGTTTGTCCCTGTATCGTGAATGGTTAAAGAAACAGTTCAGGTAAAACTTCAAACATGCCATCAACAAACCAATGATGTGCTGTTCCAATATTCTTAAATTTTCTTCAGTGCTGAAGATCAGCATTCAGTCAGGATCGTTCTCTCCAGAATTCCACAGAATAAAATTTTCGTTCCTTGCGGTACTTTGAAGATTAACTGGAATTGCAATATCGGCAACACTTGTAGGATTTGGGTATGGAAGAGCCTTTTTTTCGTATAAGTTCTATTGTTCTCTGGGAGGCAATATAATTTGGAAGCTGAACAAATGCTTTCAAAGATATGCCACTTGTGCAGACTTGATATATTCGCCTAGACTTCTCTACAGCGCCCTGTGCTCTACGTTTCATTTCAGAAACGCATTTCAGTGCCTGCTTTTTAGCTAGATTCAAGTTCTCGGCCGGTTATGGATAATAATGATTCTTTTAATATTCGTATCCAACGGATTTTTAGCTACGTATCCTCACATCACTACCATGAAACATATCGAAAAACGATTTATATTTTTTAAAACTTTCTGTAATATATTATTTTTTAGGATATTGGGGTCAAACTAGTTAATAATAATTATGCACAGTACAAATAAAAAGATGAGGAGATAAGAAAAAGGGGGGCAGAGAATACATTTAGAAGTAAAATAATTCTTTTGGTATTTACCACTAACATCAAAGATTTTTTTTAAGCGTGTTAAATCAATTTCAATGTTTTCTTGCAATCTTTGTGCTATCTCTCGCCTGTTCTGCCCTGCGTTCGTATTGAATATGACAAGAGGTCTTCCATATATCACAAACTATACACAGTAATGGTCCATTTGGAATTAGGCAACTACCAGTAGGAAGCTTATTTATCACGTCAAGCATAAAACATGGCTTCCGCCGTTATTAGTTGTATGTGATTCGTCCGTCACCGGTGCTGAACGTTGTGTTTTCCGACGTAGAACAGCGGTTACGGGTTGCTGTGTTTTCGCCATAATTCGGTCGAAAAGATATTTATGCAAAATCATTTACCATGTCAAATGTAGGGATTATGGGAGTACATTAGATGCCGAACTGTATTTTCAACATAGGTGATTTATAGAAAAACGCCAGAAACGTCTATAAGACTATTTTTTGCAACATTTTCGGAGGAAATCGTATTTACGAAAAAATAAACAATTTCCTTTAAAATTACGTAATTTAGTAAAACGTGTAATCAATGCCAATTTTCCTTGCTAACTCTATTCAAGGCAGTTTTTAAACTGTATTTAAAACACAACGTCATCGACTACAGTTTGAAGAACATGAATGTTTATGAACCGTTGATAACATCCTGCACGGTAGTGAGGAATTTAACATTTGTCGTTGTTTAGCCATCTGTTACTTGACAACAAGGTAGTTTGAGTTGACGCTCGACAGAGCGAATGCAGCGAGTTTGGAGAACGTGACGTCATACCCCGAGCATATCAGGATAGCGCAACTTGAACGTGATGGAGTGAGAATATAGCATATCCTTATAAATAAATTCTGTTTTCGTCAAAGTATATTCTTGTCAAAGTATATTTCTGTTATTGTCAAAGTATATTCTTGTGTTTCTCCCGATGTAAGGAACAACTTTTGTTCTTAGAAGTTTTTCAAAATTTTTAATTTGGCCCACTCAGCTCTGCGCATACGCGATATGATATGGCGTTGGTGCCGTCAGCGGCGGGTAGCGCGGCAGATGGACGGAGATCGGGCGGCCGAGGTTTGATCAGGTTAAGTGGGGAGCTGATGGCACGTAACACTAACTGTGCAAGTATAGCTTGCACTTGACCGATCACCGTTTAACAAGAAAATAAAATGTTGTTCAGCCGTTTCAAACCTGACCGGTGTAAATTTAATTTGTTGATTTTTTCAAAAATTCAACGTGTTAAATACAGGGTGTTACAAAAAGATGTTAAGAAATTTTAAGGGCAGATTCTAAGGCTAAAAATATGAAAATAAGTTTTTATAAACATGGGTTCTCAAACGCTTCTTTTTCGAGATACAGGGAGTTTAATATTTTCTTTTTTAAATGTTTCTTTTCAATTTCTCGAAAATGCGTTAAGATATTGACATGAATTTTGGTACACGACAGTATGTAATCAAAGGGTACCTTTACGTGTAAAAATGTATTTTTTAAAGTACTTGCATCAGTGGCGTGCGTGCGGGTAAGTCTTTATTTTTAGCACGCCACTGTTTCTTTGCAAAATTGAAATCATTTTCTTGAAGTCCAATTAATTCTGCGTGAAAACTGTCTCTTAGGCTTTTTTGTTCTGACGCACCGTTTTCGAGATAAAAATTAATTTATTTCTTACAATTAAAACAAATAATGAACATGATTTTTTTTTCAAATATTTTTTGTTGAGTGTTGTGTGAAAATATTAAACACCCTGTATCTCGAAAAAGAAGCGTTTAAGGATCCATGTCTATATAAACTTATTTTCATGTTTTTAGAAGTAGAATCTGCCCTTAAAATTTCTTAACATCTTTTTGTAACACCCTGTATTTTGTATCCAGTAAAAAGGTGCAAAATAATGAGTGACGATGAATTTTCCATTCTTGGAGCTCCTCCAGAACGGCCGTATTTTAATAACTTCTTTTGCAGTAGGCTAACAACTGTACGGAAATGTTATTTTGTTACAGTACAGAAATGAATCTTTTCTAATAGTTATTTATCGTTGCCCAGCAACGACTAGATGTATTGTAATATTGGCATTTTCTACAAGAAATTTGGTCAGAAATGTAATAATGTTTTAACGATCGGCAGAAAAAATCGTCTGCAAACTTAATACTTTTACAAAAATAACAAACAGTTTTTACCATATTCTTTTTAACAATCGGAAATAAACAAGATCGAAAAAAAAGAATAGCGCTGTTCGCTCGTGATAAATCACAGACTCGAGGCGATATGAGCACGTTCAAATTGTAATGGTCCAATTTGTTTGTTGTACGCTGCTCAAAAACGTTGCGAAATACATAAATAACTCGAATGCCTTTGGCGAAACGCTACCGCCAAGGAGCTAAGAGAAATATAAGAAAAACAGAAAAAGTTTATTCTTATTGTACAGGGGGTATCAAAATTGATGAAGTATTTTTTTTTCTAGAACTGCTCTGAAAATATCTAAAACCACACTACTAACTACTACTGAAATCAATAATTTCAAAAAAATAATATCTTGTTATTAATTTTAATATTAATAAAGACGTTATTTTTTAAAACTTAAGTTTAGATCCAACTGACATCCAAATATCCTAACTGTTTAAATTTTCCATAGTATAGGGGGGTCGGCAAAGATTTTGTCCAGAGAAATGAAGATCCCTACAAGGACCATGTCTCGCATAATAACAGAAGACTTAAGCCTTGGTGCTTACCGAAGAAGGACAGGACAAAGACTTACAGAAGCTCTACGAGGCATAAGGGCGACCAGATCACAACGCCTGTTGGAAAGGTACGCCCAATGGTGGACATCGCGAAATTCTTTTTTCAGACGAAAAAATTCTTACGATTGAAGAAAAATATAATCGTCAAAATGACAGGATACACGCACACAGCTTTCAAGAATCATCTGAGAATATCCCTAGAGTCCAAAGAGGTCATCACCCAGCTGCAGTAATGCAAAATAACGTCCTAGACAAGGTTGTGAAGCCAGTAAGTTACACCTTGTTCGACGGAAAGCATTAGGTGTTCCAACAAAACTCAGCGCTGTCCCACAACACGAAAAACACAAAACGTTTGCTGGCAGCCCACTTACCTGAGTTCATTAGTGCTGAAGACTGACCTTCGGGACGTCCCGATTTGAATTCGTTGGACGACCGGCTGTGGAGTATGTTGAAGGAGAAGGCTTGCTGTAAGTCCCACCAAAACATCAAGTCATTAAAAGCAGATTTGGTCAAAGCAGCGGGATCGATACCACTGGATGTAGTGCATACCGCCATCGATGAGTGGTCAGATCGTTTGAAGAAATGTGTGAAGGCAAATGGAGGACATCTTGAGTAGGTTTATGTTTTTTGTATTCTTACGTGCTTTATATATTAAACATTAACGTTCAGATTCACTAAGAAGGTTTAAGATTCAGTACTGGTTTAAATTAAGATCTTGTAGTTGTTCAGTTATGTTTTGACAGGTTTTTGTATTGTCAGTGTTAATAAGTCGTCATTAAAAACTTGTGAATTATTCTGATATTTTAGCGAATTGCTTGGCTTCCAAATGATTTTCATCTTGGAACGAGTTGCTGTAATTAATGTAGTTTTAGTATTGTCGAAAGTACGTAGTAAAATTGCCCTTTTCTTTATAAATTTGCGAAAAAGCCCAGAAAAAAATTCATAGTATAAAGCTCAGTTGTCTTATTCTTACACATGTCAGTTTAAAACTTTTGGTTGTCAAATTAGACCAGACTAGCGTTGGAGAATCTGGCTGTAAATAACTAGTAATGTAGAACTTTTTCGCCTTCGGCTTAGGCCCACAAACGGCTCATTCGTGTGAAAAGGGTTATTTTCAAAACTTGGTGTACAATAATATACCATTTTCTCCATCCTGAAAATAAGTAAACTTATTAACAAGTTTAAAGTTACGTTAAAAAACGGTCGGAAACGACTAGGTAAATATTTCAAACGTTCCGAAATTGTTACAAAGAAAAGTTCCGAAAGTAGCAAGTCATGCTTCGTATAGGAAGCATTATATATCCTGTTTATTTCTATACATCAGGCAGGTTCGCAGGTTCCAATACAAAACTAGGCAATTCCAAAGTTTTATTACGTATTAAAGGTACACATGGGGTCTCGAACTTAGTAAACTATTTTGTGTATAGCTACCAATGTTTACGCGTTTACTGCTTTTTAAAAAGTTTGCACACGAATCTATACAAGAAGAATAGAAACAGGAAAATTGGATAAGTTATAGACTGCTTCCAATTTGTGTTTGGGAACACATTACTTCGTTTCTGGTTGTTTTAAACAAGTAAAAATGGCGACTTTTTAAATTGGAATAAATTATACCAAAAAGTAAAGAAAAAGTTAAATTACCACTACTTATAATATCCCTAGTGCTTATTATCACCGGAAATTTTTTCGAGGTCGCAAATATTTTAAAAATTATTCAGAGCCGCAGGCAGGGGATCATTTTCTTAAAATATTTACGAACGAGGAAAAATTTTCGGTAATTAATTGAAGCTCGTGGAATCTTCAATAAGAAAATTTCACACCTAGCAAAAAGTATTTGAACAAAATTGAAAATTTTTATCACCACAGGATTATATGCATAATAAAATTCTAATTTTTTTACAAAAAATTAAATACATTTTCAAACTTTAGTTAAATGAAATCTGTATAAATCACTTAAAGACATCTTGTGTTTCCTTTTTTAATTAACTTTAATCTACGAATATTGGTGAAACATCACTTACTTTTGATAATCATTCTGAAGCACCACAAGATTATATGGATAATAAAGTACTAAATTCCTTAGAAGAATAAAACCACGTGCCATGGATACGATTCAGAATAAAAGCTTGTGATTGGTTAGGAAAAGTGGGTGTGAAATTTTCAGTCTTAATAACCCAAGGACATCGACAAAAAATCTTATGACAGTTTTTGAAAACATGTTACTTGGAAACTGACCGACGCCGACGGTAAGCGGAGGTCTGTTTCCTAGAAGAAACATGCTTTGGAAAGTTGGTATAAGATTTTTGAGCATTATGGTAATTTTAGAAATAAACCAAAATATTTTGCTATTTTAGTACGTTAAATTTAATTATTTCATCTCTTTTATGACTGATATTACAATCAAAACGTGACATTTTGAAATTATTAAATTATTGACAACTTTAAAATTAAAACATTTCCATGGGGATCCAACGCAGTGATAGTTAACCATGGGCATCTGTTCTCGCCGTATTTTTTTTCTGGTTGGTTGTTTTCAATCATGTGCTTTTAAATTAAAGATGGATTTCAGGTTAGGTAAAAAAATCCGGATAATTCTTTTTGCAGAAAAATTGCTGCGATATTTTTTAACAATGAATGCAGCTACTTTAACAAACCATAAAAATTCCGTTTATTTTATTGTTAAAATCTTATTTTGGCTGGTGAATAAAATTCTCCTACTAACTTCTTTCCATACATGCATATTCCCTGTTACCATTTTGGAGAGATAAAACAAGGGAGAAAATAAAATTATTTAAATTAGGGAACTAATCTTCTTAAAAAAAAAGTCTGGCCTAATGCACAGAACGTTCACTTTTAATTAACCAAAACCCCGTTTGTTTTTTGTCCTATAAATCTGCTAAAGCTGGATGGGATGCTTTATATCTTTCGAAAAAAAAGAACCACTGAGACAAACCGAATGCATATTTATTCGTTTCCAAACAACATCCAAAAGGCGGCTCACCCATTTTTAATTAGTAAAAGCTTTTATCTCGCCTGAAGTAAATTTTCTGTCCTGTATAATACCGTGTATAAAGTAGCCATAGGCGGCAGGCGAACTTTTTAGTTTTAATAAGAGATATTAAATGTAATTTTGCTGTCGCGTAAAGAAGACTCTCTC